>JAGXOD010001391.1:4180000-4707500 GCA_020368025.1 Brachyhypopomus occidentalis | reverse complement strand
TGCTGAGCTGGGTTCTCACCACTCGTTGTTATTGACGGCGTCTCCGAACCCTGGAGTGTCAACTATGGTCAGCTTGAGCTTCACACCCTTCTCCTCAATATCCACAGTGTGCTTGGTGATCTCCACTGTTTGGTTAATACGCTCTGAGAGAGAGACACACAAAGACAGACAGAGAGAGAGTCGAGGTAGACAGGGAGATACACAGAGGGATAGAGGGGGAGAGAGACAGAGAAAGAGAGAGAAGGTGGGGTGAGAAAGAAGGAGGGATGGGTGGAGAATGTGGAAGAATATATTAAATGTAATCGAGTGTTTCACAGACTTCAGGAGGAGGAGACCCCTGCCCTGCCCTGTCCTGCCCTGCCCTTCGCAGTTCTAATACCTAATCCAGCTCAGAGGGGGAGATCCTGCATGTGAGCTGAATCACATTCAGCAGGACAGACAATGATGTGTTCATTGCTTCTTCACTGGGACAGAATGACACGAACATGAGGCTTTTACCTTCTGCATTAAGCAATTTTCGGTCCTTGTAGAGATCGGTGAGGAAAAGACTGTTGACGAGAGTAGACTTGCCCAAGCCAGATTCACCTAAGACACACACCCACATATGCACATGCACCACCACATAAGCATGTACACACACACACACACACACACACAGAAACAGTAACTCTTGTTATTGACCGATCCAAACATGCTAGTGCTTGCATTGCCTGGTCTCAGAGACAGTGACAGTTGACAGTACCAGGCGTCATCCACAGCCCCCGAGGCTGGAACTGCTGACACTCACCCGCCACCATGAGGGTGAAGTCGAAGCCTTTCTTCACTGACTTCCTGTGGACCTGGTTGGGGAGCGTGGCAAAGCCCACATACTGTTTGTCCTGAGGGGAGACGGAGAGCGGAGAAGTTCGTCACGCAGCAAGTGCCCAGAGACGGCCAGACAAGCGTGGGGGGAGGGGGGAGGTCGTGGGTGTGGGCGCGAGTGCAGGGAGCTCCGGGCGTTCCCACCCGGAGAGCACGGGGGCTCCACGCTGCCATGGAGAGAGACAGCATCTCAAGCAGAGTCAAAGGGTTATGAGATCAAAGGAAAATGTAGACCCCGCTTTACCACTGCCTCAAGAAGGGCAGATTCAGAAAATAAAAAGAGCCCGGGCATCTGGGAGGAGGCCAGAGTCACAAATCCGGAATGTTCTCCCACAGATATAAACAAACGGCCATACTGACCACTGCTGAATGGCTCTGTGGAAACCCGACTCTCAGACCGACCAAGCTGATCTGTTTGCCAGCGTGCCTCATAACTTGTAATACACATTTCCGCTGTCTCGGTATGCTACAGAAACCCTCCCCACAGGAGCACCGCATCCCTCCCGTCAAACAGCGATACAGACACACACTCAGACACACACACAGACAGACACTGGGTTTGTGTCACAGTCTGGGAAAGATTAGAATGGAGAAGGCCCTGAGAAGAACGCACTTACACACACACACACACACACACACACACACACACACACACACAGCTTTGACAGAAAAGCTCAACCACAAAATCATTTGTATATCACATGTGTAGTTTTCCATCTTCCCACAATGCAACACTTATAGAAAATGCACCAACAATCATTTAAACTACTTTTCCGTGAATTCTGAATCTAACACTGAAATTGAAAACACACACACACACACACATATGCACAACCTTCTGTCGAGTGGTCCTGCCTCGGGCACAGAGCAGTCTCTCCACCAGCTTCTCCTGCAGCATAATGGCATCCATGCCACCCTCAGCCCAGGAACACCTCAAACCTCCGCCGACTACTCCACAAACCCTCTCTCTCGCTCTCTCTCTCACTCTGCCCTCCTCTCTCTCTCTCTCTTTTCCTCTCACGCTCTCTCGCTCTCTCCCTCCGCTTGCCCCCCGTGGCCAGCGGCGGAGTACGTGGCGGCGTCTCCTTGTCCGGACAGGTAGGCAGAGGAATTCCGGTGCGAACGCGGAGGGAGACAAGGGGGGCGCAAAGGGAAAAGCAGAGGAGAGAAGGGGAGAGAAGGAGAGGAGAGGAGGAGAGAGGGAGAGGAGGAGAGAGGGAGGGAAGGCGAGGAGGCAACTTCACCACAGGAAAGGGGAGGGGAGAAAATCAGGGACTAAAGAGCACTCATTCATTCATGCACTCATTCCACACTCTCTTTTTCCACAGCGGATAAACAGAGAGTGGAGCTGAGGTGCAGGGAACTCTGAGGGTGTGTGCCAGTGTGTGCGTGTGTGTGTGTGTGCAAGTGTTACTACATTTAGTACGCCTGGAGTCCCACCCTTCCTGTCAGTGCTACCCTCTGTACCACACAGACTTCAGGCACATCTGTCAGCTTACCAGCAAGAGTAATGAAACAGCAAGGAGTCGTGATGCTCTGGTCTTTTAAAATTAACCTTTTAAAATGGCTCCTCTAATATAGAACAATTATACAACATTTAACGGCTTCAGGGTTTGTGGTTCACAGTTTACAGAAATACTTGATAGTTCCTCACATCACACTCTGACCTAGTCTGGATATAGTGTGGCATGTAAGGCAGAGATGAAACTGGTCACAGTAGGACTGCAACACTCCTGAGAACCAATAGAGGGCGTATGTGCCCATAGAGAGACCAGGCACTCATTAGCATTCCTGCCGCAGCAAACTGTGAAAGGATAAAAATACTGCATGAATAAAATGAATATGATCTAAGATGGCTGGGGCCATAATGACTCTCAATCAACCAGCAAGCTGTGTGAAATGAACAGACACACACATAACGGGGTCTGGCGGATCCGGACAGCTATGGCCTGCAGCTCTGCGGCCCACGGGCTCCATGTGAGCTAGCAGCACTGTAGCTCCCTGTGGCTTGAGCCGTGATGGCGAACCTAAAACACTGGCTCATTCATTGGAATGAATATTAGCACCATGGACTCTGATATACTGCCAGTCAGTGAACAAGTGAATGGATCTATGACAGATTGTGGTGAGATGTGTGTGTGTGTGTGTGGGGGGGGGGGGGGGATGCAGGGTAAGTGCTGATCAGATCAAGTGGAGCAAACCTCAGCAAACCTCAGCTGCTCCTGGTGCACATTTCCAAGCACATCTGCCTGCTAACGTCTGATCTGATGCTGAGAGGCTCTCTCTAGCAGCAGCACTCACATCCAACCACATCCTCATGCATGAGCTCCACCTCCACCCTGGAACTTCATGTCTGCACCATGTCATTCCCCCAGCATGGGTGCTGATTGCGGGGGCAGGACGGGTGTGGCTGGGGTGGGTGGGGGGTGGGGGGGTCCTCTGGGGCTTTTTAGGATCAGAGGAGATGAGAGGAAAGGAAAAGAGAAGAAGAGAAGACAGGAACATATCAGAAGGGGGGATGTTCTCCTGAATAGAGAGCAGATGTCCCAGAGTGACACAATAGCTACTGCTCTGCCCCTCCCAACACACACTCGCCCTCACACTGTCCAGCTGCCACTCCCGTGCACCAGCTGGGATCCCACACGCACGCATGCGCACACTTGCAGTTTTAGTACTAAGTGTGATGGGAGGTGGTACACAGGGATCACATTTACTGCTTTCACTCTCACAGATCTAAATGGGGGCCCTTTTCATATTTAAAATATCTTAGGAAGTGTGCAGAGATGTGGCCACTCCCGTGTACTGATATATGTCACTGATCCAAACCATGAGCTACAACAAGCTCGTCTGCCAAACATAATATGTGGCTCCCGGAGCATTACTTACTACTGACATCATCTGATGACATCATGACTAGGGAGAGGATGGAGGGATGAAAATTATTTTAAAGGAGATGTCGAGTGATAGGACTACAAGCGTACTTTTATCGAATCTCAGGATTTGCTGATCAAACTTCAAGAAGACTTTGATACAATATTATTACCATATATCATCAGGAACATGGATATATATATATTGAGATAAAATTATATGAGGGGGCTTTGGTGTACCAGTGTAACAATAACATACTATTTTCACATATACCTACTACAGAAACAGGCTAAACTCAGGCTCAAAGTACAATCTGTTACACCTTTGCTTAAGAGTGGTGGTATGGCATGGGCAGAGGAGAGATTAGAGGAGGAGAAGAGAGGAGAGGGGGGAGGAGAGGAGAGAAAAGGAGAGAGGAGGGGAGGAGAGGAAACAAGAGAGAAAAAGGAGGGGAGGAGAGGAGAATAAATCATGTTCACTATAGAGCCCAAACAAACCAACATACTCACACAAGCACACAGCACAAACATAGTACACACAGCACAGACATGGCACAAACATTGGAATACACACAGAACAAACACAGCACAAACATGGTATGCACACAGCACAAACACGGCACAAGCATGGTACACACACAGAACAAACACAGCACAAACATAGTACACACAGCACAGACATGGCACAAACATTGGAATACACACAGCACAAACACGGCACAAGCATGGTACACACACAGCACAAACACGGCACAAGCACGGTACACACACAGAACAAACACAGCACAAACATGGTATACGCACAGCACAAACACGGCACAAGCATGGTACACACACAGAACAAACACAGCACAAACACGGTACACACACAGCACAAACACGGCACAAGCACGGTACACACACAGAACAAACACAGCACAAACATGGTATACACACAGCACAAACACGGTACAAGCACGGTACACACACAGAACAAACACAGCACAAACATGGTATACACACAGCACAAACACGGCACAAGCACGGTACACACACAGAACAAACACAGCACAAACATGGTATACACACAGCACAAACACGGCACAAGCATGGTACACACACAGAACAAACACAGCACAAACATGGTACACACTAGAACAAACACAGCACAAACATGGTATACACACAGCACAAACACGGCACAAGCACGGTACACACACAGAACAAACACAGCACAAACATGGTACACACACAGAACAAACACAGCACAAACACAGTACACACACAGAACAAACACAGCACAAACATGGTACACACAGAACAAACGCAGCACAAACATGGTATACACACAGCACAAACACGGCACAAGCATGGTACACACAGAACAAACACAGCACAAACATGGTATACACACAGCACAAACACGGCACGGTACACACACAGAACAAACACAGCACAAACATGGTACACACACAGAACAAACACAGCACAAACATAGTACACACACAGAACAAACGCAGCACAAACATGGCTATACACACAGCACAAACACGGCACAAGCATGGTACACACACAGAACAAACACAGCACAAACATGTTACACACACAGAACAAACGCAGCGCAAACATGGTACACACACAGCACAAACACGGCATAAACATGGTACACACACAGCACAAATACGGCATAAACATGGTACACACACAGCACAAATATGGCACAGACACGCACACAAATGACCAGTGACCTTTTAGGGGAAGCAACAAACAGGTTTACTTATGTGGTATGATTCCAAATAAGTGCTGAGCTTAGTCATGAGCTTAGTGTGAGTGTTGAGTTTAGACATGATTAGCTGATTAATATGAGTGTTGAGTTTAGGCTGATAAACTACTGATTTAAGAGTACTGTTTAGATTATACTGCTTGACACTGTGATACACTGAAACACTGGACCTTAATCATTTAGTAATTTTTAAATGAGTAAAATTTTTAATCATTTAGTAATTTTTAAATGAGTATCTCAAAGTCAGTTCTCTACCATTTGGGGAGCCAATACAAACATTTAAGAACTGGAGTTCCTTTATTTTGGTTCTAGTGAGAAGAGTGAGAGTTTCAATCAACTGAACTTGTCTAACTGGTTTTTAAGAAGACCAGTAAGAAGACTATTACAGTAATCAACCCTGCAAAAACCACTTTGACGTCACTGCTAAAATTTAGGTCTCAATCCATGCGAACACCGACATTCTTTTAATTCAAGGAAGCTGGGATCAAGAGGTAGCAAGACTATGTCTCTCTCATCTATGTTTCCAAATCAAAATCCCTGCCATTTTGTCTTTATCCAGGCGCTGGAAGTGACGTGTCATATTCGTAACATGTTCAGGTCACTGACGTGGTGTGCTGACTGGGGCAGAGGCGCTAGGTGAAAGGGTCTAATAAAACTGTCAACTCCATAGCTGTGGTAAGATATTCTTTTGTGTTGTAATAGAGAGAGAGAGAGAGAGAGAAAAAGAGAGAGAGAGAAAGAGAGAGAGTTATGGAGAATGCACAGAACTGTCTGAATGTGTGGGTGCTGGTGCCTTTCTGACTTTCCGGGGGGATTGAAGAGCTTGAGCATTAGAGAGTCTCCTGCATGAGGAGATAATGAGACCTGCATCTCTCTCATCTGGATTCATCCGCGTGGGACTTCTCTCTCACGCGCCCCCTCCCTTTCTCAGTCAAACTCAATCTCTGGCACTGCGTGCGAGTTACATAATCATATCTGAAGCAGCAAAGACCGCATTGTCGTAACATATGTAAACACACAGAACTCCGCACGCGCACACACACAGATGCACATATACTCTGTATGGTGTAGTGCCACTGTACCAACTGTACTAATGAACATCCCTAGGTTCGCTTTCGCCCGCTAGCTGTGATAAGGTTCTAAGGGCAGATAAGTATGGAAACAACTGCAACTTCAAACCCAAACTGGACCGGGTCATCCTATTTTTACACTGTAAAGTCCGGTATAGCGTAGTAGGAGGGCTGTCACATGAGGTGATATCTTGGCAGCGGGAGAAAAACGCATAGCCTACTCTGTGTAACCATGGAGACTGCAGCAAGGCGAGCTCTGACTTGGTGATAATATCACTATACGGCTACCCTCATCTGAGATCATAAGGACTCCACAGAGACAGTCCCTTTTCTACACTTCACAATCAAGCAAGATGTAGGATGAAGTGCCTTAGAACTCACGCCATTACTGGAGTCGCACCCGCCATCACCCACCACAGAGCTACTTTAAAGAGCTGCGGAGTGGTGTCAGAGTAACCATCGGACAAATGAGCACGAAACGTGGACTGGACGGCGGCCGTGCGTCTGCTGCAGGGCGAGCTAGGCTGGAGAGCCTGTTAGAAGAGGCTGGGAGAAAGGAGGCGCAACAGAAGGCGCGCAGAACGACTGGCGATACAGGACTTGCTTACAGCCAAAAGCGAGCAGTGCGTCAGTACAGATCCAGAAGCGACAGTAAACTGGACCAGTACTCATCTTATTAAGAACCTACACCGCGCAACAGATTCGTTGTCATTTTGTAGGAAAATGAGAATTTGAAAGGCGAGCGCTTTAGCACTTATTCAGACAATTAAACATTTCGCACGATTTGCAGCTTTCGTTTGTCATTTTCGTTTGGACGTTTTCAAAGTGTCAGCATAACAATAATTGTTGAGAAACGCGAGAAACGCAATAAACGCGTGTCTCTACAGAAATGCGTCGTGTTACCTCGCTGTCCTCTGAGGAGACAGATCAGCATCGCAGCGGGTCACAGGAGGAGCAGGTGGAAAGGATGTAGAACGATGCCCAAACGCGTTTGGCCAGGCACAGAAACATGGAGACAGAAAGAACATTTCATCCAACGGATTTTAATATAAAGTTCGCGGCACAGCCATAAAATAGCCCAATCTGAATTGTTCCATTACCCGTTTTAAAAATCCGGCTCTTGTATCGCATGTTAGCTGTCATCTTTCTCGCTATCTGCTCCTTTCGTGCTGGGTTCCTATACCGGTAAGGGCGGTCGGTTGTTTCCCTTTGGGAATCCCAAAACGGGGAGTGTGTGTTGCGACAGTGTAGAAAACTCCACCTACTGGTTGTTATGCCCAATCACAGTCGAGCTACGCTTTTCCCAGGAAGTCAAGTTTAAAATGTATGCTACTATGTTTATTTTAATTAAATATGATCATATAATTTTGAATTATAAGGTAAACGTGTGAGCGAGAGTAACCTTCACAAACATAATTTTCTTAATTTTTCTGGAGGAAAACGATCTCATACAATTTCCTTGTACAACACAGAACGAAGCAGATTAATAGGGTCTTTAAAAATGCACTAGGTTCACTAAATGAATTTTGATGGAAACAGACTAAACAGATTAACGAGTCAGAACTTTAAACATTTATTACCCAAAATGAATACAAAATGAGCACGAAAGTTTTAAAACAGGGTTGAGCTCTAATGTACCGCGGACATGCAATAAAAAAAATCTGTTAATCCGAAAACAGGAGATGTCCAAACCACAGTAACAAGGGTTAGTCAAATCAGTGTCTACATAACGATGATGGGGGGGGGGGATCGAACATGTATAGACGATGACGGTGTGCCAAACTACGTGGACGCCTCTGTAATCTCTTGACCCTTTATCCCGGACACCTTCATCTTACTAGAAGACTTAGAAGTGTGTTGAATTAAGCAGTGTCACTTAAGTACATGTTGAGTTAAAATAAACTTTTTATTCGATATGACCACCTTAAGTATTATTTTATCTAGCCTAAAATATCTGAACCGTATGTTTTATAGCATGTTAGTTGGTAGCAGCGCTTAAGTGCCGATTTTATGAAGAGCCACTGCCCTCTACTGTCAGTCACTGCATGTTACATGCGGCTAGCTGCAATAATCGAAAATAAAAAATAAAACAAACAAAACACGGGCTGCGCCTGACTGATTGTTATTTTGTCATTTTCAGGTCATGGGTAGTATTTCATTTTTCCTTGCCAGTGATAATACATTTATGCATTTTCTGTAGTGACAAATTCAACATAATTTAGCAAACATGGGGGGGAAAAAACTGCTGCACGTATACACTTCCACACATATACGCTCCACACGTATACGCTCCCACACATATGGCAAGGTTTGCTAACATGTCTCTAGTGACCTTGTCTCTAGTGAGCATGGAGCACTGCAATAGTTTATACACCATGAGGCCAAACAGAGTTTGTCAGTGCCCATTAACCACAATAAGTCTATGAGGCACTAATCAGGCATAACAGAGAGCAGTGGATGGGACTGGTGTCTGACATGGGCCTGCTGTAAACTTTACACACATGTATAACAGCTACAAATATAATAGCACTTCACCCATGGCATTATTTGTTTTGTGAGACTGACCCGGGCACATTAGGAACTGTTGAAATAAATGACACCATGCATAATGCAATATGGTTAAAAAAAATTATAATATTTACTGGTCAATCTACGTTCCGACTCTTACCTATGGTCACGAGCTTTGGGTAGTGACCGAAAGAATGAGATCGCGAATACAAGCGGCCGAAATGAGTTTTCTTCGCAGGGTGTCTGGGCTCTCCCTTAGAGATAAGGTACGGAGCACAGTCATCCGGGAGGGGCTCGGAGTAGAGTCGCTGCTCCTCCACGTAGAGAGGAGCCAGTTGAGGTGGTTCGGGCATCTGGTTCGGATGCCACCTGGGCGCCTGCCTAGGGAGGCGCTCTGGGCATGTCCAACTGGGAGGAGGCCCGGGGAAGACCCAGGACACGCTGGAGAGATTATATCTCTCGGCTGTCCTGGGAACGCCTTGGTATCCCCCAGAAGAGCTGGAAGAGGTGGCTGGGGAGAGGGAAACCTGGGCCTCTTTGCTTAGGCTACTGCCCCCGCGACCCGGACCCGGATAAGCGGAAGACAATGGATGGATGGATGGAAAATTATAATAATAGTTTAAGTCAACCTGATCAGTCAATATGAGCAGGAGAGTGATGGGGTGAAATGACCCTGTTTGGGACAGAGAAATAAATATATGCTGGCATGCTAGACTTCTGAAGAGGACATATAAAGTAAATGGTAGTGTTTTGATGGAGCAAGTGACTCAAGATGGAGCGTTTTCTTCCTACTGCAGCTCAAAGACGGACAGACAGACGGACGGACAGACAGACGGACGGACAGACAGACGGACGGACAGACAGACGCAGGCAGTGTCTCTCTCAGTCATCCCCGGGTTTCATCTTCATTTGAGCCTGCATCTGAGCAATCATCTGCTGCATGCGTCTCAACTGGGGGAGAACAAGAGAGATGGACAGAGAGATATGGAGATGGAGAGAGAGAGAGAGAGAGAGAAAGGACAGAGTTTAAGGAACGCACATATTACAAGTAAGAACTCAACAACACATGCCAAGACTTTGTCTGGTTTGTGGTCACTTCCACCAGACCTGTTAACATATGTTTCCCTAATGTAATTTGCAGTCAGCTGCCCAGGATAATCCATCATGGTATTGCTAGCTGCTTTTCAGATCTGGAAGAAACATGTAATTCCCTCGTGACCTATAAAAATGTCTTTAAATATACTGCAGGTAAGGACCGACACATACACTGACCTTAACACACAAACACAAAGCTGCTATTTAGATAATCACACCAAGCAGGATCGCTGGTGACCATAATGCTAAATATATTTTTGCTGAAAGCATATCATTAAAGTGTCACAGAAAGACACTAAAGCCTTTTAAGAACACACACACACGCACACACACACACCGTCTTGCTATACAATGCTGTATGGAATTTTGCATTCCCACCACTAGAACACTTGAGTCTGTTCTATTAGAGAGGAAGATGATGTCATGTCCTTGGCTAGGTGTTCCAATTGTGCCGCCGCTACGTGTCTACTGAGCTATAAGTCCTGTGGAGCCACAGAACAAAGTGTTGTCTGAGGACACAGAGGTGCTTGCTCACGCAATGACCCACGGGGGGTGCGGTCCCTCAACATGAAGAGGGGTGAGCAAGTTCACACGACGGAAACGACGATGCTCAGAACATGGCGTCCCTGGAAGGTGAAACCTCACCTCAGCTTCCTTCTCCATCAGGATCTGATCTTTGTCCAGCACTTCGTCTTCCACCGTTCTGCAGGATTATGAAAAAGCATACATGGTTTATACTTTCCATGTTGCAGGGGGACTTGTTTACTAATGCTTCAAGGCCGCGTTCTGCAGGCGGACATCGAGCTGCTCCTGTTTGGAGGAACGCTGGGTGCTTTTCTCTTACCTGCCCACCCTCTTCAGCCTCTCGGAGCGGAAGTTCTCATAGTGCAGGTCCTGCGTCACCTCCTGTAGGTCCTGCATATGGGTTCTATAAACACGCAAAGCTACATTTTAAACACCTTCAAACACACCTGTAGACACTCTTATGCGTAGATGCATGTGTGGCTGCAGCCTATTGGATCATCTGAATTTGATGATCACCCTTTTTGATTGGATGCCAGCCTACTACATGGCCAGTAGGGGGCATCAAAGTGCCAAGGCAAGGACGGACAGGGAAAAAGGGCTCTGAAGAGCACAAGTGTGGACACACGCGCTCACACAAGCATGGTGCGCAGTTTGAGGAAGTCGTTGTGCTCAGGATTCTCCACCTCCACGACGCCCCATGGGTACAGACGCCCCCGGATTTTCTTCCCCTTCACCTCGATCAGCTGGTTGGAGCCAATCACCGCAAAGGGAATGCTCGCCTGGACAGGAAATGCAGGTCACAGCAAGAGGTTTCAAACAAACCCCTGTATCACAGCCCTGAGGCCAATAATGGAAACTCATAGGGGCGTGACCTCTGACCTTTAGGACACGCGTCTGCTCTTTGAACTCCTCGTCCTCATCAGAGTCGGCGTCGGGGAGCTGGTAGATGCGGATGCCGTGCTCACTGATCTCATCCAAGATCTGAATAGTAAAATAAACAAACAAAATGCATACATAAACAAACCACACAAACCATCAAAATGTGGATTTGGCAAGGAATCATCACATGTTCCTGCTTCCTTGTCCTTGCTCTGGCCTTTGACACCTGATTGCAGCAAAACACAATTACCAGCAATCTTTAATGTGGAAAGCAGAAAAGAAATAAGTGATACAAGGAAAATGTATCCACACCCGCTGTTGATCAGATTAGTGGACGTCTGGCTTGGGTTGTAAATCTACAATGATTGGGGTCAGATGGCAGGAGCAGAGAGGCCACATCTCTAAGGATGTCAAGGAAACAAAAAAAATGGCCATGTCTTGCTAGCGGGGGAACAGGGTGCCACGGCAGACTGAACTCATGATATTTAAGGCCCCGCGCGAACTTCGACATCACGGCTGATGCGCATAAGTGCACGCACCCAAGTGGAACGTTTCGCGTGCGAGCAGGTCGACGACCAAAGGAACGACGGTCCAACGCGCGACACACCAGATCCCGACACCCACCACATTCTCTGAAATCTGTCCAAACCTGTTGAATCCAGACCCCCCAGACCCTGACCCGTCCCCCCTACCCAGACTTCAGAGGCACCTGCAGGGAAACAGACGCCGCAATTTATTTTTCTAACATCAAAGCTGTTTTCTTAAGAAGCACATTCACAATGCCGCTGGGGAACAGGAGCCAGAAACGCCGCCTGCAGCCTTTTCCTGACATTTGGAGCACTTTCATGTAATCTCAGTGGGGGACAGCACTTCAGCGGGGCACAAGACCCCGGCATTACAGCCCCCACCCCTGCCCCCGCCCCCGCCCCCCTTCCCTTCTGCAGAAAGTTCCTCCTGTTACGGCTGCTCTTTTTTTTGTTCGACAGTGCGGACGAGGACCTGTGTGGACGTTACCACCGCGTGGTCCAGACTCCAAGTAAACACACCGCAGGGGGGCGTGACCACGCGCATGTTTCTGAGCATCAAATGAAAAAGAGAGAGAGAAATAAAAGAGAAGAAAAAAAGAACAAGGGGGGGTGGGGGGAGAATAAAAGATTACACTTCCTTAACTTTGAGGTAGGCCTGTACAGTACAAGGGTTGCGCAGCTTTGGGAAAAGCACTCCCAGTGGGGAAGAAAAAAGAAAACATATGACCTCACAATGGGCGGAAAAAAGCAAAACACAACAGGGAGGGAAAAAACAATGTGTCCCGGTGCCAGGCTGAAGCGGCCTGCCGCGCCAGGCCTGAAGCCCGCGGGCAGCGCCGAGACAGCCGGGCCGGCCGACCCAGACGGAGACTTCAGCTAATGCCACCAGAAAGCAGAGCCTCTTTCCAGAGCAGGTGGGTGCACCTGCTCCGCCGGTAAGCCGAAGGGGAAGTGGAACTTGCTCTTGTCCTGAGGCGGTTGCGTAGAGGGCGCCGACATCACACCTGAGAGGATGGCCAGGGGCTGACGTGTCCGCTCTTCCTCTCTCACCAAGCTGATTGTGTTTGGCTTGGCTGCCAGTAGCTGGCAGAGGCTGCTGGAGACTGGCCCCTAACAATGGCACTGGATGCTCTCCGCTGCTCTGGATTGAAAAGGGAAGCGAGGCTCGCCGATCCGCCGTGTGATTTGTTTGTCAAAGGATACATTATGAGTTGTGACCATGCGTTAGCAAAGCCACGCTGCTCGGAAGTGCTGGGGGGCGCGGGAGGGGGGCGACGGCGTCGAGGTGGTGCTCGTGGGGCAGCCCATAACGTACGATGGTCGCTCAGCCACAGGCTACAGCTCCATCACGTATATCAGAACCTCGGCTCAAACAATGTGTTGGAACAGCTTAGCCTTAAAATCAAATTAGGCTGGATACTGTGGGGATTAAATAATACTTATATAACCAGAAAGGGAAGGGGTATTGCTATCCAGCTGACAATGTCACTCAGCGCTGTACATGGGCCACAATTTAATATATCACAACCCAGCCCATTATGAATCTAGCCAAATCGGTCAAGCAAGATCTACAAGTGTCTGCCATTCCAACTGATTTCTGATCACGATTTTTCTACATCTACTTCTATAGGAGCTATAGGAGAAATGCATAAGTTAGATATCAAATAATAAAAAAAATAATACACAGATAAATTGATAAATGGATACAATATCGTAAACAACGGTATTATGGTACAATGATAAACTGCCGTATTGACACAGCTCTGTTGTCAACTCATTGTGAAACAATGCTGTATCTGTCATACAGCAATTACCAAATCGGTCATGACGAATAGTAATGGTAAACATGGCTCTATTCTTGGTCCAGCTAAATTCTTTTTAAAAACCTAAACAGGAGCCTCAGATTGTGGACTGATGGTCTATATTTGACTTTCATACACAAGAAAACAACATAAATACAGGTCTTTTACCACAGCCCCATTATTACCGTATAAACAGGGATTTCTTCATAGGGTGCAAAATAGCCATCCACACTTTAGCAAGTTTCAGCATGAGCTCTTACACTCTCAACACACACACACACACAAGTTCAAGTAGTCACGCACAGCTGCTGACTCAGCCAACAATCTCCTGCTCCTAGAAACACACACATTTTCAGGCAGATGAAACGTACAGTATTTATTCGAGTTCAGCTCGCCTGCCCGTTGAACAATACTTGGAAGCTGGAGCGTTCTATGAAGCGGCCCATGACATCAATAATGTGTGTGGTGGTGGTGGGGTAACAACAACAAACGCAAAAGGGCAGTTCAGAAAGGCCAGCTGCAGCCAGCCAGGAGAAAGGCCTCAGAGTGAAGGTCATGTGGCCGCGGGCCAAGCCCCGGGGACGGCCCGGTACAAACTCGGGGACGGTGCAGCCTTTCGCTTTGATCCCAGGGCCTCTAGAACCAGAAGGGGCTCTAGAGCCGGTGACCCACAGCTCACCCCAGACGGGCCGGGAGCAGAGGGCGAGCTGAAAAGCAGCTCTGTGGGATCTACACTTACTCAGCACTGTATGTGAGTGTCACAGCATGTATCGGAGTTTGTGATAATCCGCCTTCTCCAGGATGGCGTGGCGCGGGGAGACGCTCACATCGGCAAATTCCAGGAACATGTGTGTGTGTGTGTGTATGTGTGTTTGTGTGTGTGTGTGTAACGGGCCACAGGACTAGGCTCACACACGATGCTGTAATTAAAGCAGGAATGAGCTGTTGCTTGAGAAACAGGGGACTTCAATAGCAGGATTAAAAATACTATGCACTAGAAGGTTAGTTCGAGTTCTAGTGTTCTCTGTCGGATTTCATGAGACCACACATCTTGAGGTCCGATTAGGTCAGCGTACAGAATTAATGAAAAAGATTGCACAAAACTCTGGGAAACTCAGAAAAGGTTGCCTATATTGGTTAAGTCTGTTATTACTGTTATTTAGCCAAGAATAAAGGCCCCTCCATACATGTACATAAAGTCCATCTGGAGATATGACCATTACCTGGCAGTCAGCTGCTATTATGAGAGTCATGCTGCAGCCACTGAGTGCATGTGAAGCCACTAATGGATATTTATTGTTTCACCATGAGTAAATCCAGTGAGTAAGTGGCGTCATGCCAAGGTGTAATCACTCAGTATGAGAAAGCAAATAAACTCGGACACACTCATTTATAAAGAGTATGATCACACACACACGCAGACACACAATAATGCCTCAGTTTGAGGGTCAGGCAGTTATAAAGGTGGCAGAGGGTGAGGTGATGACTTACAAATGTTAAGGATGTGACTTCATTAAACCTCAAGTTGCTTAAGGTGTGACACGGTTATAAGGTTTCCTGTGTGAGGGAGGTCAGGCAGAAATACGCTTCCTCGTGGCCAAGGGCTCCTCAGACAATGACCACACAGTTCTAGCTGCCCTCAAACAAAACACAGCACACAAATATGCTGTATCGTTCAGCAACACGCTCATGTGCATAACATGTGCACCTTTTGGCATTTCTGACCACAGGCCCGCTGGGGTATTCTAGTCGGAGGACAATTCCAGGAAAGCTTTACCAGCTTGGCGGGCGTAGAGCGTCAGACAATGACAGCAACAGAAACTCAGGCATTTGAGAACACTGGTCATGCTTTACAGCAGGGAGACATGGGACCGTTTCTCACGCTCTGTCTGCACGCGGCCGGACGCAAGCCCTACGCTGACCTCTGCTCTCCTAAACCGCTGTCACCGTGTCTGAGCGCAGAGTTCAAGCATACAGCCCACAGCCACACACATCTCACTATTCAGGCTACAGTGTGTGTGTGTGTGTACGTATATGCATTGCCCGTAATGCCTCAGTATACATCACCCCCAAAGCAGGATGTAAGCGGCCGGCCAAGTGCTACTGAAACGTCCCCGGAGTGCTTTATGAGTCGCCGGCCGACGTGACCTCAGTGAGGGGAACTGGTGCCGGGCTCGGGTGGCCTCCGATAAGGTGGCCAGCCCAGCGCTGAGCAGGCCCCACTCCACCAATCATTCAGACACACCGCAGGAAAGGCCATATTGTTCTGGACAGGCCGCTTCCCCTTTCATAAAGAGAAGGAGCAAAGGAGGCACGGAGAGGAGAGGGCGTGGGGCAGCACTTCAGAGGAGGAGGAGGAAAAAGGAGGACGTCGAGAGGGACCTGCCGCGCATGGTGGGAAAACGGCAGGTCAAACAATAAAAAAAAAAAGAAGAAATATCGGAGTTGCCATATCAGCACAATGGGTTGTTTGTGAAACTCAAAGCTTTGCTTGACAAGAATTTGGAGAAGCGCAGCAGTCGTGTTGACATCATCAAAGGGAGAAGGGAAGAACTCGCTCAACATCTGACCAATGGGAACGCTCAACACTACGTTCCATGAGGCTCCTTCTATCTTATCTTGCCAACTAAAGGTGGACAACAGGAATAAGCTGACTCTGCTTTGTAGTGGGGAGTGTGTGTGGGGGTGTTTATGGTGGAAGAAAACCACTTGAAGGAAGTCTGAAAAAGAAATTAGGGAAACAAGTAAACAACTGTAACTACTAAAAATAAAGGCACTAACTGTTGTTCTGTTGCCATCGATACGTACAGTACAGGGCATCAAGTCTGCAGTTGAGCTCCCTGGTTTCCTGCATAACAACGACCCACCCACGGTCACTCTCAAACGTCTGTGTTTGGGTTTGTGTGCTCTCCTTAGGGTACGAGTGCAGTTTGTGTGCGCTAATGCAATAAATGTAGTCTCAAAGCCAATTTGGGCAGTTTGGCTCCTGGGGGCTAACGGCCTTGTGATTTTATTGACAGGAAATGCATGTAGTAATTGCAGGAAAGCACCAGATTGTATCTTATCTTCCAATCCCACATCACTGTGTCACAACACAACATAGCCTTGCCACAATTAAAGGTATTTGCATAATCATATTTATACGTGTTAAATATATTGGTGTAAATACACAGAAGGCCCACCACACGGACACTGGGCACCTTTGCATGGCAGACGGATTCCACGCCTGCTTCCTGGCACTCAGGTTTACTGTGGCTACAGGTCGACATGGAGCTCCTCTGAGCTCTGGACGCCACTGGGAGGAAACGCATGGAGTGATTGCAGGAACACGGCCAGATTGCATCGCTCCTATCTAACGACTCCCCCCCACCGCAAACATCATTGTGTAATGAAGCAAAACGTGCATGCTTGCACCCCACACATGCAAACATGCCGAACATCAAGTCAAGGAACACAGACGAAGTGAGAGAGGTCAAATGATGGGACTATGTGACCTGCATCTGTCCACAGGCTGTTTTGTATGAGGTGCATGGTGGGGGAGGGGAGGGATCCAGAACCTGCTTCTAACAGCCTAAAACTAGTTAGGGTTTTTGCATATGTCATGCAGTAGGGGTAACAATGTACCACCCTGATGGATATTTAGGCCCCCCCATTAATCATGTTCTGTGTACGTGCAAAAGCACTCTCTTGTTCTTGATGGTTTTAGAGAACGTTCTGTACTGTATTTCGTAAACCTCATGCATATGTCAGCTCGATTCTGTGTTTCGTTCCTGTTGCGATGGCCGTATTTCATACTTCATGTTCTATTCTGGTACCTTGACCGTTACATGTTGCAAGAATTTGTCTGGGTCTTGTGTAACACCCCCTTTGTTCGCTCGCACTCTACCTGTATAAAAGGAGTACCCTCCCTGATATCGGGGGATCTCTGGTGAATAAACTTATCTCTTACACAAGAGTGCTGTTTGTTCTCTTTGGTTCCCGGGCGCCCACTGCACAGCACAGATCGCACAGACGAGGACGAGGTCCAGTTAAGCATACAGTCTTACAAACCCATTCCGATACCAGAAGAGAGACATGGCAATAAACATGCACGCGCACATTCACAGAAACATAGCTCTCGACATTTTAAAATCATCATTTTAATTAATATCATCGTTTTAATATTCACGTCATGTCACATGTATTCTCAAAATAACATTTCCAGTATATTGATATTCTTTGTCAAAATGTTATAAAATATTTAAAAAATAATTGTGTGTGCTGTATCATGCTAAAAGATTTGTAGTCTCTGCACACAAAATACACACCCATCCCTAAACACCTGGTCAAAGACGCACCTCAGATCATTTCTGAGTTCAACAGAGACGGAAAGAGGTTTCATCTGAGATGATTCACCGGAATGGCTCATTATGTTGAAGAGTGGGAGAGATTTGAGGGAGAGGAAATCCTATTTACATTCTTTCTAAGCTGTGTCACGCATGTACACACACGTACCACCTTCATTCGCTGCTTTCAAGCTCAAGCTCTAAGTTTAATCAACTGTTGAAAGCCAGTATACATATGAAATCAGCTCCACATCTGCATTCCAACTCCCTTAATACGCAGTAAACCTCAACACATCATGCACCAGAAGGGCTCTATGTGTGGAAAACATAGCAAGGTGATAACGCAGGCCAGACAGCCAGTGGAGATAAAGCTACGAGTGAGACGGAGCTTCCGAGGGAATAAGCGATATACAGTGGCACGCTCAGGGCAGGAGGGCTGGGTTTTGACCCCATCTTTCGATCAGCAGAATGGATTGAGCAGACCTGCATAGTGAAACCTGGCCGGACCACAAGAGTGGGGAGCTGGTGAAAAACCCCACCAGACTCCAACCAATATCCGGAGATCAGGGCAGCCACCGTCTGCGGTCTTGCACCTCTGTAGGCTAACGACCCACACGCGCGCGGACATCTCGGACATCTAGCAATGGAGGTGCCCGTGGTGTGGTGCTGAGAGAAGCTCACTCACCCTGCGCTTGAGCCGGTCCCGCTCACGCAGCGTCAGGGTGTCTGCTTTGGCAATGACGGGGACGATGTTCACTTTGCTGTGGATGGCCTTCATGAACTCCACGTCCAGGGGCTTGAGTCTGGAAAGACACGCATGCACACAGACACACGGACGAGCACACTGGAGAATTTTCGTCTTTGCTTTTAACTGCTTTTGTTCTGTAAATAAAACAGCAGTGTGTGTACGGTTGTGCGTGCCTTGATGTAAGGGTGTGATGGGGTTGGTGTCAGTGTGTGTACGGTTGTGCGTGCCTTGATGTAAGGGTGTGATGGGGTTGGTGTCAGTGTGTGTACGGTTGTGCGCGTCTTGATGTAAGGGTGTGATGGGGTTGGTGTCAGTGTGTGTACGGTTGTGCGCGTCTTGATGTAAGGGTGTGATGGGGTTGGTGTCAGTGTGTGTACGGTTGTGCGTGTCTTGATGTAAGGGTGTGATGGGGTTGGTGTCAGTGTGTGTACGGTTGTGCATGTCTTGATGTAAGGGTGTGATGGGGTTGGTGTCAGTGTGTGTACGGTTGTGCGTGTCTTGATGTAAGGGTGTGATGGGGTTGGTGTATGTGTGTGTACGGTTGTGCGTGCCTTGATGTAAGGGTGTGATGGGGTTGGTGTATGTGTGTGTACGGTTGTGCGTGCCTTGATGTAAGGGTGTGATGGGGTTGGTGTCAGTGTTTGTGTGCATGTTGTACCCATGTCCAAATGGAGATATGAAGTAGAAGCAGCAGTGAACTCTGTTGTCCACAATGTGTCTGCGGTTCAGGCCACTCTCATCGTGCAGGTAGCGCTCAAACTGATTATCAATGTACTGGATGATGGTCTTAAAACTGCCCAAAAGGAGGGGGGGAATAAACAAACAAACAATCAGTGAAACAATCAGTGAAAAAAATTCTCCAAATGGGTTTGGTTCCATGGCCATGCTACATGGAGAAGTAGAGTTCCTGCTGTTACAGAGCAACACACCAGGCCACAGACACACAGGATTAACACTGGACTTACTTTACCGAAGATAAACTTACTTTACAGAAAAGATAAAAGTGTTCAGTTGCGTCTGGTCATTTATTGGGAATAATAAATATGGGAATATAAAAAAACAGGGCATAGTGCATAGATATGACTGACAGGATATGCACAATAGCAGCAACCAGTGTAACTGAAGCAAACAAGCTGGCACGTGCGGCTACAGCAATCACGCTCGAGACCCTAGAGTGCAACGTATAAGCCACAGTCCACCTCCATTGTGCCCCTTACACAAAAAGGCTGGAGACCAAGACAAAGACAACATGGAGGGAAGTCAGCAAACTGACAGTGCTCCAGAAGGATTTTAAGATTGAAGATGGTGCCTGGTTACAGATGGAGCACCGTGGGTGGCCCATGAGTGAAGCCCTGGAGTCAGCAAAGAACAGCAGCACTGGTAGCCGAGCCAGAGATACAAGTGAGAAGCAGTGGCCAAAAGAGTAAATGTCTCTTCACCAAAGAACCTTTCAATCAGAAAACAGAACCCTGGCTGTGGATCTAACCAGACCTGATACAGAACTGTGTGCTCTTCTAGTAATCACATAACATGCTCATAGGTTAATAGTACTTAAAGTAGAGCACCACGATGTCCCAGAGCAAGATCCAGTGAACATTACAACCAAAAATGGGTCAGAAACATGAAAAAACTGGGCCTGGCGCTGATATGATCCATGCCTACAGTCTGATGAAATGAACAGCTATGCATGGCTGACCAGCAGAACAACTGAACGATCTGCTAACTACTGGCTTCCATCCGAGCTGGTTAACACAGCCAGATTGGTCATGAAGGAACCCAACAAGGGACCTTCATCAAATACCAGCCAACTACATGTCAAAAACCTTCCAGTCAGTCCACATCATGGGAGCTCCTGTTAGACATACCAGCCACCATAATTGGCCATGCTCTCTGAGTGAGCTAGATGGCTTCTCACTCCCCCAATCCCTCAACATGGTAAGGAATTAAGTAAGTAATATGGGGCAAACCAGCACTGACAGTGGTCTGTTTAGGTTGAGCTGGTGGATGGTTTGCAGTAGATGCACCAGAGACTCAAAGCCCCACCTACTGACAGTTGCCCAGGTAACCAGGAAGTGTGACATATGCCCAGGAAATGTACTGTTCCCACTGCTATGCTGCATGGGCCTGAATCCTCTCAGCTAGATCATGAGTAAGAGAAGGCACTACCATTAGCTGCCTCTTAGACATGGATGACATCAAGCAATACCCCATGACAGAAAGAGACATTGACTCATTGATTCACCTGACCAGGATCTACACCAAGGACATTGGAATGTCATTTGGGCTGGAAAAGTGAAGTCAGCTGATAAGGACAAGTGATCAGAACAGAGGGAACTGAACTATCACAATGCCATATAACAGACCTGGGGGACAGTTGCAAGTACTTGGGGATTATCCAATCACAAGAGGGCAGAAATGAGAGGAACTACAACATCCAAGTACCTCGATAAGGCAAGGTAGGTTATAAAGATCCAGCTGAATGGGAAACTTAAGATCAAAGTCTTAAACATGTGTGACCTGCCAGTTATCTGATAGCAGGAACAATAAGGTGGCCAAGAAAAGAACCGGAAGCTGCCAACATCAAGACCAGAACTCCTCACAATGCATGTATTCCACCCAAGATCCAACATCCAAAGACTATATATGCCAATCAGTACGATAGGAGAAGGGGCCTACAAAGTTCGGGGTGAGCCATGAAGCAACCGTGAATACATTCAAACAATGCCCCCCAAGGATTATCTTGGAGTATAAACAGATGAGGAACAAAGATGGATTATAACTCCATGGATTATACCACAAATTTATATTAGAGGTGGCATACGCAAGACAACTGTACCAGTCATGCAGGACTGAAGGATAGTACAGAGGCAATAATGATAGTAGAACAATGTCAAGCACTACATATTAGATTGAACAAAGCAGCTGTGAATGACACCAGAAAAGCCCCATGATGCACACTGTGCAAAATGAGCCTGTGAGACAATCCAGCACCTAGCAGCAGGATGGGGCCTCTCCAGGGAAGCAAACACTGAGAAAAACAACCCAGTGGCAAGGATCTTAAACAGGAACATATGCAAGGTATGCGAGATGAACACCCTTGAGCCTAAATCTCAGAATGGTATAGAGAGCCTATAGCTTCTATAGTCCAAGATCCTGTGGGACTTCCAGATCCAGAAAGATAAGCAAAGAGTGGCAAACTAAACACTATGGTAGTAGATGAAAAGCAACAAACAGGAGGTCATGTTCACCCCATCATTCAGAGGTCACAAGTTTGTTCCCCGATGATGCCACAGCCATCTACAACTAGGAGCTTGAGAGGGCAACTTTGGCTGTACTTGGGAAGAGTGAGGAGTTTTGGCTGCATGTGCCTGTTATGTGATACCACACATACCAGAATTGGCTGCAACTAAGATAGGAAAAGTTACCACCAAGGATGTCCTAGTAGTGACACCCAGCTCCAGGCTGGATGTTCAGCTTCAACAGATCCCAGGACATTATCAATCTCAGTCCAGAAGAGTGCAATCCTAGGAACATCAAAAATACTTTGCGACACCCTCAAATGCCCAGGTCTTTGGCAGAAGGGGGGAAAAATACGACCTCCCACTGGAAGGGTGACAAGACAAAAAAAGAATCATAAATGTCTATTTGTAGACTCCAGTAAAGTCAGCCAACTGACTTGACAGTACAAAGGCGTTATCAGGAGCATTCGATTTAATGAACATTTGACAGTAAAACACATGCTGGCTGTTCTGGTAGAGCTGTAGAATAAGTGTAGCTAATAAAGTGTACATTATATCGCTCACTGACCAGTCTTGACTGTTGATGGCATCTCCGTATCCAGGCGTATCCACCACTGTGAGGCGGAGCTTGACACCTCTCTCCTCAATTTCCACCGTTGAGGCCTCAATCTGCACTGTGCGCTCGATCTTCTCTAGGATTGTCATGACAACAAGAGCCCCTCAGAGACCCAGAATGTACACTGATGTGCTCATAACATGCCATATTTAGACTGTGCAAAATCTCTCTGAAACTTGCTTCACGGGATGTGAGCAAACACTACCAGTGAATGTATGAGAGAGCACTTTGGAGTCCTGCTCCACCAAACTCACATGACCGAAGTAGATATTCTGATACATTTATACATATTTGCATCACTTTTGGGTTTCCCATCCGTGTGTTACTAATGCCATGTCAATTACAAACTACTAAAGCAAGGTAAAGTGTTCAAAATATTTTGGAGTGACATAATCTCCAATTCTGAAGTTCATGCAATAGGGTTATTTGAGGAATGTGACCCTATCAAAACAGAGCCCCAGACAGGATTACGGTCATTACAGGCTGTTTTGAAGTTTTAATATACATGCTGCTCCACTGGAGACTTTAGGGGGCTTTTCCAATAGACAAAATAAAAAATGAAAAACCTCTCCTGCTATAAGTAGTACAGTGTTTCAGAAACTCATCTGTTGAGACTTATTCTATTACATGCAGGGGACCATGAAAAAAGAGACATGAGGGATATACACAGAGAGAAAGAGGAAGAGAGAGAGAGAGAGTGAAAAGGTTCATCTTTTTTCAAATTTTCTTTACTAAGGGGCATTTAAGCCATGGATTCAATAACAATAACTTTGTAATAACACGTGTTGTGTATCTGATGGGGTTGTGTGTGTAGGTGTGCACATGCGCATTACCTGCTGCTCCAGGTATGTAGCGTTCAGGGTAGAGGTCAGTGAGGAACAAGCTGTTGATCAGGGTAGACTTACCCAGTCCAGACTCTCCTACAAAACATGAGACAATCAGCACTAAACACAACAAGCTAACAAGTCCAATATAAGAAAAAAAACAAGCTCAAAATGAAAATATGAAAATGTGTTTTCATGAGAGTTCATTCATGTTCCTCACCTACGACCATCAGGGTAAACTCAAAGCCCTTTTTCACCGACTTCCTGTGTACTTGATTGGGGAGGTTGGCGAAGCCCACATACCCAGTTGTCTCAGGGAACTAGAAGACATGCACACCCCCACAAAACTTTTACCTTTTGACCTTTTTTTAAATAGCTGACTAAAAATCTGATCTTTTCTTTCTAGGATCTTACCCACCTTGCCCTTTTCTCCAGACTGTGACATGATTGTAGCTGCTTGGCAAAAAAAAAAAAAAAAAAAACTAAAAGGAAGGAAAAAAAGAAAAGAAAAACAGTGAACCTTCTGGATGACCTTTTGACCCAGCGCTTGGGAGACAAATTAATGCACAGGACGAAAAACAAAAGGTTCCCATATTTTACTCGAACAGAGGCAAACTCAACATAATCTTAATGGGCTTCCACTTCCGACAATATTTAAGTCACTGACTGATTACTGATTCCATTAACTTCACACACACACACACACACACGTGTTCACACACACTCTCATACATGACTGATGGTTTTATGCAGGGGGTCTTGAGTATGAGATAGAGCAGGCGATAGAGCTACACTGAGTGCGGGGGAGGGGGGGGGGTTGGAGTGAACAAGAGGAGAGCAAAACGCTGCTTATTTTTCAGGGCAGTCAGGAGATCCCACTCACATGTAACGCACCCACCACAAAACCTTCACGCAGGGTGGCATACTGGGGTTACAGGAGGCTGAAGCTGGTGCTTTAGCTAGAAAAATGCAAGCTAGCAAACTACTTTTTTGTTTAAGCGACTTTAATTTTATGTTGTGGGAAATTGATGCCTTTATACTATAGAATATTTTTGCTTCCTTAAATTAAATGGGACCACTGTATATAATAAACAAACAAAAAATAGAAGCAGCTCTGCTCTCAGACCTAGATATCAAGTTTAAAATGTACAACACTCAAATGTCAAAAGGGGGGCTATATAGTGAAGGTTTTCAGGAGGAATAATCCCTCTCAATTCATCTTAGCAACAGAAACATTTTAAAAGCCCAAAACCTTACACACACCCATCTCCAAGTCAAGCCCAGTGTCAGACCACTAAGCCTCCACAGCCCTGCAAATGGGAGTAAATTTAATTTATTGGGAGAACTTTGCCAGTCTTATGTGTATATAACAGAAAACCAAGATGTAATACTATATAATGAGGACATTTTGTTTCTTGTCCTCCCACTGTGATTCTGATAAGACAGAAAATTTGAAATGTGCAATGGAATGTACTATGCACATTTCAAGAAACATCCAGCATTGGAATTTTCACACACTAAGTTCCAACTTCACCACGCACGGACACACACGGACACACACACACACACACACACACACACACACACACACACACACACACGCACGCACGCACGCACGCACGCACGCACGCACGCACGTACGCAGACATGCACGCACACATGCACGCACACATGCACGCACACGCACGTCCTGTTATTGCAGGTGAGAACAATAATGTAGCAGCAGATTCATGAAATTACTCCAGTATTGCTGTAATAATACACATCAGCTTCTCAGGTGCTTTGCATTAAACCATTTTAGTTTTACTGTTTTAAGACATTAGAAAATGTAAACATTTATTTTAAAATATTAAACGCTATCATTTTGTGGTGGTTTTCCTATTATTGTTGGGAAACAGTTACCACCAACAGGTGACCACCAGTTGCGGTCATACTTAAGAGATTTGCCATTTTCACAGTAAAGGCCAAAGCCGTCTTGAGGCTCTTAACTGAATTCCTGAGGGAGCTCATCACAGAATAAGCCACCAGACATGTGACCAGGGTGCCACACATACAGTCAGCTTATTACAGGAATTAGCATCTTCGTAAGCACTGATCCTGGGAGTGGGGCTCGTTCTAGATGGCAGCGTGTACGCCAGTAATCTGCACAGGTGGTAAAAACACCAAGGTCATGGCTGTGATTCCCAAGAGAATTCCACTGATAAACACTGGTAAATAATCCAGCCACTCTGACAATTTACATAAATGTCACCTGAAAACTGCCTCCTAAGATAACTACTGTGTCGGATACCCTGGGAACACAGTTGGTGGTGGTTTGCCTTGCTTGTACTTGGATTTATCATTTCAGTATAATCTGTCAGAAAGCCCAGGCCACAGCACATGGACTGAATACCAGAAGTGGCTACTGACTTTTCTAAAACTACATGCAATATGCAGTTAAACTAACTTAGAAGCATGTTATCAAGACCTCTCACACTTCCTTAAGGTCATACGCTCAAACCACCACTATACAAAGGTAGTAAACCAATAAAGCTATTTATGTTTTGTTAGATTCTGCAAAAGTCTGTTTAAAATTTTCTAAAATAAACCAACCAACCAACCACAAAGAAATTCTATTATGGTCTGCTGAATCTCCCTCAATCAAAAGGGGATCTATATTAGTTCCTAGTTCTATATGAGTTCCTGGAACAAGGAAAGCTACTGTGGGGGTGGAACCTTGTCATATAAAGCTCCAAAAGCATAGAATAATCTTTCTGTTCATGTTCATGACTCTGACGCAGATTTGATATTTAAGGCTAGGCTGCAAAACTATTTGTTCAGTCAGCCATTTTGTTAATCAATTTTAGGTAAAGATGTAGAGCTGGGGCTTAATGGGCATTGAGTTATAATACCTTCACTTGTCACTTCAGTTTGTTTCGGTCACTCAGTTCTGTTGGAAGGATGGAGAGTTGATGTTCCAGGGGGTTCTCGTGTGTGCTTTACCGTCTGGCTGTATCCAGATAGATCCATTTAGCTGTATTGCCATAGCTAGATCTGGTGGAGTCCACCCTTGTACAATACAGACCCCTATTTTGCAAACTGTAGTATGCGACTATGCCTAAAAAAATTTCCTCTCTTTCTGCTTAAGTATATCTACTTCTCATTTTAGTAATGTTATTGCAGAGTCTCAATCCATCTCCGTCCCCTTCCAAAACATCAACAACACTGTAGGCAGACCAAAATCTTCTAGACTGAATATCAGGAAGCTGTTCCTGCACCAGAAGTGTTTCGCACATCACACCCTGACTAGAACTTCTAGGAACTCAAGACAGACTTCTAACAGTCATTTTCAAACAATGGGGGAAGTAATATGTTTATACAAAAAGTTTAAAGCCCTATAGTTTTACAACATTACTGCATTTCTGGGAAACAGGGCCATATGCTGGGTCAAAGTGTAAGTCTTGCTGGTCTCATAAATACACATATACACAATATATGTGATGACTACCAGTGTATTCATTGTTGTAAAAACTGAAAACAAATATTCCTGCTTTTAAGGTTCTTGCTGCTAGAATAGGTCATCCAGGTATGAAGAAAATCTATAAACGATTAATACCACGCCATCCAACAAACTCATCTTCCAAAAGTGCATCAGATCTTAGAATATCTAAACTATTCCCCCACCCCCATTTCCCACTTAAAGGGCGGGTCACACTGACAGCTTTGGCAAAATGTAATCATCTTTTATACAGTAACGGCATCTAAAAATCACGAAACTAAAATTGTACGATTCAAATAAATGGTCACCTAAATACAAATGCTCAGTTTAAAAATCCTTGACATGTGATTATAACATTTAAATTCGTATTTCCCTGTTTATTTATCCTTCAGGGTGCTCTAACCGCCTGAAGCGCCCACACCCTGTTTTTTAAGGGAGTGCTGGGATTAGGATTCCAGAAAATTTGATGCTAAAAAAACGTAACTTCTGAATTTTAAAAAACTCTGCGGATGTATAGTCCTAGCTATGTGAACTAAAAACGTGTTTGACTGGTGTCATTTATTCAAATAAACTTTTAAACTCTTCAAACTTCCGCTCGCAAGTTTGTTATGTTACAGTGTGTCACTGGACATGGCTCTCAGACTTGCAACACGAAAAACACTTAACCTCGATTAACTTTCGTTGTAGGAGAAGAGCTTACCTCAGTGTAAACGTATGTTAAATACAAATGATGGAATTTTCTTTCCTCTCTTATATTCTCACTTTCTCCAAGGCCAATCCAAGGGATCCGGAAACCGATGTAATTCCGCTCTGTCCCATAATGCCTGTTTGCTTGTTGAGCGACACTGGAGTACAGCGCAACAGACGCCATTGCGGCTCCTAATAGGCGTTGTAAAGGAGACCATAAAAGGACGATTTAGAGCCAAGATGGTGGAGAACAGTTACAGTATCTGTAAAAAAATCCTACATGCTTGTCTATCAATATTAACAAAAGTGACTCAACAAGTAACAGAAATTGTAATCAACTCGTAGTTCAGTTTCATTCTGTCATGCTTATGAAACTTATGAATCATGACATCATGACATGTATTATGTACCATAAACTATAATACTTACAATTCACAATACCATCACTAAGCTAAACAAAAGCAATCTAAACAAAATCAGATACTGTTTTTATTTATTTATTTATTTTTACCTTTTTTAAGTCACCAGAAAGCTGAAGAACGTTTGTTAAATCAAATCTATTTATAAATAAATTTATAAATAAATATATATAAATGTCTAAATAAATTTTAGAATACAAATTGATCAAACAAACAAAACCAAACAAAACATTTTGATCTGAATTCACATTATTAGCAAAAATTAAGATTTAAATTGAAATTCAAATCTCATTCAATATACATAATATCAAGGAAACTATTTGGCTAGTGTAGTTTTTGCCATTTTGACATCGCAGTCATAGTATGGAGTCTTTCTCACAGTACACCTTTCACATTTAAAAACATAAGCATTCTATCACACTCCTCAAGAGAGGCACCCAAAGCATCTTTGTTCAATGTGACAAAACGATGTTTGCAAATTTTCACCAAGGTGAACAATTTAGGAATTTGGCATATTTTGCAATAGTTGATGTTATAATGGCAAACCTCATTACTGTATTTGATTTGATTTTACCATTAAACAGTATAGCCATTTCTACCAGTTTTAGGCCTTGAAGTGACATTTTAAGTATGCACCCATGTTATCAAAATTGCAGGAAATTACATTTTATATGTTTATATGTTATATGTAAACCACTGCTGTGCCAAGGTGTATAGCACACAGAGCAACAATGCTGAGAGGAAAGGGGGCATCTGATGACATCAGGAAAAAGGTGGTGACAGCACATCACTGTGGGGAAAGCTACAAGACTCCAAAACATCTCCAACAGATCCCAGCTCCATCCACCCACTGTAAGACAAATCATTTACATAATGGAGGGCATTCAGCATCACAACTCTGCCCAGAAGTGGATGGTCATCAAAACTTACACCAATAAGCAACAGAAAAATAATTCAGGTAAAGGTAAACCCACACCACCTCCTGAGAGTTGCGGACCTCTCTGGCAGCATCTGGAATAGTCATGTGTCTACAATTGGGCAAAAAATCACACATGGCATTCGTGGGAGTTACTAGATGAAGCCTTTGCTCTCAAGAAAGAACAAAGTTGACCATTTAAACTTTGCCAGAGAGCACAAGCCAGAGGCTTTCTGGAAGTCCATTCACTGGACAGATGAGTTCAAAATGTAGTTATTTGGCCACAATCACAGATGCCATGTTTGGAGAAAAGCTTCCTCCTGACAGTGAAGCATGGTGGTGGAAATGTGAGGGTCTGGACCTGCTTTTGTGCCTCTGGACCTTGACAACTCCATATTGTCATGCCTGACCCCGCCTCCACCTGTCACTCACGTCTTTGTTTTGCTTCCCCATGTGCTTACGTTTAGGTAATGTTTCTTTGTCAGAATCCATTTCTGAATTGAACAATGCCTATTCATATGACCCTGAATATGGAATGCCCTTTTAATAAATCAATTCTCAGGCCTATCAACTAATTCTTGACCAGAATCTCCTACCATCAATCAGGGAGTTGAAGCTGGGACAGAAATGGATTATACAACAAGACAACAACCCAGTTAATTCCATCTGAAATACCAAGTAATGTCTTAAGAGAAAGATTTGCACTCTGCATTGGCCCAGTCAAAGACTGGACCTCAATCCCATAGAAATGCTGAGATCAGAAGTAGGTGGTATACATGCTGGATGTCCCCCCAGCCTCTCTCAACTGAGAATAGTTACAGAAGACGTTTGGTTGAAGTAATGGCTGCAAAAGGAGATGCCACAAGATACTAATTTGCATACTTTTGCACTTGGCAGATTTTCAGTTTTGAGAGAGAAGTTACTTTTGTTGAATAAATAATAATCTTTTGTGTCCCTTATTTGGAAGGTCTGCTTCACAAACTGAGATTTGGATGTTGATTTCATGTTAATGTTTTTAGAAAACAATGACCATGTTTGGGTGGTGTACAAACTATCAAGCAGCTATGTGTGTGTGTGTGTGTGTGTGTGCATAAACTATAACTATATTAAGGGCTTGCTCTGAAGGGGAATGCAAGAAGATACGAATCCTGCATATGGCCACTTGTAAAACTCATCCCCCTTTTGTTCCCCTTTGCATTAATGTGGTAATTGAAAAATTACAATATTTTCATTCTTATATGTGCAATTTACAATCTAAGCAGTAGAGTAGCGCAAAATTCTAGGGACACAAAGGAAGACACATCATGTAAACCCTTTTTAAAATTTTGTTATCATTTATTTGCAATCCCCTCTTGCCCCCTCAGCTCGCGGCCTCTCCTCAGTGCGTGGTCCGCGTGCCCCTCCTCTCCGCAATGGACGCAAAGTTGCCATGTGCTTATCTGCAATTCAGCACGGGAAACAACAAGCGGGGCAGTACAGACGCAGTGTTTATGTAGGCTTTCTGTTTTCAACTCAGTGGAGGGTTTGGTGCATCAGGCATCTGTCTTCAATAACACCAGAAATACAACAAGATCTGTGAACGTACTTCAAAAAGAACACTACACAGCAATAACCAGTGAAATTAATTAATAAACTGAAAATATGTCCCTATGAGCAATCTTAGGGGTTGTCTTGATACTTGATTAAATTAAAGGTTAAAAATAGCCTAATCAAAATTGACACCATCTTGCATCATCAACTCCAAAGCTAAGTTAGTGATATATTGCTCCTGGCAGTGTGGCTAACGCTACATCTGTGAATTGAAACCACAGAACTGGCTTAAAGCAAAATAAATTTTATAAATGTGCATGTCTACAAATGCATGCGCTCAAGACTGAAACATGCTGTGTGGCCAGGGTGGCACTTTTGGAAAAGGGGGCGTTGAGGGGTCGATCCTGTCTGTAATTATTTTTATTAAAATAGTCCAACAAAACTCAGGGCTTACTGAAGGTGTTACTGATTGTGCGACGATATTAGACTATGCGGAAGAAATGTAATAATTTAGCCGCTACTACTTTAATTGCAGTATTGGTATGTTAGAGAGAACGTCTGTTTATTACATAGGTCTGTACCAAGACTAATAGCACGTAACACTGTTCGATTAAAAGTTTGCTTCAAGCTATGCTTTTACTGTCAGAAGACGTTTTGCCACTTACATCTGAATGAGCGCACAGGCGAAGTTGTTCAGGCTATTCAGACGGAAACAAATTCTGAAACTAGCATAGAACCACCACTTTAAGCGATATGTGGGCGCACTTTCCACACAGTACAATATAAAGTGTTTCGTTTTATTTTTGAATATTATTTCAAAGGGTTCGAGTAAAAGTAACTATAAGTAAGAAAATAAGTAACAAATTAGAAACTCAAATCCTACTCTCAAATGTATTTTGTCGGATTTTCAGCATACCTAAAAGTGACCTCATTGAACTTCAAAAACTTAAAACGATTTTTTCCGATTGATTTTATTAAGCAAATTAAAAGATAACTAAATAAACATTTCAGATTAAGTACTTTTCTGTTTTGCGTAATTATGTAGTACGCAACAAGTTTTCTGCTTTCTCTCCCACTTCAGCCTTCTTTCACTGGCACAGCTTCCCTTACTCCCCATTGGCGAAGAGCAGATGCGGTGTTGCGTGATTGGATCAAAGTTTTGCTTTCGGCTTGAACCCGCTTGAAGGCCCCTCCTCTTAGCGCACCGTCGGGCGCAGCTATTATTCTTTGCCACTTACTGCCTTGTACAGAAAGTCCGTTAGTCAGCACAGCGCGCGTAAGGTGGTGATGTATACATGAGCAACTTAACCGTTTGCTTTTGCTTGCAAAAAACAACTGGAACGCGGAGGGAATCACAAAGAATCGTTTGTCCGCGCTGAAAGTGGATTGTTCCACAGCTTTCCGACTTATAAGGACAGATTTTTAACGAAAATGGCTTCCGCAGGTCTGGAAATTTTGGGTTTAACCTTGTGTGTTATTGGCACATTGCTGGAAATGCTAGCATGCGGGCTGCCAACGTGGAAGGTAACCGCGTTCATCGAAGCAAACATCGTGGTGGCCCAGACTATTTGGGACGGACTTTGGATGTCTTGCGCGGTTCAGAGCACCGGACAGATGCAGTGTAAGATTCACGATTCCATGCTTGCTCTCACCCATGATCTTCAAGCCGCGCGAGCTCTCACCGTCATCTCCTCTGTGCTGTGCGTAATTGGGCTCATGGTGGTGATTGCAGGTGCCCAGTGCACCAACTGTATCAAGACCGAAAGCGTAAAAGCGCGCGTCGTCAACGTTGGTGGAGTGATCTACATTGTCAGTGGAATCTTCGTACTCGTCCCTCTGTGCTGGATGGCCAACACCATCATTTCCGACTTCTACAACCCGCAGGTGCCTACAGCGAAGAAGCGCGAGATCGGGGCCGCGTTATACATCGGCTGGGCAGCCACCGCGCTTCTTCTTCTAGGAGGATCAATGCTGTGCTGTTCCTGTCCGTCATCGGGTACCACAGGCTACTCGGTGAATTATGCTCCCACAAAAAGAGCAACATCTAACGGGGACTATGACAAGCGGAATTACGTGTAAATATGTATTTGATAACGCCCTTTTACTTGTAGATGTTCCAACTAAACGTAAATGTAAATGAGTCATTGTCTTTTTTAAGTATCACGGACTCTACCGAGTGGCTCATCATGGACTTGTTTCTAAAATTTCTGAAAATATGCATTTTGGAGTATTAAAAGCAGACAACAGCAACGTTAATTTTAGGTACCTTGCATTCAATCTAGGCCACAATCATTTTCGTAGATTTAAGCTTTAGCTGAGTCAACCAGAGTTGTTTATCCAAATGTTTTATCATAATTTTTTTTATTATATTATTATTCGTTTAATTGTCTTGGAGAGTTAGTGGTGAAGGGGTAGTTATATAGATGTATTCGGGATTTGGTTCTGCACAGGGCTAATTTGCAGATGGACCACGAATGCGGTCGGAGAAGACATACAGCTGAGCGGAAATTATCGGTGGTAAACGGCCTACGGCCCAAATCATGCACGGATTAATATGCCGTCCAGTTTGGAATTCATTTACTAGACATCTGTTGTTGGTGCCTTATATGAGTCATTACTCATATATTGATCTCTTGTATGAGTCATTACCGATATCAAAAGTGGTCTGCAGTACTCTGCATCTAGTTTGGCTGAAAGGTTTTGTTGCTTTTAAAACGTGTCTTGTTCTGAATATTGTTTTGAATAAACATTGATTGTGATATTTCATTTGTGACCATTTATTTTTGGGCAAACACACCACCACAATTGTCAATACGGCAGTAGAAACTACAATGATTTGATTATCCTTACTGCTAAGTTATTTTACTTGGAAAGTTGGGTAGCCTAGTTGAAAAAGGAGTTCTGTTACACTACCTCGCCGAGAATTTAGGGCTACTATCCGCAGGCGCACTTGTTAAGTGTTTGTGTTCTGGAAATACCTTTCACTTCGACGTCCCACCGCCTGCTGCACACACATACACACACGCACACACACACCGCTACTTCCCGCCAAATGATTGTCCTCGCTTGATTGCTTGACCGTCACGAGTCTTAATTAGACTAGCAAAAGTTTAAGTGGGGTTTCGCTTCGGTAAGCGGCCAATTAGGGACCAGAATTTTTTTCTCGATATAACGCTTACTTGCGTTAATTAATAGAGCAACAACAGTATTTATTGGAATGTATTATTTGGATTAAAATGAACTTTTATTCAAAACAGTATATAGATTTTTAAAAATTAGAAAGGCCTATTTACACTATTGTAGTTAACCAAATATCTGTTGATCTGTAATTCGTCTCTTATCTGATCATTTGCCTGTCCAGTGCACACCAGTAATACCAAACAAACTCATAGGCAGTGAACTTGCTACTGTGTGTACAAATTATCTATGTTCATTTGTATAATTTTGTTCAATATCTGAAATTGAGCAGTAGGACTGCAGTAGGACTGAGTAAATATACAGTAAAAATAGAGAGCTCTCCTCTCAGGCAAAGCACTAGCTGTAGTTTATGGTTGTGTTGACAGTGCTGAATCCCCCCCACACTCCTCCACTATAGTCCCTGGCACAATGGAGCCTATCCGAATATCCCCCGGCCCAGACGGGCTCTTTCAGCTTCCATTGTAGAATTGTTAGTTCCAGTCACCCTGTCGAGGGAGAGGAGGTTATGAGGCAGACTAAGGGGTGTGTGTGTGTGTGGTGTGTGGCTGGTGTGTGTAGCTGGACGCTGGGGGAGGGGATAGAGTTTTTAAAGGACCCTCATTCCGCAGCAAACAGAGGCGCACAGGGGCAGCCACGACGTCATTAAAGAACCTTCGTCATGGCAACCACAAAGTTGCCTGGTGACGGGACCCCATAATGTGGTCATATGGACGAAGACAATGAGGCCCCGGTAGGCTGACATTCCAAGACACAGAGGGAGGGAGAGAGAGGAGGGAGGGATTAAAGCGAAATAAAGTGTGCAGACTGCAATTTATCTTTAACTTATTGCTTGTACACAACACATTAGTATAAAACAAATTTCACATTGAGAGTGCACTCTAAGACCTTCAGCAATGATATACCCAAAAGGTAGGCCATAGATAACACAGATGTACAGTTATAATGATAGTTTTCATATTCTAGAATTGTATATTTTGCTTAGATTAAGGACAGAGCAAAACATTTTGATTTAAATTTCTCTGTAATTTCAGAATTTTAACCAGTTGATGAAATGTTCGTTCCTGGTGATTATGAATCTATGGACTACTTTCAGAGTGACAATATTTGGGTGGCTATTACATCATAGCCCCCTTCCCCCCCACATGTCACTTTCTCATGGTGGCACGTCACTTTCTCATGACACCTACCCTCTAGGGGTCAGATGTCACTTCCCTGTTCCTGAGACTGTTAGTTTAACACCTATAAATACACTCACTGGCCACTTTATTAGGTACACCTTGCTAGTACCGGGTTGGACCCCCTTTTGCCTTCAGAACTGCCTTAATTCTTTGTGGCATAGATTCAACAAGGTACTGGAAACGTTCCTCAGAGAGTCTGGTCCATATTGACATCATAGCATCACGCAGTTGTTGCAGATTTGTCAGCTGCACATCCATGATTTAAATCTCCTGTTCCATCACATCCCAAAGGTGCTCTATTGGATTGAGATCTGGTGACTGTGGAGGCCAATGGAGTACAGTGAACTCATTGTCGTGTTCAAGAAACCAGTCTCAGATGATTTGCACTTTATGACATGGCGCGTTATCCTGCTGGAAGTACCCATCAGAAGATGGGTACACTGTGGTCATAAAGGGATGGACATGGTCAGCAACAATACTCAGGTAGGTTGTGGCATTGACACGATGCTCAATTGGTACTAATGGACCCAAAGTTTGCCAGGAAAATATCCCCCACACCATTGCACCACCACCACCAGCCTTGAACAGTTGATACAAGGCAGGATGGATCCATGCTTTCATGTTGTTGACGCCAAATTCTGACCCTACCATCCGAATGTCGCAGCAGAAATCGAGACTCATCAGACCAGGCAACGTTTTTCCAATCTTCTATTGTCCAATTTTGGTGAGCCTGTGCAAACTGTAGCCTCAGTTTCCTGTTCTTAGCTGACAGGAATGGCACCTGGTGAAGTCTTCTGCTGCTGTAGCCCATCCACCTCAAGGTTCGATGTGTTGTGTTCTGGGCTGTGGCTTTAGACAGTGGATTATCCTTCTGAGTAATTGCAATTAAGCCCAACAGGTGTAGGTCTGTGAGATGGAAAGCTGTGTCACAGGGCAGGAGAATAATCATACTTCCTGCTTTGAGGTCAAATGGAAAGGAAGCAGGAAGGAACTCAATGAAAGGCAGAGAATAAATTAATGACTCTGTTCCAAATAGCCTACTGCATACGGCATACTGCATACTGCACTCAGTATATACTGGATGCTGCATACTGGTCCTTGTAGTAGTATGCAGTACAGTTTCCAGTATACGACAAAAGCAAAGCATACTACAGGGTCACGTGAACGTAGCGTTGCATGATGGGATGCAGTACATCACGAAGATAGCTCTGTTTGCGTACTGGAATATTTTGCGGAAGTAGTATGTCATCCGGGGATGTTTCACGTACTGGAAAAATTATTTTTATTCGCATACTGCATATGGAATACTGATTTGGGGCCCAAGCAGTACACCAGTAGTATGTAGTAGGCTATTTCGAACACAGCCAATATGTGTGGTTTGGTGGACACAGAGAGGTGGAGTTTACATTTGTGGCACAGGACACAAGCATATTGGTGCACATCATAAACTTGTACACAGGTCATTTCCCACACTGGGGCAAACTATGGCCGGACACAGCATGGTTCAACTGTAGACATGTCAAAGTACTGCAATGTCCCTGTGCTCATTAACACCTTCAGAAGACACGATCCATTCAGCATGTCTTCAGTGTAAATGTTTGCAACACCAAAAACAGAACAGATTACAGATCAGATTCTTCTTGAAGAGAAGTAACCAATTCCTAAGATTTCCTGTCGTGCTTCACAAGAAGGGCAATGGTGAGACAGAGCAGAGCATGGCAGAGAGTTCCTATGTAAACACACCCGACTGAACTCACAGGTGTTAGAGGAAGGAAATCATGTATTACTATTTCTATTATCATTCTTAGCCTGTGTTACTATTTCTATCATCATTCATTGGTGAATCCTGTTCTTTCTTCAATATAGCTATACATTTTGAACATTTTGAAGTTTTTTGCAGCCCTTCATAACTGCCGCAAAAGTAGTAATTCATAACAGTACAATTAATTCAAGTGATTGTTCAGTGATAGATTTACAGTCAAGGGTCCACAGGGAAAACAGTGAAAGCATAGAAGCAATCCAGAAAAACAAAAGGTACGAAACAAAAATTACCAATACGCCCATATTAGCTACAGTATGTTCAGAACCACTGTCCACTGTTCAGAACCAAGGTTGAGAACCAGGGTCCTGCAGTGTTCTGCATGGAACATTTTAAATGCTCATGAGAGCATATCAGATTTGTCCTGGCCTTAAGCCCCTCCCACCCCCCACACCAATGAGAAACAGTCCCAGTGTGTAGCCCTGCAGCAGGGACAGGGCTTACACGGAGATGACTTCATTGTAATACAGATGTCCTCTCTTTCAATGGCTCCACCCCCTGCTCCCTCACACTTCAGGTTTTTCATTCCCACAATTGGGGCGACATTCTCCTGAATTAGGAGAGCATGGAACCAAGACTCCAGCATCTCCTCCACTCCCCCCCCAACATACACACACAACTGTTCACATTCTCAGTGGGAACTGAGTTTTAATTCACTGCACCTCATCACACAGACACACAAACGTGCACAACCCCACTTTATTAATAAAGAGGCCATGCTTAAGAAACCATGTATTGTGTTCAGTTTTATGAAGTACACATTGCTCTTCCAAATTACTGGTACCCTTGGAAAAAGCAAGGAAGAAAATTTGCTTAGGGAAATAATTTTGGTGTTTAAATGCTTAATTTTATACTTGAAAATTATGGGAAATGTAACTTTCATAGAAAGCTATAATGATTTAACTGCAATCCATGTGCCTAAGCAGCACTGTCAAAAGAAGATGGGTGTGAATTACCCTCAGTACAGCTACAATATTCCTAAGCAGGGGTGTAAAGAGGTGTGAACTCCCCCAAATCACCACAGCACAAAGAACAATAAAATTATGGATGCCTTCTGTAACACCAAAAGTGTTTTGGGGGCCTGTGCTTTGCTTGGTTTAGATCTAACGAAGGCGTTCACAACCGTCTCTCATAAAGTTACCCAATAAGCCTGAATTTACAGTGCAGTACTTAAGGTGATAATAAACACAATATTCAAAACCAAAATATCAAGAGAGAAAAAAGTCCCCCCTAAAAAAAATACCCCCCAGCCCACCACAAAAGGTTGATTAGTGATTCACTCAAAGTTTTAAGAGGTTTTTTTTTATTATTAATGTTCTTAAGCCCCTTTTCATGTTGAGCTTACAGAATATTCTTCAGAACAAAAGAACTATATATTTTTGGGGAAAGGCACTATTTATGACCAAATACCTTTTAGTTATCAACTTTTTGAGAGAAAATTGGCAAGTACAGTTCCATTCCACTGTAATGTATCAAGTTGTCTGTTACAAAACAGTTCAGGGACAGGTCACTGCTGTTCGCCGTATTTCAGAATTCCTGTCAGCATGCTTGAGTTCATCATTTCCAGTGTTTTCGTGGGTGGTCGCACTCTACAAGAATGTCTGCTAAATGCCATAAATGTAACAATGTACATCTGCCATTTTCTCCCTCACCAAAAGAGATGCCATATTTGAAGTGGCTGAAAGATTTTTGAAAACACAAGAAGCCAGACAGGCTCTGTCCCCTCCCCCAACCCCCACCCATGCGACGGGTGAGGCCGTGTTTGGGCTGCTCCTCAACAGGCAGCCCAGTGAGATTCTGCCACACATAGATGACATCCATTGTCTCAAATCCCCCAGTCCAGCTAATCCAGCTAAAGATAATTTCAGACCACTCAAGGGCACAGTGAAAGGAATGAGAGAAAAGCATCCAGACAGCATGCTGTAAATAAGATAAAGAAAAGATACACTGTCGAGTAAGCTGTACTAAAACTACTTTCAAGAACTGAGAGTAGTCAAAAGAGGTCCTAAAAAAGAGGAATGAGCCAAATGTAAAAAGGCTCTATGGCTCAACATCTACCGTGCAATGTAACTGGATGTTCCCAATCTCCTTCTGGAGCAGTGGTGTGGATGAAAAGGCTGTAAGCAACACGCCACCATGACCCGTACGGGCTAGAGAAGACACGGCAAAACGGCCGCCTGTCACCCCGACGAAGAACACCACCACCAATAATAATCACAGAAACATATGATTCACCCCGAAAAATAAGGATGCGAAAGTTTCCCCCCCAAAAATAATGCGAAAACAGAAGTTATAAATATATACATTCTGGTGAGACAACATTCTACAGTTCAAGTCTGTTGGCCATAACATTGTGTGTTAAAATCCAATCACAAACATTCCCATTTGAGGTTGTTGACATCAGGCCTTAGCTGTTCTTCTGGCCACTACTCAGTAAACAGACTCTTTGCCAGTGCCACAGAACTAGTGAGCTGCAGGAACATCCGAGGGAGCCTGGAGGTCCAGCTCAGGACAGTATGGTTGAAGCCTGCGAGCTTCGTTTTGACCTGCCAGAGAGAGATTGGGAGAGTGCCTGAGGCAGCAAGTGAGAGACGGGAGCTCTACCATCCACAGAAAAAAGATAAACGGTTATTTGGGCCATTCTATGATAATAACCTACAACATAAACACCTCACCCAGTCATTAGCAGGGTGGGGGGTTGGACACTTCCTTTAGCGTGTACATGGTGCACATTTGATGCTGATTTTCAACATTGGTACAAAGGCCTAGATTAAGCTTCCATTCACTCGTGTAGGAAGTCTTCGACCATGTTTGGACACAAAGGTTAAAAACGAAAAGAAAGTTTATCCAAATGGATCCATTTTTTTCCTTAAGTGGGAAGCTAGCCTGTTTGAGCTATTGCAGCTTTAATTGCAGGTTAACGGACCTGCACAGCTGCCTGTGTGAGCAGCTGGCCTGACGCGAGCTCGGCGTGAGGACGACTAACACCTCACGCGTTTGGCAGAAGCATCAGGTGCCTGCAGGCGCAGATATTTGAACCAAAGATGTTTACACCACCAAATAAATGACTTCCAACTCCATGTCAGACAATTTTTGGTTAATTTAATAAAACTACATTTATTATTGACTTCATGATGATCACACACACAAAAAAACAAAACGCAAAGACAATGCTACCACAATTAAATGACTGTACAGTATATTTACATGCAGATTCTGAGGAGTTCATGGGAAGCCCATGTGCCTGGTAATAATATGACAAACACAAGAGAAGGACAGTGTACCAAGAGTACCCTTTAGGAGGGCACAGAACCCTGTGGTGAGACAGCTCTGACTAACAAAATGAAGCTCTGAACTGAATTTGGCACCAAACTGACTAGGAACAAACCTCACATTCACTCTCAAGGAGTGTAAAATTCCATTTGTGGAGGGTCTGTGTGCACTAACAAGCTTTTCTGCGAGGCCAACGATGGGAATCCTGACACAGGTATGCACACACATGCATGTCCTGGTTCCTGGCAGTCTTCTGGTTGTGTTGTTTGAGAAGGGTTCCCAGCATGCACTGGTGCGTTATGACAGAAGGGTGATGAGGGCGTCGAGAAACTTGCCTCTGTCCTCCATCTTTAGCTCGATAACTAAGGAAAGAGAGAGAACGAACATTTTAATGAAGTTCATTCTGAAGTTGTTCAAGGTCGAGTATGTCCATATACATCTACATTTAGTGTGACCAAAATTGATTTATATAGCGCTTTTTACAAGAGTTGTTGTCACAAAGCAGCTTTACAAGTGTCCGAGTCCAAGCCCCCAGTGAGCAAGCAAAGGGCGACAGTGGCAAGGAAAAACTCCCTAAGAACATGAGGAAGAAACCTTGAGAGGAACCAAGACTCAGTGGGGGAATCCATCCTTCTCTGGCCGACGCCGAGGAGCCGTTCTTACCCAGGTGCCCGAGTATGTCAGAGTTGGATTTACAGCGTGAGGAATGGCATTTGGCACCAAACTGACCAAAACTGTGAGAGAAGCCTGCCAGGGTGTCTGCATGCGTGTATGTGATTTATGGTTTTGTTCTGTACAAGGGTCAGTATGACAAATTGCAGATGGAGGGCTGTGATGAAGGCTGAAGGCATCCACCCTACCCTGGACTCAAACCCAGGTCCTAAACAGGAGGTAAACGAGAACTCTGGACACTGAACCAAAGAGCCATTTAACCTTCCTAATTGCCAGTCTCAATCACACGGGCACTATATCAGTAAGGTTATTTGCCAATAATCTGACAAAAGTCCTCAAATGATTGTCAGATTAACAAATATGTTTACTACTACTACTGTTTAATCCAAGCGAATAATACAAACTCTGCTGGGTGCGCTGCTTGTTGAGCGCGGGTGTCCGAGTTCCTCTCAAAGCTACAGTGTAAACAGAGAGCAGGTCTGCCACCTGGTGGTGCACATGTGAACTGTCACTGTCGGTGGGACTAACCTACCTGAGGTGTCGAAGTGATCGTGCAGCGTCCTTGAGCTTGTGCTTTCAGCAGCCTTCTCAAAGGCCCGGCCGAAGAAGCTTGTTAGAGAAACGGAACAAGCTACTCGTTAGAAAGAAGTGCTGAACATTTACATAGGAAGCCATGCGAAGACGCAGAGACACTTACTTTTTCTTGTCCGAGGTCTCAGACTCTGGCGGAATGCCCAAGAGTATCACAGTGCCCTTCTCCACATCCTTAGGAGCAGCCATGATGAGGGGTAACAGCTTACAGCGCTTATTCCGAGTCTAACAAACAAAATCAGACCAACTATTATCATCTCTAGAGTGACGGCGCTAAACAATTTCATCACGATGCAAATAACCTTCATGATTTCCGTCATGTGACCCTTTTCTTGTCACTGCTACACAAGCGAACAGCTGTGTGTCTTGGTGGGAGAGCATCACAGAATTAAAAAGACAACGAATCTTCTTGTGAGGGGAAAAACAAACAAACAAACAAACAAATACATTAATGTTAAAGAAAGACTGGGTTTGATTACCGTACAGTTCCCCAGTTGTTTGTCTGAAGACAAAAACATGTCCAGACACCAAAATGCTTCAAATCATCATCATACATTTAACCTCTCAGCCACAGAAGTATATTTTGTACTCACGACAGCAATTTAAATTCTGTGGGCATCATGTAAAGTAACATTTTTGTTCTTTTGGTTCAAAACCAAGATATTGTCTGATACACTGACAATTTTCACTTTCTACTAGAGAGCAGGACACATGCACCGCAGGACACATGCACCGCAGGACACATGCACCGCAGGACACATGCACCGCAGGACACATGCACCGCAGGACACATGCACCGCAGGATTCGTTTTCCAAATGTACAAATGTACACTTTACAGGTGGTGGTGGTCTGAAAAATTAGTTGGCCTTTTTGTGTTTATGTGGTCAAAAATAAATATAGTATTTTCTATTGGATATACTGTCTACTCTCTATAGATTGACTACTTGTACAAAGGGAAACAGGACAAGCCATTAAAACATTCAATGTGGTAATGACAAAAAGCAACAGAATTTGCCTTATATCATTACTGACTTAAATTATTTTAATTATACACAGTAACGCTAATATTGTTTATTTGGTAAAAGCTAATATCACCACATGAAACCAGCAGTCATCACATACCCTGCACCAAAACCAGAACTTCACCAATACTGTGGGAATCAGTAAGGAGTTAAAGCAATTCCAACACATACTGCAGTTGAATCAAATTTAAGGTTTTGGTACAAAACTACATTTTCCGTGCAGCAAATCTGCTGCATTATGCCTGTTTATTCCCAGACTGGTAGACTATTCTTTTAAAGTCATGTTGACAGTTGACAGCTCCGGATAAAAGTGTCTGCCAAAAGTGTAAAATGTAAATGTTGACAGCAACTACTTAGACAGGACCTTCCTAATGTCCAAAATAAATACTGGTGAGAAATATCTCAGTAGTTGCTGAGCAGAGATGGCACACAACCAAAATTCCTCTGTTCCGAAGAAGCCAAGACACACAGCTACAGCAGCTACACACAACAGCCTTTATTTATTTAAGAGGTCTTTATATGAGACAGCCTCAGCTCATATTACACATGAAGACACCCTTCATAAAAATTATGACTGAGGTGTTTTTTTTTTTTTTTTTTACTGCTGTACGCACCCATTAAAGACACTGCACCATCTCTGCCCCAACCTCTCCCCCCCCAAGGTGTTTTAAGCCACCGATGTACTTACAGAGCAGACAAAGGCTTTGAGCAGATATTTGCAGAGCAGAGACAGGGCCAGGGGTTTGGAGAACAGTTTTACATCTGGAGTTCCCTAAAATTGCACAATCAATAGAGAACTACATCATAACATGTTTCATCAAAACTAATGTGCTATATTTGAATACCAGCCCAAACTCCCAACAGTGGATGAGAGATAAGTGAAAGTGGGTGTGCGCCAGTACCTCCAGTAAGTGGCAGTAGAGGAAAGGTCCTTGTGAGAGAATGAGATTGGTGCAGATGCAGCTGGCTACGGTCTGCTGAATGGCCTTGAGTTTCTTCTTTGCCAGATCGATTCCCACATGCAGCCTCTCTATGTTACTCCTACATGCATTCACACACACACACACACACACAGCGTGCTAATGAAATGCTGATGGTCTAGCGACACAGTGTACATGTTTGCTGCATGCGTTCTCACCTCGAGAGGCAGTCCAGGGCTTTGATGAAGTTGTCCGTGGCACACTCGTCCTTCTCCACGTTCTCCAGCAGGGCGGCGGCAGCGTGCACTACGTCGCTAGCCAAAAAGCGGTTCTTGAAGCCAAAGTGCACACTGAACGTCTGTACGCGGATGTCCTTCATCCTGGATCCAAGGCAAAGCCGTTTGGCGTGAGTGAAGGAGCCACTGAAAGGCTTGAATGGTTGCATGTGCAACATATGTAGAGGTCGGGAACTATTGCTCCAAAACAAGTGCACCTGCACTGTTATTACCCAAACTTGTTCGAGGACTCCTCAATAACCTCGCGCAGGTTCTCCTTGACCGAAATGTCCATGGAGTTAAACTTTTGCCGCACCTGTTTTAACGGAAGACTGAGAGGACCAGGAGACGATAACTCTAATTTGTGCAAAAACTCCTAGAAGACTAAACCATATATTTTAAGACGTGTTGATTCAGTATCTTATTAACAATCATCACCATCACAGCCAAAAACAGACACATCCTATACAGAACACACACATCTTCCCATCTGATTCATGGATGACAAACAGAATCCACACTCACCCCATGTCTGCCAAGAACTCCTGAAGTTTCTTCTGGCCGTTGATGGACCATAGCTTAAAGCTGCAGGATGTGTAGCAGGAGTTACAGATGCTCTCATACAGACTCCAGTGCTGATATAAGGCCAGCCTCAAGCTAGGGCACACTCTTAAGGAATTCACACCCCTGCGACCACACTACACAAAGATCCATTACTATAATAAACTGTCTAACACACAGACAGGGCAGGATACTCATATTCAAAGGAGATGCGAATGCAGTCAATGGAGAGCGAATTCTCCTCATCCTCATTGCGATGGTTATGGCGAGAGACGTGCCTCTGCAGAGCTGCTATGTCCGTCACATACTTCATACTGCCAAAGACAAAGCAATACAGAGTTGAATATCAGTCAAGTCCAAACAACCCTATGAGCACGTTTGACTGGTCAATGATGAAGGTCAAAGGAAAGCTCCTTACTGTGTGATTTTGTCATGAACCCACTGGTCAGTGAGACCGATGATGCTCCACCTGTCAACATAAAAGTCCCATCGTTCCATCTGCAGACTCAGGGATGTAGGTCTACACCTAGTGCAACACTACTTATCCATGAAACCTACCAAAGCATGTCTTTAGTGTCCTTGGTCATGACCCAGGCCAGCTCAAACATGACCATTGCAGCCTGCAAAAGGAGAAAGAACTAGTAAAATGTCAACATGTGCTTATCAAATAGCATCAGTTATAAGGGCACGGTAAATGACAGTCATGTGCAGTCATCACTTCAGACGCTCACCGAAGTGCCATGGTATTCATACTGCTCGTAGTCAAACAGGATTTCCCTCCTGTAAACACACACACCTGTGTCGGATATGCCGCTCGGAACATGCTGCATACATTAACGGTATAGTACTACAAAGAGCAATTTTGCAGCCGTTTCGGGACTGACCTGCGAGCCTCCCACTCTCTCTTGGCGCGCTGCCGTTCGATCCTCCTCTCCAGCGCACCCTGAGAGTGGCACGTGACAAAGTGTCAGACTCGCTCAACGGGAGGAGATTTTGCATTTTTAGTGATTCGTCTGCCGGGGTGGGGGCCAAACGGGGAAAAAACCTGCCTCGTCATAACGCCGCCGCTTCCCAGATGGCTCCGAGCCGCCGTCGCTCTCGTTCCCAGAATCGCCTCCCTCTTCCTCCTCATCGTCGCGGAAAATGTCATCATACGGCGGCACACCGAGGTCGTCATCTTGTTTGATGAGCAACTTAATCTGAAGGGTGAAAATTTACGTTAGTGTCTGCGTTCACACATTGGCAAAACTGTAACTATAAAAGATAACGCAGCTGTGGTGATGCAAGATGTGCAGTACGCCCCCTTCAACACTGATGGAACATGTGGTGTATTGGTACCTATATGACTGTGTATAACAGGATCTCACCATCACCTTGGAAACACATGCCATAAGAAATGCACCATGCAGCGTAGAGGTATGGTTACATGGGTTTTTTTTGTTAAAATTTTTTAATGATCCATGTATGCTGGTATTTGTATTAGTTATGAGGAACAGAACATGAATGACATCAGATTTACTGTAGTCCAAGAAATGTTTACCAAAAGAGGACAATAAAATAGATTCAATACGCCGTATTAAAGTCAAAGCCTACCTGAGTGTCATTGTAGACATTGACCACATCAACAGGTCTATGGGTATCACAGATGAAAAAGATGGAGTCCTCCTCTGGCTGCAGGGTCTCCAGCAGGTCCACATTTGCCCCACAGTTAATTAGGACAAAATACTGGTACTGGACAAATGTGAAAAGGTGAAACATACTAAGCCTTTTATTGAGCATTCATTTAAAACAATTTAATTGGAATACTTTGCTGGTGTGCCAGATGTCAGCCTACAAGAAGAAAATTCTGAACATACATATGTTAAGTGTTATGTCAAAGCACAAAGATGTACAAGTACTTAGCAGACTAGGTGCACAATATGGCAACAACATATAATGCTTGAAAACATAATACCCACCGTTTTTAAGGTTTAGTACACTGAACGTACCAGCAAAACAGTAATTCAATAGATCTAATCAGCTGGTTGCCATGTTGCCATTACACAGCTGTAATGTGGCATCACTGACGTTTACAGGCTCTATAGTTCTGAAAGAACTGATGATATCCGAGCTTCACTAAGTAAACATTCTGGGCCTCTGAATTGTAAATAAGTCAAATGACAGCACCCATCTGTAAGCAAACGATTAGGAACCTATACTGTGCTTAATCTGCAATGTAAAGTGAAGCAAATACCTGTTCCTTGTGTTCTAAAAAGGCAGTGCCAAGGTTCTCCCATCCTGTCACAGGAACTAAGGTGTACTGGACTTGATCGCAGTGGAATAACGCCTACAAAGAAATTAGTTGCACATTTTACAGTCTTGCACATTTTACACCCCCCTCCTCCCCCCATGTCTTGAAAACACTACCTGTACAATTTTACACGCACACAGCGCATCAATGTCCAGCGACACAAGGAGAACCACTCTCTAAAAGAAGAGAATGAACATGAGTATAAATCATAAATCTAACCACAAACCCACAAGGTTTATGGCGTCCAAGCCGCTCCAGATAACAGGTCAGCCAGTTAACTACGGTATTCAAATTGACCCTGGCTAACTACTTAGCCCCTATGCTGACAGAAGCTGTTAGTTAGCTGGCTAAATTTGCTAGCTATAAGTTACTAAGCTAGCTAACTAGCAATGTTGTAACGTTGCCTTATCTCGTCAAAATGGGCTATACACTCACCTGATTAACAACAATATCATAAAATTCTTTTCGAATATCTGTCACGAACATTTTAAAATGTCGACACTAAATTAAAAACATACAAATGAGCCTCGTAAGTTTCCCCAGTTCAGCCTCGTAAGACTAATTTGTTTAGCTCAGTAGAATTTCCGTGCTGAGACTCTGGCGCCAAATTCGTTCTTAGAAGAGTAGGTGGGTCTTTGCTGTACTATCCAATAGATCAATACACTGCATGACAGCCAATCAACTTAAGACCAATCACAGACGAACAAGGGAAACGTATTGACCAATCCTATACCCTCCCTCTATGCTACGTTCCGTCTATGTTACATAGTCCTAAAACATTGTGATTTATTTACTCTTCCACTTTTTTGTAAGTATAATGGATTAAGAATAAAAAGTAAAAATACGTTGATTAGGATTCTTATGAACCTACTTCATAATTATGCAGAAGAGTTTGTTGTCATCTGATTGGCTAAGCACACGAACGAGAGATGAATTGATTGGTCTTAGAGTTTGTTGTGGAGAGACGTCACATCCTTCGGTACTGTGCGCTTTCCTGTAAAGGGGGGAGATATTTTCTATTGTAGTGTGTCGTATTAAGTATTTTTCAGAACGTTGGGGTTGTAACCCTACACACATAAACAGACAACATGGTAGGAAATCAAAATCTATTTACCTTTGTAATGTATCTAGGCATAGTGTTGTAATAAACAATGTTATTTTCGCACCAAAACAAACTAGCCAGTTTAAGCTAAGCTAACAACAGCGAGTAAAACTGTATTGGAAATATGCACAGTCACTGTCAGACTTTTGTTAGTTAGAAGATCTTACTATTGGTCTCATTTCGGTTTTGTGTTTTTTATTTATATTGTAAGTTTAAAGGTGTTGCAATGGAATTCACTACGAAGTGCGAACTGAATGACTGTGGTCAGTAAGGCCCAAGATAGGTATTTGCTCTGCTTTATTAATCCCACGTTATTCTCTTGTCCACAGTTTTCCTTTAACATGTTTGACCACCCGATGCCCCGGGCCTTCCAGAACCGCTTCTCCACACAGTACCGCTGCTACTCTGTGTCGATGCTGGCGGGGCCTAACGATCGCTCAGACGTGGAGAAAGGAGGAAAAAGTACCCGAGAGAACTTTTTTGTTGTGTCTAATCATTTTATTTATCATTGCAACGCAGTATTATCGATTTGAATAGTTAATTTTACGGTTATTAATATCGGAACTATGCAGCAACTCTTCTTTCTCTTACAGTTATTATGCCCCCATCCGCACTGGACCAGCTAAGTAAGCGTCTAAAACAACTATTAACACTGAAATCACGCGATTGATTAAATCACTGATTAAATCGCTGGTCCTTTGTATACCCTGAAACAGGTAGACTTAACATCACATATCCCATGCTATTCAAACTGACCAATAAGAACTCAGACAGAATGACGCACTGTGGTGTGCTGGAGTTTGTTGCTGATGAAGGGATATGTTATCTACCCCACTGGGTAAGAGACTAATCAACTAGTGCAAATGTACATAACATAATTTTTTTCAGTGATGTGCAGTTCTTATAATGTATGGTATTTTTCGCAGATGATGCAGAACCTGTTACTGGAAGAAGGAGGTTTGGTCCAGGTTGAGAGTGTTAATCTTATGGTGGCAACATATTCCAAATTTCAGCCCCAAAGCCCAGACTTCCTAGACATCACAAACCCTAAAGCCGTGTAAGTTAAATGTAGGGTCACCCCAAAGAAATGAACCATGATGCAATACTAACGTAGTTTCTCAGCCAAATTAATAGTATGTCTTTCTCTTTAGATTAGAAAATGCATTGAGAAACTTTGCCTGTCTGACTACAGGCGATGTAATTGCCATCAACTATAATGAAAAGGTATGCACAGGTCCGCAATGCAGCTTGTTTTAATCTATCAAAAGTAACAATTTAACTACACCTGACATTTCTTCATTTTAGATATATGAGCTACGCGTCATGGAGACCAAACCGGATAAAGCAGTATCCATTATTGAATGTGATATGAATGTAAGTTTTTTTTCTAGTATGTTTATTTTACAGTCAGTTAACATGTATCATGTTTAACTACCAAGTTTCCAAAATTGGTTTGATCATGCAACCCAGTTACATTTGCATTCACTCTTCATTTTGTTACATTATTATTTATTCTCTCTCTTTAAGGTGGACTTTGATGCTCCACTTGGTTATAAAGAACCTGAAAGACCCACACATCACCATGAGGAACCTGCCGTATGTTTTCAGAAATTTACACTCATAACATTAACAAATGGGTGCATGATTTTTTATGAATAAATTAAACTGAAATTCTGTTGGCCTGTTCAAGGAGGAAGACACAGACTCCAGTAACTATGAGATGGACATTGGATTTAGAGTAAGCAGAACACATTGACACTGAATTCATTTCCACATTCCTACTTCCTACAGCTAATGAAGTATCATAAAGTTGTGAAACTGACCTTTCTCTTGTTCCCCTTGGTTCCCCACAGGCATTCACAGGCTCTGGGAATCGGCTTGATGGGAAGAAGAAAGGCATCGAGCCCAGTCCTGCTCCCATCGGCCCCAGTGACATCAAACGGTGAGGAGGCATGTCCACCTTTTCTGAAAATGACCATCTGGCTTCTGAGGACCTTTAAGTCATTTTTTTTCATTTCAAACTTTTAACAGGGGAATTCCTAATTATGACTTCAAGATTGGAAAGATCACTTTCATCAGGAACTCCAGACCGCAGCCTCGCAAAACAGAGGAGGTGCCAGAAATGCATTCAAACACATTCCATTTATGTTTGCTGCCTTACAATTTTTTGGTATAGATAAGCCTTATTTGAAATGGTGGTGATATCTTTCAGAATGTTTGGAAAAAATGAAACAATTATGTTTATACCAAATTTTGTGGATATCTGGTGACATTGTTTTTGTTCCTTGTCTGTGCAGGATGAGTCGGTCAACAGCTTCATTGCGTTCTCGGGTGAGGGTCAGTCCTTGCGCAAAAAGGGCAGGAAGCCTTGATCACACACAAGCTCACCAGCACCAAATAATAAAAGCATCTTACAAACTGCTCTTCAGGTGTTCTTCCTTTATGGAGCTACGATCAGTAATGATCAGATTTCAGGACTGGAATTTATTGCTAAAAGATTTTACCCCTGGTTTTCAAAAGTCATTACATTAATTTACAGGTGAAAAGCAATGATCATTATGTTTTGATATGAATGCTTTGACTGAAGCTGATTCCATATTGTTTTTTTGCATTTTGCTTTTAACCGTATCAGTACGGCTGAATGAATAAAAAGCCTTTCTTAAAGTCTTCAGCTAAGAATTAGACTAAAACCTTTGATGGCATGTTCATACTGGTGACTACTTCATTTGTACAGTGATGGGTGTAAAGGTGTAATGGTTAAATATTACTTTATCAGAATGTTACAGATGTTCTCAGTGTTTTTTTATTGTGGTGTACCTGGATTTGTATTTTCTACACATTACCAAGACAATACACTGCATCACTAGGGTGACCATAAATAGAGGATGGAGATAATCACTTTTAACAAATTTATTCAGTGCCTATATGGACAAATCTTATTCCTCTCCATTCACTTGTTTCTTACAAAAAAATATGTATAAAGTAAATGTCTATTAGACTTACCAGCCTTAAAAGTAATTTGAGTGTATTTGGTGTGGTTTAAGGAGAGCCTATTTTTATGCATTCCATAAATTGCAAATAAATTTAGCTCAACCATCAGAGCTTAACTCAGATCTGTGGTTGGGAAAGTTTTTGCATTAAGACATACAAAAGATCATATAGATGGTTAACATCACTATGCTACTGTGGAGCAAATACATATACATGCTTAGAACCAGTCTAACCAATGGTTGAGTGGCATGAATATAATTATGCAAGAAGGTAGGACTTACAAAGAATGGTCAAAGTAAGTGACATCCAAATCTGGTCCTTTATTTTGTAAGTGATGTATGTAACTGGGTGGACACTTTGGCATCCCATCTGCCTCTTAGGTAAAAGGAGGGTGGAAAACCTGGAGGACCTGGACCTTAAGGAATGGCATTCAAATACCTCTGGTCAAAGCAATGCAAAACAGTCACACACTGTTTATAGCAACTGGAGAAAGAGAACACCAACATGGCAGAAAAAGCCATATCCCAGACATTTTAGTCAAAAATCCCAAAAAGTCCCAAAAAGAGCATGTGTTCACCCCAATATCACTCAAGGCCACGCTGATGAATTAGCCTGCTTTTTGGGCAAGGTTTAACAGAACATGAGAATGGTTTATAAGAGGTGTGGACTTTATATGCTCTTAACCAACACCAGTGTAACCCAAACAAGTCTTGTACCCAGCTGCTTCATCAAATAGATTTTATTTTAGCTGTATAAAATATAGGTTATATTTGCTTGAACCATGATTTAGAACGTTACTTTGAATAGGACTACCTTTAAAAGTTCTTGAATGATATCTACAAACACTTTATGGTTCAAGAGAAAAACAGAACCTAAACAGGTGCATAACCTAAATACAACTAACAAGACCATTTAACACTTAAGAAAGGAACATGGATTTTGCATTAGATGTACTACTGGTCAAACGTTTCAGGACACATGCTTTGGAAACATTTTTAAACAATTTTCTATTATTTAAACTTTATAATCTTTTAAATACATTTTCATAATCATAAACAAAGCTTTGATTCTATTATGGTGTATTAAATTGTGTCTTTCTGTAAATATTTGAAAATGAACTTCTGTGGTATAAAATATTGTCAATATATGAATTAGAACAAGATTCTAACAAGTGTACTCCAATTTCTGACCAGTAGTGCCACACGGCTGTCAAAAACCTACAAAAAAGCTACATGAAATATATGGGAAAGGAGAAGGTCCAGACTAATTTTGTCACTGGAAAACAGCACCCAACCCCCCAACCGCCAGTAAAGGTAAAATTCAGTGCTTTCTGAATCACATGCAGATCCTTAAATGCTTTTCAAGTTGACAGACAATGATCTCTCAACAGGTTAAATATCTGACTGGTAGTTCCAGATAGCGATTTCTCCATTGTCACTGCATGTGGCCAGCAGACCTGATTCATGGGGATGCCAGGCCACACAGTTCACATCCTGGCTATGGGCCTTAGGCACATGGGCAGAGAGGTAAAATACTGGGTGTCTCGGGTCGGCAGCAGCATCTTCCTTAAAAACACGAACTCCATCATCCCCACATGCCGTTGCTAGGGCACCAGTCAAATGACACCTGTGCACAGGAAGGTAAACTGTGTGTAAAACACACCATAAATGCAACATTTATTCACCTTTAACTGACACTCGCGTCAGACTCTAAGGGCAACAAAACTTACCAAGCAACATCATACACAGTTCGATCATGAAATCCAGACAAGGTACAGACACACGTCCATGCACCATCAGCAGAATCTTCATCTGCAATGAGGTGCAATGAGTATTAAGGCTTGGATACTTAAGAAAACAGAAGGGCCCTTTAATCACACACAAACCAACCTATCATTCACCCTCACCTGAAGTGCATTCCTTCCATATTTTTACAGTGCGATCATCACCGCAGGAGGCCAGTCTCTGTCCCTCAGGGTCAAAGGCAAGACTCCAGACCGTTGAAGTATGTCCCTCTAAGGTTGCCCGGCATTCCCAGTCATCGTCTTCTTCTTTATAAATACACACCTTGTTGTCATAACTGGCTGAAGCCAGGAGCTGTAGGAATGTAAGGTTTTTCGTTCAGAGTTTCATTCTCCAAAATACCATTTGTGAGCATCTTGCTTGGTGTTCAATATAACTAAATTGACCATGATGATGACTGATGTAAATAAAGTGATAAGGACAACATATGAGAGAAGGAAAAGGAAAGAAAGTCTTACCTCTTGTGTGGGATGCCAGACTACATGTTTTACATCCTGTGTGTGTGAATTCACCACACTCACACACTCATACTCATCTTCCTCATCCACTAAAGAGAGAGAAAACATTTAGTTAAAAAAACTGCAGTAGGGATTAGCCTATTGACTCTTATCACGACTGACTACATTGAATATACAGACCTTCCCATATCCATACACTCTTATCTCTGCTGCAGGTTGCAAGTAAGTTGCCAGATGGTGCCCAGGCTACACACTTTACTTCATTCTCATGTCCTTCTAACACTGTAAGACACTGAGAAAGACAAACACAGTGTCGCATCATATTTTGTGAGATGAACGAACTAACAGGATCGTGTTATATGATCAAATGTATATGACTTATGAGTATTCAACGAAAGTGAGCGGTGTCAGTATCGTTTCTAACCTCGAAATCGTCGTTCTTCTTCTTCCAGATACAGGTGGTGGCATCAAAGCTTGCTGATGCAAGGTAGTTTCCACAGGGAGACCAGGCAACCTTCCTGACCGTTCGTTGGTGTCCATCTGACAGCACACACTTGCATTCCCAATTATCTCCTGTGCAAACAAGGCATGTATTAACCACACAGCCGTTTTAAACCGTCTAAACAGTCTATACCTGACTCTAGTACATTGATTTGGTTCTATGGACATAAGACATGAATAATATCAAGCATAGATTACAAGCGCGTGTAAACAAGAGTACCTTCTTTCCCCCATATCCTTATTGTTCGGTCTCCTCCGCAAGAGGCCAACAGTGTGCCTTTTGGATGCCATGCTACGTACCAGCAGCGCGAATCTGGGTGAGCGCTGAACCTATGGAGAATATCTAACGTGTCTTTCATTTCAGTCTAACTCAGTATTAAATCCGGCACAGAAAGTATATTAGAAATTCAATGACTGGTAGTCGCAGAATAAATGCGGTCGTTTATCAGATATGTTCGGCTTCCTGTTACTTTCTTCCTTGCTTGAAATGGGAAAAAACTGTCTAAGACTGTTGCGCCACCCATTGGACAGAGTAACCCTCTTACTAAACCATCTCGCGTTCTATATGAAAAATATTTTAAACCTTACCAACACTCTGGAAAATAAATGTATCTCTTTATTTTACCCTAGTGCAAGGGAAAGACAAAGGTAAATATAAAAACCAAGCAAAAAAAGCAATCGAACGTTTTCCCATAATATCACGTTACAGGAACCGGAAGTCTACTGAAAGAAAATACAGGGAAGTAATTAGATTCTTTAGCCTGGTAGCTAGGTATAGGCTGTTCGTATGTTTTTGTTTTGTATTTTATGTAAAGTACAAAAATGCTTTTATTTTAGCGATATTCGCCTGTTGTATGTGGGACGTTTTGAAAAGGGGCATCAATCATCAGTTTCAAATTCATTTAACCGATTTCATGTTTGAAGATCTTTCAGATCTTTTGTTAGTCTGTCGTTAGCTAGGTGTCAAACCCACTGGCTCGTGCAGTTACGGCTCTGACGAACCCCATTTTCTTTTCTTACGGCCTTATCTGTTTATGAGTACAAATCGATCTTTAATACGGGTAAGTTTTTGGCGGCTGAAAGTCACATTTCTTTGACTATAAAATCACGTTTTACCGATCAGTCTCTAAATAGAAACTATATGGTATCGCATTTATTTTTCAACTTTCAGTACAGACTGTACTATTTCATTGTTTGTTTTTTATTTACAGTATCTTCGGAGAAACGTCTGCTTATTCGTCCCAGGTGCTGTCCTACTAACTGTTTACTTGTGACATTATGTACGCACCACCGGGAAACACTCTGCAAGGAAACCGAAGGAGGAGAGGTGGCACAGCACTCCCCAAACAGCCGGAGCGTAGCTTAGCGTCCGCGCTTCCAGGGGCTCTGTCTATTACGGCATTATGCACAGCCTTGGCAGAGCCAGCCTGGTTACGCGTGCACGGGGGCACGTGCCCCAGACAAGAACTCGGAGTGGCAGACGTTCTGGGATACATAGACGAGAAACTTATCGAAGGTAATCTTCCGTGGTTTTGCCCTTATTGATTTTATAACTAGCTATGTGACTTTTAATCTTTCTGTTGTCAAGGTTTTTTGTTTAGTCAAAGCTCTTATTGTGTACTTGCTCATTTACTCAGTGCACCTGTATGATCAAGATTAGGTAATTTTTGACTGAAGGCCATTTTATTCAATCAAAAGAAACTGATGGTTCTTTGATTTGCTCTGCAGAATACTGTATCAACTCCCAGACCATCCTGTTGTTGCGGGTTATTGCTGCTTTCTGTTTCCTGGGCATCTTATGTAGTCTGACTGCCTTTTTGCTGGATGTCTTTGGCCCCAAACACCCTGCTCTCAAGATAACACGCCGATATGCCTTCGCTCACATTCTTACAGGTATTCAAGCATGTGGTGATGTATTTAATGCTATTATGGTCGATTTGTTAAACTATTGCTGATGATGATTAGCGGTCACTAAAATAATAATAATTTTAAGAGTGTCCTGATGTGCTTTGTCCTTCCCTGTCTAGTGCTCCAGTGTGCCACAGTGATTGGTTTCTGCTACTGGGCCTCAGAGCTCATCCTCTCCCTCCAGCAGATGCATAAGAAGTATCACGGTTCACTCATTTACGTCACCTTCGCCATCAGCTTCTATTTGGTAGCTGGTGCTGGAGGAGCCTCTATTTTGGCCACGGCCGCTAACCTGCTCCGTCATTATCCCAGTGAGGAGGAGGAGCAGGCTCTGGAGCTCCTTTCGGAGATGGAGGAGAGCAGTGAAACGTACCCAGCTGACTACGATATCGCCAACCAGTTTCAGCCTCCACCTGCTTACACACCCTGATCAAAATCCAGCATCCTTATTTCTTTCTTGCATCTTTAGGCCCCGCCCCTGTATCAGGTATCATCATCACTCTTCAGACAAATCATGGACAGAGAGACATGCAGATTTCAATTGCCAAGTTAATGAATAAATAACTTACTTGAAAGCGTAACACTTACAATATACTACACCATATACAAATATGCCATTGTCCCATTTCCTTTTCCGCTGTTGCTTGAGTGCATGGAACGAACTGAGTTTCATTGTGGTAGTGCTTCAAGAATTGCTGATTGTGACCACAAAAGGTCTTTCCTTGCGGTAGTTTGCATGTACATGGCGGTAAAGACCTAAATACCACACAGATCTAATTGAAAATATTTCATGGCACTCTTTCCCATGCACTAGTCTAAAACATATTTTGACATACAATTTTTGGCTGCTTCTTGAACACTTTAAATTGTAGGCTTTGAGAGATTCTTTACATTTTTAATGTTCTTTTTTATGAAATCAGGTCTGTCTGGAATTTAATTTATTTATTTTATTTTTTTTACATTCCATATGTAAAATGTCCCAGACTGTAAGATTTAAGTCCCAGACTATTATCTGCAATTCTCATTTATTAGATTTAAGTATAACTCAGTTCAGATGGTCGTGTGGTTATGTGTATTTTGGATCAGACTGGTGGGTCATGTTATCATGCACATGTAGTGTTGAGACTTCATCAAGCAGTGGCATTGATTTCAGAATGGCCAAGAAAATGTGATTTGGTTTCTTTTTCTAAACACCGAACTGCAAGTTAAATGATAGTGCCCAGTGTATGATGTTTTATATTTATGTAATTCATATTTCATTATAGTAGATGGGCTGGTGTTATTTTTTGCCCCCTAATTGAGCATTCACATTTTTTCATTCATTATTAATTTTAAACATGTCATTAAGTTCATCTTTCACTCGTGTAAGTTTTTTAAAATATATTATTTTCGCAAGATGGTTAATTATAGAGTGAGTTGACCTTTAAGAAAATGCACATATAACCCAGAGAGAACAAGCTATTTATTTTACTTTTTTATATTGTTAATTATTCAACTACATATAGTCAACATTTACTAAGCTCTCTGTGGAATAGCTGTTTTTTATCAAATTTGTCAGCTGTAATTTGGAATTGTTCCAGTTTGCCAACTTATTGTGTGTTCTTCATTTGTTTAAGATTTTAATTATATATTTGCTTATTTGTGTAGGTTTTGTGCTTTGGTAGTAATAGTGTGCTTTAGAGTGTCCAAGACTCATCATGTCTGCAACACAGTGAAATGAATCAGTACAAATTACAAATCATGGCTACATTCACATTTTCACAGTCTACTGTAGCCTGGATATGCTTAAATTACTTATTGTCAAGTAATTATTTTTGATATGTCATGGCATGTCCTGACAGTACCCTACTTGTATTTACTCAGTGGACATCGGAGATCTGCTTGTAAAGATACGATAAATTTTACACACATTTTATTTCCTTGGTATTGGGGTGATTTGTAAGTTCTGTTATGCTTAATTTCTTCTTGTGTTTTCATTTGTGTAGCCGTATCATTCAAAATTATGAGTAAAAGATTTGGTGTTTTTTGCTGTGTTGTAGCTTGAGTGGCTGAAATTTGTTCATAAACATTGTGTTTTAGTGAGACTGACTGTTAAAGCTTGGTGGAGTTTTAATGATGCCTTCATCTGCAGTCCAGCAAGCGAAAGTCTGTGCTGGGGTGTGTTCTTGCCTAGATCAGATTATATACATGTCGGGTGTGAGACTGAAGCTGTGATGAGGTAAAGACAACATATTTCACAGGAAAAAAACAGAATATAAGTGGGAATGATGAATGATTACATTACAATTATTACATTTTCTTTATTGTAGTTTTTTGTATTCTATGAAAAATGTTCTCTTTGTAGTGATCATGCTAAAGTAATGGTTTTGAAGGGTTCAGTACTTATTTGAGAATACGTATTGAGAGCAGTTTAACACTGTGTTGTTCAGATTCTTCATTGTTTTGAGTTTCAAGAATAGATCTGGTATAAAAACTACATGCAAGCAATCTTCGTACTACAGCTTGCAAAGACGTTATCAGTGTGGTTCAGTGATGTGTAGACACTGGGCGAAACACACAGGGTGCATCTTGTGAAGAGGGTGAAACTTCTTTTACCAACACAGACAACACTGGTGACATCTGGAGATGGCTGCTGGAAACGTGCAGTGAGGCAGACTATGTTGATCTTGTACAGCCAGAATATGTAACATGACCAAGTGGCTGTTACATAGACATGGACCATTACAAATGGCATTTTTTCAACTCGAGTCCCTTTATTTATAGCTAACATAACTGGTCTGTTATTTTATTAATTGGCTTGTACTTTTTATATATAATTTTTAAATCTGTTGTACAGCACTTGATTAAAGCATTTGTTTTGAATAAATGTCAGACATCAATCCCATATAACGCATCAAATCCTGGATTATACATGATTATACATTATACATGATTATACAATTCCTTTCTCTGAGTGCGTGCACCATGACCCTCAAGAGGACCTATAGCAGTGGTTTCAGTAATGAACACTGTGCTGCTTCCAGGACAAGTTGAAGCTCAGACCATACTGATGAGTGGCTTGCTGTGAGGCAATGCAAGGAAGCAATTCTACCATCATGGAGCAGAAAACCTATTGACCTTGTACCCCATGGTGATTAATATGAAAGTAAAAAACAAGATGCTTCACTAGCAGGAAATATCAGTTCCAGGTTAACTATTTTTAGACGATTCACTATGTTCTAATGCAGCTAGCATGGGCCACTGCCATCAGTCTAAGCCCACCATGTGCAGAAGGTGACCTCAGACCAGATTCACAGTCACACCTATTCACAGTCACACCTGCCTCAGGAGATCTAGTGTGTGCATCATGGTTTTAGTCCTTGTGGGTGCACATACAAATGTTATCTAGAAAAGAACATCAGGCAGAACAAGAGAACAGTTACCTACCTGTTGCATCTGCTGATGGAAGCATTGGTATAAAGCGTAATTGCACTTTAGGAACACTTGCTAAGTATTGCACTTATACTGCATGTAGTCTTGTAGGTATTTCAGTCTTGCTAGGTATTGCACTGTGTCTAATCTTATATTTTGTTGTCTTCTTTCTAGGCATCAGCACTGGCAACTGTTTATGGCAGTGCTTGAGTTCGAGTAGTTTGGACTTAAACCTGTTTATAGTAGACAGAGATGCATATTCTGACTGAACACATAGTACTTTTGTAAGTCGCTCTGGATAAGAGCGTCTGCTAAATGCCGTAAATGTAAATGTAATGGCCTTGTTAGGCTTATGGTCACAAGCAATGGATACTTGAGCATTCCTAAGAATGCCAATTCCCAGCACAAATAAGACCATCTTGTGTAACTAGAAACATTAGACATTTTAGGAACAAATTCAATCTGCAAAGATCATTTTATTAAAAACAAAAATCTTCAGGAAACAAGGGGGTAAATCCAAACTAATACAGTCTGCAGTTCATAAAGAAACTGACACTGGGGAACTCACAGTAGTTCTCAGTGCATTCACACCTATTAAGATAATCAGTGGTGGTCGATTGAAGTTAACACACTGCGCTACAGCCTGTGAAGTGATGTTGTCCATAAGGTCTGATATGCCATAATGAGCAACCAAACTTAAAATATTAACCTGTGACAATGCAAGAGACAAGGAAGGAGGATTTGTATTAGGGTAAATCTGTTGAAGGACATGATTTGAGAACTTGTCAACTAGTTTTTTAATTAGTTTTATTTGCATGATGCTAAATAGCTACCGTAAGTCACTATTCATTTAATCGATATTTAATCGGGGGCAGGCTGGAGCCAATCTCAGCATCATTGGTCGAAGGCAGGGTACACCATGGGCAGGTCGCGAACGACACCCTCCCGCACCAATTAAACGCCGCTCACAGACTCACAAAGTTGCCCAAAAACAAGCCTACTCACATAACCCATTCTTTTATCAGGTTTGACTTAATCTTTAATTGCCCACAGGTACAGCCTCATCAGCCATCGGACACCCCCCCCCCCCAACTCATAACACATGTTTAAGATAATTGTTTTAATGTCACAAATTGCGTCTGTTATTTTACAGTGTGAACTTACTTTTTGGACGAACCAGTATAGTGGACAGTTTAGGTCTCAGCAAGAGGACAGGTTTCAATGCTGGTGTCATTGAAATAAATAAAATGTAGTTTTTAAAGATACCTTAAATTTGCCCTACAAACATGTAGTATTAATAGTAATACCCCATAGTAATTGAAAATAACTAAATTCTAGAAGTATATTTAAATGCACAACTCCAATCAGGTGGATATTTTGATTTTGGGATTTGTAAAAGCACATCTTGTCCATAGTTTAGCCATCTAATAAACTAAACGCGTAACAGAAGACGGTTGGTTATCTGGGGGGTATTCCAAGAAGCGGGTTTAACAAACTCTAAACTCAAACCGGAACTCAAAGTTGACTAATCTCGCTGTGTCATAGTCAGAGTTTTCGGTTCCACAAAAGCTTTTTACCTTATTTTTTCTTATTTTCATGTACACAATATAGGTGTAATTACGGTTGGGTGAAGCGCACATGGCAGCAAATAAAAATGAAATATAAAAACATAGTGCAAAGTGGTATGAATCATAGTACATAATTACCTAATGCTTTACATATAACCAGCCCAGCCTTGTATAGTTTACAGTTGGTTATGGTTTTGTAGCTAATAGGAAAAAGGCGGAGGCGCGCAAAACCGGAGGGGGGCCACCACCATCGCCTTTCACCCAGGCTGAAGAGCTGGCACTATCACAGAACAGAGGTCGGCCTTTAACTGACGGCATCCCTGGAGGAAGCTCAACCGAGCCAATTACCACCCAGGACATGAACGTTTATGTTAAAGGTATATTAATTACATTTATTTGTTATAGTGCTTAAACCACATTTATCTGAACAATTTTAATTCCATCTCTTCAGTGATCGACGGTGTGGTTCTAACAGCTGAGCCTCCTGCAGTTGTAAGTCATTTTAAGTATCTATATCTTACTTGAAGTCCAGGATGAAGAAACCGTCTCTGCTGCCTCTGAGTGGGATGATGCACTTGGGAGGCCTATGGATGTACAGTATATGTTGCTTATATTAAATATATTGACCATGGTATTTCATGTGATCTACAGTGATAACATATGACTGCTCTCTTACAGAACATGACAAATGTACAGCCCAATGCAGGACCATCAGCATCCAGAGGTCAGCTTGGAACAGTAAGATTAGTTTCACGTCTTATCAAATAGTCAAAATATTTAAGAACACAAAGATTGTCGTTTGACCATATGGTATGTTTTTCTTCCTCTCTGTTTCCAAGTTGCCTGTTAAGGATTTGTATAAACTACACCTCCAGAAGCAAATTGAGAAGACTGATTTAAAGATGGAGCAAATAAAACAACAAATGAAACTCACACAGCTTGAAATTGAGTTGCTCGAGCATAAGTTAAAGGTGGGGGTAATTGCTGTGAATATATAGATGTGAAGGTTCTTACTAAAAAATGAGAACATGGAATATAACTTGCTGTTTATTTTTTCTTTACAGGAAATAAAGAAATCATAAACACATTGTGGGGCGGCATGGTGGTGTGGTGGTTAGCACTGTCGCCTCACAGCAAGGCGGTCTGGGTTCGATTCTCGGTCTGGGCTGCTCTGTGTGGAGTTTGCATGTTCTCCCTGTGCCTGCGTGGGTTTTCTCCGGGTACTCCGGTTTCCTCCCACAGTCCAAAGACATGCATCCTAGGTTGATTGGTCACTCTAGATTGCCCGTAGGTGTGAGTGTGTGTGTGTGTGCGTGTTGGCCATATGGTGGACTGGCGAACTGCCCATGGTGTACCCTGCCTTCGCCCGGAGATGCTGGGATTGGCTCCAGCCCCCCCTGCACAAAGCATCTCGAACAATTCGACCATTTCTGTGGTCTGATACAATCACATGTGGTTCCTCCTCATCAGTTATTTTTGGATATGGCAGGATGTTGCTCCCTTCGGATAGTGGCAATATTGTGCAACACAGCACATGCCACTATAATGTCACACGCCCTCTCTGGAGTGACCCTGAGCCTTTGCAGGCACTGAAACCTGGCCTTGAGTATCCCGATTGTCATTTCCACCCTTGCTCTAGTTTTAGATAGGGCCAGGTTGTAGCGTGACTGTGGTCCTGGCTCGGGGTCATGGTATGGTGTCATAACATATGGAAGGCAGGGATACCCTCTGTCTGCCAGAAGGAGACCATTGTATTGTCCTGTAAGCACAAGAAGAATGCAGTGATATAGATTGAAACCATGTTAAAATGGAATGTGAACCACAGCAAAGGTTTCCCAGGCTTACCTTTGGTAAGACTCACGAAAAATCCGTGCATCATGCACTGATCCGGGCCATTTGGCTTCAAGGTTCGTAATCATCACAGATGATCTAAATGGAAGATAACAGTAATTTTATGAATAAATTAAATGCTACACTTTTATTTACATCTATTTAACAAAGTCCATTTAAGATGGTCACTACCTGTATATTAATGCTGTGGAATGATTTGCGGTTCACATAATCCCCTTCATTTTCTGCAGGTGCTATTATTGGGATGTGAGTTCCATCCATGCAGCCAATGACTCTTGGAAATCCTGAGATATTAAAAAGATGCTGAGCCATTTCCACTTCCCAATTTTTTCCCTATTGTGATCTTGGTTAAATACAAACCTGCAATTCTGTGGAAATCCTCTTTGTCATTAAAAGTTTATGTCTAGGAAACACCACAAAACTGTACATCAAACGCTTTAATGCTGCACTGTAAACATTTCCTGTAAAAAAACAGCGAAATTACAACAGTAAGATGCTGTTTTTTGTAAAATAAGGTAATACTGTGAATAGGAAAGCTTTATTTACAGTATTACCGTATGTTGACAACAAGTAAAGCATTTTACGGTACAGAACAGTATTTTGACAAAGCCCCGGCCACGCTCAGATGCTGCTGATGAAGATCGCCCTCAGGATCACTCTTACTCTATCATTAACAAGGTAGGCTGCCTCTGGAAAATAAGTTTTGTTGTGTGTGAACTTTTGGATTGATTGACAGATTAGATGCCTAGATCAGAAAACAATAACTACACACCTACAACAGGTGTTAGGCTACATGTTATACAATAATTTTCAATTTTCATTTTTTTTTCAAAGGCTACGCAAGCTAATTACCTAGCATACTCATTGAAAATCTCCGCATGCATTCTCCCGTGGTTCCACATTTAATAAGGTAATTACTGAGATATTTTTGGTTAAATGATAATTGATAAATAGGAAAATCCCAAACATTAGTTAAGAAATTATATAAAGTCTTAACCTGGCTAAGGTTAGCAGCGTGATAGTGCTAGCTGGCTAGCGAGCTAATGCTAATTTTGTAACTCATCGCGGTTTAAAATTTCAGTGCAATGCAGTATTTTCTCTAATCCATTTTTAGGATCGCTGTAGCATGTCGCATTACTTTGAAAGCTCCTGCTCGCCATTTATTTTGCCATAACCAGAAGGGTTGCTCTCTGTGTTACTTTTGTTCTGCCTTGTATGGCAGTCATTAATCATTCATGGATGAAATGTTTTTAAGTAAACCAAATTAGTCTTGCATGCTAATCCAGACAATAATTTGCTGCAAATAGTGACACCAACTAATGATAATTTAATAATTGTTCATGTCTTCTATTTATAAAGCATTGTTGGAGTTTTCGTTTGGATGCATGACATTCTAATTTTAAAATGATTTGCCAGGTTTGTGGACATAGAGCTAGCACAGTTGAAGCACATGTTCGGCACATGCGAATTCACAGGCATGCCGTCAATGTAGTCTTTAAGTGCGGTTTTGCCGACTGTAAAAGATCCTTCCAAAATCTTTCAGCATTTAAAACTCACACATATCGACATAAACGAATGTGTCGCATTACATCTAGGCCATTTGCCATATTAGACTTGACTTGTCATATTGATTTATGTGATATCAGTTTTGAAAATGTTAAGAGCTTATTTGAAAACTCACATTAGGGAGGGGAAAGAAGTGTCGTGTCCATTTCGACAGCGTGATAGAAAGTTTGCAGTTGTATCTACCTTTACTTCTCACATGTCTAGGAAGCACAAAGATCATAGTGAACAAAATCTTGTTAACTCCATTGTAAACCCTGACTGCACTGTTGTGGCAGAGCAGTCTGATATGCAGATAGGTGCTCCTTCTCATGTTGAGGAAAGTGCTGAAGAGGTCTGCCCAGAAACCATTGATGAAGCTCTGTTCTTAAGATGTCTAGCCCAGTTTTATCTAAAACTCCAGGCCAAATGTTTGCTTCCATCCACCATTATACAAACAATCGTCGAACATCTGCAAGAATTACATGACATAAGCCAGTCACATTTACTTTTCAAACTGAAAGACAAGCTGGCTAAACTTGGGGTGCATGAAGCTGAAGTGCTCTTATTGATGTCTTAAAAACTGAAGATCTCTTTCGAAGATCTTCTCACACTGAAAACTGATCAGAGAAGGAAAACAGTTTTCAAAAATAATTTCAATTACATTGAGCCAGTTCCAATATGTCTGGGGCAGAATGCAGGCAAAGAATGTTTTGCACAGTATGTTCCAATTAAAGAAACCATTGAGTCTCTATTTTAGATTGACTCGGTTAGGGAACATCATAAACAAGTGTACACATCATTCCAAACTAAAGATGTCCTTCAGGATGTTTGGGATGGAAAAACATGTCAGAAAATGTGTTTTTTCAGGCAGAGGCTCCATTTGGATTGATCCTATATCAGGATGCCTTAGAAGTAGCCAACCCTCTGGGATCAAAATACTTTGTGTGTATGCTACTCTTGCAGATATTGTACCACATCATAGATCAAGCATTGACCAACTGAAACTTGTTCTACTTTGCAGAGAACAGGATTTCAAACATTTTGGCCAAGAGAAAGTCCTGGGTTGCCTCATAAAAGATCTTAAAGATGTAGAGGTGATTGGCATTACTTTTCCTGATGGACAGCTTTGCAAAGGAGCATTGTGTTCCATTGTTGGGGACAATCTAGGTGCGCATAATATCGGAGGATTCATAGAGAATTTTAGTAAGAGTGAGTACTTCTGTAGATATTGTACCATTGACAGAGCAACTTTTCAAGCTGATCCTCTTTTCAAAGGCAGTAAGCGAACAGTGCAGTTACACAGAGATCACCTCGAGTACTGATCCAGCTTTAAGTTCCAGTGGTGGTGTCAAATTTGACTCTGTGTTTAATCAACTAAACCAGTGGTTCTCAAACTTTTTAGACAAAGTACCACCAATTGTCAAACTAAAACCTCCACGTACCACACCCCCCCAAAAAAAACCCGCTATACTCATTAGACACATATGTTATAATGACTACTTACTTCAGCGGGAGGGGTGAGCCCGTTTAGCAGAGCATAGCCTTGCAATGTCAGGGACAAGTTCTGTGAGCTTCAAACGCAGGTCTGCCTCAGCATCCATTCTGTTCCGGTACTTTGTCTTAATTGCAGTGAGAGCTGAGAATCCTCTCTCACAGAGGTATGTTGTAGCAAATGGAATCAAAAACTTCACAGCCTTTAATGAGAGGGCTGGGTATTCACTCTCCCTTTGGATCCAGAAGTTTAACAGCGACATCCGTTTAAATTCCTTCATCAAGGTCTCATCAGATCAAGTCAAGTCAAGTCAATTTTATTTATATAGCACTTTTTACAACACATGTTGACTCAAAGCAGCTTTACAAATTGTATGGGTCCAGATCCCTAATGAGCAAGCCAAAGGCGACAGTGGCAAGGAAAAACTCCCTAAGATGGCGGGGAAATAGGAAGAAACCTTGGGAGGACCAAGACTCAAAAGGGAACCCATCCTCCATTGGGCGGCACCAGTCCGTATTTGTGGACAAAAGGTGGTTCTACAGTTATAGCTTAAAGTTCTTGTTCCACGGCCAAGTAGTCACAGTCCCTTCGGTGCAGATGGTGAGCCTCAGATAGGAGCCAGCATCAGCACGTCCCCTTACGGCAATGGCATATCCAACCCCGGCATCAGTACATCCACCGGCAAGCCAGACCATCTCCCAGGTGCTTGTAGGTGCTTGCATGCAGTCGTCTTGGGTAGAAGCATGCAAAAAGATGGACAATACAGACTGAGTGTGTGGATGTCAATTTAACCACCATTGATTTAAATGTACTTAGCTCATGTGCCAGTGATTAGCATGTAGCTCCGGCAGGCTAATCTATAGCAGCATAACTAAAGGGAGGGGTCCAGAGGTGACCACAGTCATGAGGGCTCACTGAGACATTGCTTTCCAGTTAAGTCAGTCACAACTAGAGTGATGCCATGACACAGCTGGATGACAGCATAAACATCTCAGATTACCAGAAATCTCAACGTCTGGGGGCCCCTGAGCCCCCCACCTTACTAGGGGAATATTAACTGAAGGCTTGATTAAATAGGTGAGTCTTAAGTCTAGATTTAAAGATTGGAACTGTGTCAGAATCTCGGATTGGAGCTGGAAGGCTATTCCATAATTGAGGGGCTTTAAAGGAGAAAGCTCTGCCTCCGGCTGTAGTCTTACAAATTTTTGGAACTAGGAGAAATCCAGCATTTTGGGAGCGTAAAAGGGCGAGATGGGTTGTAGTAAGCAATGAGTTCACTCAGATATTGTCGGGCAAGACCATTTAACGCCTTATAGGTTAAGAGAAGAATTTTAAATTCAATTCGATATTTAATCGGAAGCCAATGTAATGCTGCGATAGTGGGACTTATATGATCGAATTTTCTAGATTTAGTTAGGACTCTAGCTGCAGCATTTTGTACAAGTTGTAGCTTCTTTATGGACTGTTTAGAGCATCCAATTAGAAGACCATTACAGTAGTCCAATCTTGACGAGACAAAAGCATGGACCAGTTTCTCTGCATCAGCTAATGAAAGTAAGTGTCTCAGCTTGGTGATATTACCTAAATGGAAAAAGGCAGCCTTAGTGACATTGCATATATGTGTGTCAAATGAAAGATCTGAATCAATAGTGACACCTAAGCTTTTTGTTTTTAATGTCCTGGACGCAGTTCTCAATCTTGAGAGTAGTGGTGATATCATCCGGATTGGAAGATATATACAACTGAGTATCATCTGTGTAGCAATGGAAGCTAATACCATGCCTACAGATGATAGTGCCCAGTGGAAGCATATATAATGAAAATAATATGGGGCCCAATACAGATCCTTGTGGGACACCATATTTTACCTTAGAACGCTCTGAGCATTCGTTGTTTACTAATACAAATTGGTAACGATCTGTCAGGTAGGACCTGAACCAGGAGAGTGCTTGACCTCTTATGCCAGTGAGTGTCTCCAGCCTATTAAGTAGAATATTATGATCAATGGTGTCAAAAGCCCCACTGAGGTCTAGCAGTATAAGAAAAGAAATGTGTCCTTTATCAGAGGATATTAAGAGATCGTTCAGTACTTTAGTAAGTGCAGTCTCAGTGCTGTGATGGGGTCTAAATCCAGACTGAAATAACTCTGCTTTCATCCGAAGACCTGCAGTTCCGCACTTAAAAGACCTGCAAAACTGCGAAACGAAGAGATTGTTCTCCATTCTGGTTTTTGGCGTCTTGTGTGTTTGGCTAATTCTTTGACTTGACATTCTGGTTTTCTTGACTCACGTTCGTATATTATACTCTGATCTCGATTCTGCTTTGTCCCTTCTGGTTTTGGTAGCTGTTGTATATATTTTTGTATATTTGTGTAAATAGTGTATGTCTGTATAGTTGCGTGTTAACTAGGCCCTAACGGGAAGAAGGGACTACGACGCTATTTTTGTTCTCCTTGTTTTTGTTATAGGAAGTTAGGGTAGATTTTTGTACTTTATTTTCTTTTCTTTGTATAGGCAATAGGACAGGTAGTTCATATGATATTTGTTATAGATTGTTTTTGATAGATATTGTTTCTTATTTTGAGCAAAAATAGCAAAGACAAAAAAACCTGGCAAAAAGGGTAAAAAAAAATCCAGAGATCCAAAAACAGCAAAGGTACAAAAAGGGCAAGGCAAAAGGCAAGGTCAGAAAATCACAGGCAGAAATCAATACACAGGAAAACAGGCTAGAGAATAACGCTTGGTATGCAAACACAGAGTAATGGCAATACTTTGCAAGGTGAAGATGATCCAGGAAGTGTATATATAAGCAGGATAATTAGTAAAAAATGGAAACAGCAGTGGAGAAACCATGGCAACCGTAGAATTCGGGGGAGGACCTCTGGAGGCGGGAAGCGGAACTGCAGGTGTTCCACATACACACCTTGACTAGCTAGCCAGGTATTTTAGTAAACCATTCAGTAATGTGTAGTGTCTCCACCAAATTTCTCATGGATTTTCGTGGAGTGATCGTGATATGGTGTGACACGGTGATGGATTAAATCTGGTGGTTTGAGGAATCCCTTTTGCCTATACTACTATACAACTATATATTATGTATTATGCATTGATGTAACACTTGTAATACAGTAATGTAATTTGCCCAGCTATATTTTATACTTATATTTTATTTTATACTGTGCATTTGTAGCACACAAATAGTTGTTGATCATTTAAAAATGTTTATTTAAAAAAAATGAAAATAATTTCCACCAGGGAGTCAGTTAGTCAGCCACCAATGCAAATTGTCTATAAGGAACTATTTCTACTTTCTTTTTTTCCCCTTATTTATTTGTATTAATGTGTTTCCAGTGTAATATTCCCCCAATTCCCTCATTATAGTTTGCTAAATTCAGGTACCTCATGGTTACTAATGCTAGCTAGGAAGATAGTCAATCAGATAACATAACTGGATACCTTAAACCTAAAACATGTTAGCCTATAACTCACTAATGATGATTACATGAGTAAAACCGAAGGTAAAATAGAAGACAGTATGACTCCTTTGCAATTAAAACACAAAATGACATTACTAATATCAGAATCAGAATCAGAATCAGGTTTATTGGCCAAGTATGTTTACACACACAAGGAATTTGTTTCCGGCTGTTTGTGTCTCCCTAGACAATATACAAATACTAACGTGTAATTTACAGACAGTAAACAGATAACAGCAGTATACACGGTATACAGACTATACAATGACATTACTATACAGTGTGCTTTAGTGTTATTCACAGAATAGCAGTATACAACAATAACCAGATTAAATATGTGTAAGTGTGTCACAACAATTGTAAACATGTGGAGTGAATAATGGTAATGCAGGTGAATAATGGTAGTTATATATTAATTGTAAATAAATAAATCAATATGGCCCATAGCTGATGATGGTGATCAGCTGTTGATGAATGTGATGGCCTGAGGGTAAAAACTGTTCCTGTGTCTGACAGTCTTAGTGGACAGGGCTCTGTAGCGTCTTCCAGATGGGAGAAGCTGAAAGAGGTTGTGACCAGGGTGCGAGGAGTCCGTAATGATTTTCTCCGCCCGTCTTCTGGATCTTGAGCAGTACAAGTCCTGAATGGAGGGCAGGGAAGCACCAATGATCTTCTCAGCCGTCCTCACTGTTCGCTGCAGTCTAATCCTGTCCTGCTTTGTGGTTGCTCCAAACCACACTGTGATGGATGTACACAGGGTGGATTCTATGACTGCGGTGTAGAACTGGCTCAGCAGCTCCTGAGGCAGACCCAACTTCCTCAGCTGGCGCAGAAAGTACATCCTCTGGTGAGCCTTTTTGAGGATGGAGGAGATGTTGGGTTCCCACTTCAGGTCCTGGGAGATGGTGGTACCCAGAAACCTGAAGTTCTCTACAGCTGGCACTGGGTTGTTTAGGATAGTGAGGGGCAGCAGTGTTGAGGGGTGCCTTCTAAAGTCCACTCTCATCTCTACAGTCTAGAGTGTGTTCAGCTCCAGGTTGTTCTGACTGCACCAGAGAACCAGCCGTTCAACCTCCTGCCGATATACAGACTCGTCGTCATCCCGGATGAGTCCGATGACAGTGGTGTCATCTGCAAACTTCAGAAGTTTAACAGACGGGTCATTAGAGGTGCAGTCATTAGTGTAGAGAGAGAAAAGCAGTGGGGAGAGAACACATCCTTGAGGGGCACCAATGTTGACAGTCCGTGTGCAGGACATGACATTCCCCAACTTCACTTGCTGTTTCCTACCCGTCAGGAAGCTGGTGATCCACTGACACATGGCAGATGAAACAGTGAGCTGGGAGAGTTTGGAGGACAGAATGTCTGGGACAATGGTGTTGAACGCCGAGCAGAAGTCAAGAAACAGGATTCTTGCGTATGACCCAGGGCAGTCAAGATGTTGTAGGATGTAATGCAGACCCATGTTGACTGCATCATCCACTGACCTGTTTGCCCGATAGGCAAACTGTAGGGGGTCTAGCAGGGGTCCTGTGACGTCCTTCAGGTGGGCCAGCACCAGTCGTTCAAAGGACTTCATGACCACAGACGTTAGAGCAACAGGCCTGTAGTCGTTCAGTCCTGTTATGGGGGATTTCTTGGGGACAGGTATGATGGTGGAGCGTTTGAGGCAGGGTGGAACTTCACACAGCTCCAGTGATCTGTTGAATATTTGTGTGAAGACTGGAGCCAACTGGTCAGCACAGGCTTTGAGGCAGGAAGGTGAGACCCCATCTGGACCTGGTGCTTTCCTGGTCTTTTGTCTTTGGAAGAGTCGGCTCACATCAGCTTCACAGACCTTAAGTGCCGTCTGGGTGGAAGGGGGAGAATGAGGTGGGGGGTAGGTGGAGGTGTGATGCTGGTTGTAGTTGGTGCTGTAGGGTTCTGGGGAGGTGTCAATGAGTCCCTCTCAAACCTACAATAGAAGGTGTTGAGGTCGTCAGCCAGGTTTTTTGTAAGGCGGGTAGTCCGGGGAGGACTACTCGCAGGTGTTTTGAAAGAGATCGGACTCAAGTGCCACAAAACAAAACCACGAACTGAAACCTCCGTAAGACACACGGGAAACGCGGATAAAGCAAAATAAGAAAACTAGAAATTTACAACGTAGGAATACTAGGCGCATACCGGACAATAAGGAAAACCAAAAACCACACGGAGCAGGCTCAACGTGTCACAAACACACAAAGGCAAATACCCATAAAGGGAGAGAAAAATAAAAAACGATAGGAAGTGAAACAGAACAAGGAAAACTTGAGAAAGGCCAGATAAGGCGCAGGAGTAAATAACTCGAAACATCCAGGTCAAGAGGAGAAACTGGAAACGCTCAGAACGATGCCGAAGGCTGAAGAAGAATGAGCAAAATGCATCAAACAACTCAGCAAAGACAAGCTGCCGTCCTCAGCCTAAAATAGGGAGACGGACAGCTGCAGGTAGTCATGCTGATTAGGAAAAATTAATTGGTCCTAGTTCTCACACCCCCTCTAGTGGTAGCAGAGGGTGTAGTCCTAGAGCCAGCCCTGACATTTTTGTTTACCTCAACTGGTGGGGATTGTCTTCTGTAGTTGGTGATGTGTTGAAGGCCTTTCCACACTGAGCCAGGGTCGTTGGCTGATAGCTGTTTTTTCCAGCTTTTCAGAGTAGCATTTTTTAGCCATTCTGATCTCCTTTGTCAGCGTGTTTCTGACCTCTTTGTACAGTTTTCTGTCCCCCCACTCCTATAGGCCTCAGCCTTAGCCCGACAAGCTGACCCAGTTTTGGTGTGAACCATGGCTTGCTGTTGCCGAATGTGCAGAAGGTTTTGGTTGGCACACATAGTTCTTCACAAAAACTGATGTAAGATGTAACAGTGTCCGTCATTTCGTCCAGGTTGTCAGTGGCGGCTTCAAAAACACTCCAGTCAGTGCAGTCAAAACAGTCCTGTAGATGTTGCTTTGCTTCTCTGGTCCACTTTTTCACTGTCTTCACTACAGGCTTTGCAGATTTTAGTTTCTGCCTGTAGGTCGGGATGAGATTAATGAGACAGTGATCAGAGTGACCCAAAGCTGCGTAGGGGCAGAGCGATAGGCATTATTCAATACAGTGTAGCAGTGGTCCAGTGTATTATTATCCCTGGTGGGACATTTTACGTGTTGTTTGTACTTTGGGAGTTCCTGGTTAAGTTTGGCTCTGTTAAAGTCACCGAGAATAATGAAGAGTGAGTCCGGGTATTTTTGTTCCAGACTAGTTATTTGTTCTGCCAGGTTGCGGAGTGCCTTGTTCACGCTGGCTTGAGGAGAAATGTAAACACCGACCAGAATGAATGAAGAAAACTCCCGCGGTGAATAAAACGGTTTGCAATTAATGAACATAGTTTCCAAGTTAGGGCTGCAGTGATTTTTCAGCAATGTGACATCCGAACACCAACCTTCGTTGATATAAAAGCAGATTCCGCCGCCTCTCGCTTTCCCGATAGCTCCGTAACGCGATCGGCTCGGAGTAGATTAAAGCCGGGCAGATGTAACGCGCTGTCCGGGATGGACTCGCTGAGCCAGGTCTCAGTGAAGCATAGGGCAGCCGATCGTGCAAAACTCTTGTTTGTGCCGTTGAGGAGAAGCAGTTCGTCCATTTTGTTGGGTAGAGAGCGGAGATTCGCAAGATGGATCGACGGGAGAGCGGTTCCTCCACAGAATCCCCACTCCAGCAACACATAGCTCCAAAAAACTTCCTGCAGTCTCAAAAACCGGCGAAAAACTGTTTGTAGTAGACTGTCTGATGCTAAGTAGTCGTTCTCTGGTGTATGTAATGGGGTTAGAGCTGCATAAAGCACACAAAAAAAATAAAAACATACAAATTGCTAGAGAGCTCTGTGCCGAGGCGGCCACCCACGGCGCCATCTTGCATTCAAGATTATACATATATAATATGTATAAAACAGTAATAAATATTTTACTAACAATTTACAAAACATGATGAGGATGACAGGAGCACTGATAATCTGCTGCTGATAAGCAAAAATCCCATAACGGTCGAGTCCGAAATGCTGATGGTTGTCCACGGTGATGATGAATGACTATTCATCATCACCGTGGACAACCATCAGCATTTCGGTGATGGTGATTTCACAGATGGTGATTTTTTCCGGCTTTCCTTACAGTTCCTTGCACGCTGACGATGGTGATGATACTAATAATCACGACGGTCGGTTCTTGATGCCGATCAGTCCTCTGGTCTTGTCTGTTCTCTGGCGTGGATCATAAAGTCTCTCATTATCCTGATGCACATCTTGACAAGGCTGATTATTCTGTTCTGATGCACAAACTGCAGTAGTCCTCTTGTCCTGGGAGGTTCAGGTTGCACAGCTGTCCATAGTCTCTACTCCAGGAAGGAGCACTGGAGACCTACATGATGGATAGTACGAGAGACAGAAAAGCAGAATAAAGACTAAACACAGTTCAATGTTTTCTTCAGAAATCTGGGAGATGTGTTAGGGTTACACAAACCTCAAAAGATGAAACATCAGATGATCTGAAAACGCCATCCGAACCAATGGAGACACCCTTAAACGTTGCGGACACCTCCGTTTGCTGTGTCGTTGACATTTTGAACCTTAGTGATGAGCAAGAATATTCAGAAGCATTTGGGTAAGATATCAAAGTAAAATAAAGTTTATTAAACATGGATCAATCCAGAGATCTCTGTTACAGAGTACACTGTATTGTTGCCTATTATTGGTCTCAATACTGTCAGGGCTGGATCCAGTGCGGTTCCCCCGGCAGCCACTAGGGGGAACCCTCTGGCTGCTTCTAGGCGGGGTTCTGTCAATCAGCGATGATCCGCTGCAGCTGTCTTCCCTGCTACTTAGGGGAGAGAGTTGCAGTGGGTCATCGCTGAGTCGTTTGGTTCTCATGCATCTCGTTTGCCAGCCAGCTATTTTTCTCTCTCTTGAATATTGGTGCCTTGTCACCTTTCAGCTTCTATTCTCTCCTAAAACCTTTACTTATTCGAGTACCCTCTCCTGCGCCGCTTACTGGCCTATCTCAAGTTTTCCCCCATGCTGTCTTTTCCTATCCGTTTGGTATTTTGTTTGAGAAGGTTTTTTTTCCGTTACCAGGTTTCTATCTACCAGCCAGTTACTTCCCCTGGCGTCTTTGGTTATCGTTTGGTTTTTTGCTCCTATCCTGTTTATTTTACGCGTTGAGTTTTCCGTGTTGTTTTTTCGTTCTGCTCAAGTCAGTTTTCTCCCGTAGTTTCGTCACGGTTGAGTTTTCTGTTATTTTTTGTCTTACGCGTTGATATTTCTGCGTCATCCTCTGTTTTGGCTCTAGTGTGTTTTCTCCCGTTGTTTCGCCACGGTCGAGTTTATTTTTTGTTTATTTCCGTGCTGAGTTTTCCGCGTTATTTCTGTTTATTTTGCTCGTCAGTCGTTTCTGTCAGCTCACCCTTAAATCTGAGTCGGGTCTAAGTTTGACTGTACTTCCGTGGGGGTGGTTGGATGTGAGTATGTTCATCGGTTTCACCTGTGGCTCGTCTCGTTTTCACTTGGGTTTCGTGTAGTTTGTCTATTTAATGTGCGAATACGCAGTGTCCCGTGCTCGTCTTTGTTTCAGAGTGTCATGTCTTGTGTATGCTACCTAAGTAGCCTGTTGGTTGTAATAAATGTCTGTACGTTGGCCAAGTTTCCTCTGCATTCTGTTCCAGCCTCGCACTTTACAAATTATGTATGAGTGTGACATGTTGCAAGTAGGAGGAAGCTCCTCTATAAAACCGAAGTAGCAGGGGAACGTTAACAGGTCTTTAATATTTTGGTGATGTTAAAGAATGGTGAAGAACACAGGGACTGTCATCTGTTGCATCTGGTTCTACGTCATCGTGTTATATGCAAATAAGAATACATGTCGGTTATTTCTCAAAATGGACTGAAGCTCTTCCTGTGTGAGTGAAGCACCTTGGCAGTGTTCTCATATGTGGTGATGGCATGTAGAAGTGACGTCCATGTAAATAGGGGATTTAAGCCGTGCCTCCTGCTGCTTGGACAAGAACCTATTCTTTTGAATATTCTATTGTGTCTAGCCTTATAATTTTGACTGTAAGGCCTAGGGCAGGGTAAAGGTTAGTTTTCTGCCTACATGTAAAAGCTTATGGAATTTGTTTCTGTTAGAGTCCTCATGGACCGTAGTGGTACCTATGTTCCCAAATCTGAAAGGCAGAAGCTACGATTGGACGACAGGAACAGACAGGAGTAGACCTGAACTGATCTGAGCAGATGTGTAGCCTTTCTTGTTAAGTGTGGATGTAGGTGCTTACATGTGTATCCTGACTTGGACCTGGCATGGATTTGGGTTTAGGGGGATGCTGCTACTTCCCCCTGGTCCACCTTCCATGGGACCATGTTCCTCTCTCCAGCCCCACTGGAGACAACAGCAAAACAGGAGCAGCTGGAATTCAGCCAGTTCTCCATGTGTTTCAGTAAATGTACCCGAGTTAGAAGGTGAGCTACTACCTTTGCATGTAGAAGAGCAGGTAGGCTGTTCTTGCCCTGCACTTAAGGATGGCTGGCTCATTCATTCTTGAAACTTTTGAATCATTGAATGTTAACCAGCTCTCTCCTTTCTCCTCAGCTACGTGGCTGATGTAGTGCCCTGTCAGGGTAGCAAGACGTTATTAGTCACTTTATAGTTTCTGCTGCATGTTTGTGGATAATGTCAGACTACTCACCACTATCCATGCTGCTACCCAAATGAGACACCACAGTGTGGAGTCTGTAGGTGTCTGTGGGAACACATTCCTGCAAACAACAAGCACTGTTGTTTCTGCAATCTGTTTTTTCATATGATTCAGTAAGAATGCATCTTAGATCGTTGATACGGGTCTCTCTCATATCTATCTCTCAGCCTGTCTTTCTCAGTCTCTCTCAGCATCTCTCTCTCTTCTTTTTCTTCTGTCTACTCTGTTCCAAAAGGGAAAATTATGTAAGAACTGGAAGTGTGTGAGCTGACTGGTTTAAAACTCACATTTATGGTTTCTGGTCATTTACATAAAGCGAGACTCACCATGGGAGTGTGAAGAACTCCACCACTTCAGATGCCTTGGTGCCTTGACCACATTCACATTTGAACTCCAAAACCGTTGACTGTAAAAAGTTTTCATTGAGAGTGTCAACGGCTAGGATGCCTCCCTAAGTTAACAAAATGGTAACAAAGTGTTGTCCAGTAGGGGTGTGTGAGGTGACAGACCTTGAAGTAACTGTGTAGGCTGTGAGTCAAGGTAGAGCTCAGGTTAACAGAGAGGTGACTGAAGTCCTCCACTCTGGAGCTCTGCAGTCCACAGCTTTCAAACAACAGAAAAAAATAGAGAGATTACAACATTCACACAGAAATAACCCACATTATCCCATACAAAGTGTGCGTATACTTTGTGGCAATGCACACTTTGAATAAACACATGTTAAGACCAGTTGATTTACAAGAAGGAGATGTGGGGACATAGCACAGAATTACCTGCTGCATGTGCGCACGGATTTGAGGTGAAACTCAAAATTTGCCACAGGGCAGATGTAAGAGAAGGAGGACGCCCTGAGTGTCTTTCCCTCCTCCTTCAGCTGAAGCAAACACATAATCAAGAACTCATGGGCATCCTATGGAAGACAGTACAGAACATCCAGAAGGGCATTGCTCCTGGACTTCATCAGCAGCAGAGTGAGAAAACAAAGAAGGCTGTGTGCAGTTCCTGCAGGGTACTGCATGTGGTTCTGATGTGTTCTGAATGGCTCAGAGGGCTGTTTAGCTGAACCTGTTCGTAGTCCTCTCCAAACGCAGGGCATCTGACCGAAACACAGGCATTCAGGGCTCCCAGGAGCTTCTTCTTCTGTGTAGAGCTACAACTAGTGAACCTTGCCTGCTGCAGATCTGTAAAACATCTACGCACAGTAACAGGGAGATCAATGTGGTTTATATCTCTCCCCATCACAACGCCTCCCTGAGCACTCATCTATTTCAGAATTTGAAGAAGAACTACAAAAATACTTATTGCTACTTTAATTGCTACGTTCCTTTATTTTGGTTAAGAGATAAAGACTGTGTATATTGCAAAATCACGTAATGGTTGTGTGGTAAAACAGCGTGTTCTGTCTTTACCCAAGCTGTCGGATGTTTGTGTATCTGACAGCAGAAACAGTGGGGGCGTGGCCTTGGCCCTCACCCTGGCCACTCTCAGTCCTCTCAGTCCTTTCTCTCCTGTGCAGTAACAGTTGCCACAAATTCTGACTCTGCACACAAGCGTCTCCCTCCAACAGAACAGCCGGCGATCTGACAGAGAGAGTAGAAGTGACAGATGAATATGGAGTTTGTGTAGTGCACAAAATGTTCAGTTACATACAAATGTTTACTTACTTACACAGACAGACAGTTAGGAAGAAACATTTTTGTGCATTTTTAATATTTTTCAATTTCTCTTTATTTATGCAACAAAGAAATCACAATGGCAATAACCATTAATTCATACTTTACTGTGCCACGAAGATGACTTTGATAATGTACCCACCTGTCCATGGGCACGGAGCACACATCTTTATCAGCAGCCCCTATGGAGAGAACAAAACCTTGGAGTAAGTGCCTTTGACTAAAACATACTATGCCAAGGAACAAAAGCATAAAAGATGCTGAGCTCTGACCAGGAACAATCCCTGCCGTGTTCTTGGGTTCAGTAGGGAGTTTGTTGTTGGATCTAGGGCAAATAATTCCAGGCAAAAAATCATAGACAGAATAAATAATAACCACATGCATGTGACTACACAATTCATAAGGCTGGGACGGTTTTCATACCTGGTTAAGTGTCCCTCAGAGGAAGAGGAGCAAGAGATGGAGGAGGAGCTGACATTCAAGTAGTGACTATCAGTTACTTGGGACGATGACTTTATATGTCTCCACCATCTTCTCTGTTTTTTCTTCTCTTTAACTTCATTCTTCACGCCCTCTTTGTTCTTTTTCTGTAGGAAAGCATTAGTTTGCATTGGTTTGTCAAATCATGGGTATGGGAAACCTCAGTACACCCTAAAAAGCCTCTTAAATCTAAAAAAACACTTTTCAAAAACTGTAGCCCTGAAAAATATCGGAGTATAACCGGTATAAAAATACCGGAATCTCTTTTTTAGATTATAATTTCAAAGTCTGCTCCCAAAGTATACACGAGCAAACGCAACCCATTTGTCAGATGGTCAGATCTGCGCTCCTTCCGAAAAGAGAATTAATATAAACGTCTTTGCGTCGGGTTTGCAGGTCCTTTAAATGTGATGTTCGCGATATAGTGACCTGGTTTTATTGTGCAGCGCGGTCACGGCCTCATTGTAAACGTCAGTTGCTTTATGACATAATAAAAGTGCTGCGCTCTGTTGCCTTTGCGTGTGCAGCTGTAAGCGGCTGGGATAATTACAGCTATTGATCACAGTTCATCAAGATGTACTCCAAAACCAAAGTTGTACTCAGTCAGGTTCAGGAACCGTCCCACTACAACTTAACACACACTATTGCTTTGCAGAATAGCCAACAATGATTTTACTGGCATTAAAACTCAAGTGACTGGTAATAAATGACAATTATAAAGTTGTACCTCCAGGTAGAGCGTACTGTAGGCATCATTATATTATTGTTCAGAAACACAGAAACAAAGCATGAATTTCTATAAATCATTCCAAGTATAAAATGGAATCTGTCACACTGGAGCGAAGGATTTGGATGCAGAGACGAGCGATCGTGGCAGACTTATACACAGCGTTATTTACGCTTATATTAACAAGAAGCGCTATCGGGCGCTGACATGTAACATGTAACGTAGACTACTCCACTGAGGTGACTCAAACAAAGACAAGCACAGGACACTGCGCAAGCACACATAAAATAGACGAACCACATTAGCCCCTTGTGAAGACGAGACAAGCTACAGGTGCGACGAATGAACACACTCACACCGACACACACCCACAGAAATACACATACGGACATCGACAACAGGAACACGCCCACAGGGAGGGGTCCGGGGCTGACCGTGACAGAAACATCCTACTAACATTACAAATGTCTAAACTTTGTAAATCAATCTTACACCGGCTGTTGTAAAAAGTGCTGTACAAATAAATTTCACTTTGACTTAATACACACAGCCAGATTTTCAATGTGAGCAAAAGTTTCTTCACCAATGTTCTCAAATGTGTTTTCGTGGAGTGATTGAATCCGGTGGCCTGAGGAATCGCGTTCACCATCGTTAACGACGAGAAGGAATGAATTAACCACGCAGATTATTATTTATGTATTATACTCATACTTTATACTCATACTTATTGAAAAAGTTGATCATTTTTAAATGATAATTTCAAAATGTTTACTTAAAAAATCTCCACCAATGCAAGCTGTCTATAAGAAACTGTCAGGGTTGGCTCCGACGCGGCTCCACCTGTTGCCACTAGGGGGAGTTCGTGGACCGTTACTAGGCGGACCGGTGCTAGGCGACGTTCCCAGTAATCAGCGGTGAGCCGCTGCAGCTGTCTCCTTCACTATATAAGGGGGAGAGCCGCAGTGGATCACTGCTGAATCGTTTGGTCTTCTATGCCTTTCGTCTCTCAGCCCTTTTCTCGGTAACGTGTGCATTATTTGGTGTTTCGCCACCATTACTATTATTCGTTTTCTCTAGTTCTATGCTTATTCGAGTACCTACCTCCTGCGCCGCTTCCTGGCCTCCCTCAAGTTTTCCTCCAGCTATCTTCTTCCTATCCGGTTTGCTTTATTTTGGGAGGGGTTTTCAGTTGTTTGCGACGGTTGCCATCAAGCCAGTTTCTTCCCCTGGCGTCTTTTGTTTCCTTGGCGACGCGTTGAGTATTTCCGCGCATTTCTTGTTCTTTATTAGTTTCGTCGTTTTCTCCCGCTCATTGCGGTTGAGTTTATTTTCCCTTACGTTCTCTGCTTGCTGCAGAGTTTAGTCAGCGTGCCTGTTTTACTTCGCCTGGTGTTTGTTTAGTTTGTGACGCGTTGATTATTCTGCGTATTTTTTCTTTTAGCTTCACGGTTTCTCTCTGTACGTTTGTGGTCATGTGTTCTACGACGTGTTTCTTTTGTATCAGTTTCTGTTTGTCTTTTTCCCCGTTGCTCTGTCGTGGGTTTTTTTTTGTTCGTTTGTGCGAGCTTTATTGTCCTCTGCCAAGGCTGGCATTTGGATCCTCTCTTCTTCCTAATATTACGCGGCGATCGCATTCCCCGTGACTCACCGCGTTACAGAAACAGTCATCTAATTGTTTTCATGTTATTATTAATATATGTGTTTTCAGCTTAATATTCTTCAAACCCCTCATTATAGTTTGGTAAATTCAGGTACATAAGGTAGCTAACGCTAGCTAGCTAACACTTTTTAAGTGCACGTTTACAGGGAGGATCATCTCTTGAAGATCTCCTACAAACTGGACATTCTTGAGATCCCTTGGCTCCCAAGACCTGCTGCAGACAGGTTTTACACACACTGTGGATACGTGACAATAGAACAGGATCCCTGAAGATGGCACAGCACACAGGACATGAAAACTCTTCTTTTGACAGAGGGTTTGTAGCAGCCATTTCCTCCAACAGCTGCTGTGCTGTTTCTCTGTAATGTCTCCTTCTGTCCAAACTTCACTTTCACATTTAGATCTTCTGTAATAAATACAGTAGCACAGGAGTTAGTCACTGTTGTCCTTTATCCAGCTGAGGGAGTTTAGACTCCTTTCAGAAATGTTGGGAATTATATTTTAATCCTTTATATTTTGCTAGCATTACATTACTAATCAACTGCTTAGCATCATGCATTATAATTTACTATTACATTATTAATCAAACTGCTTAGTGTTAAGAGTGTCATACAGACAGTAAAAAGCTGCCAAGCATATTCTAATAGCGTAGATGGAAAGTTGCAAAAACAGGAAAAGGGTCTGCAGACACAGGATGCTTGGAAAGGGGTATTTTATGTTTGCAAATGTCAGATGCAACCTGCAAAAGGTGCATTTGACGAGGGGTGCAAGACATTGTTTATACATGTTTAGAAGAAAGGTGTGGGTGTTTGACATCTGTAACCCTTATGTGACCTTGAGGTGTGAAATACCGCTGTAGTGGTTCGGAGAAAATAGAATGAGTCCATCTATTGTGAAGAAACAAACAAGCAGTTTTTGGAAAACAGACTTCGGGGTATTCCAACAGGGGTGGGGGCCACACTCAGGTTCTGATTATAAAGATGGTGACAGACGCTGACTGTCTCAGAGTTACACTCCGAGCTTCTCGAATAGCTTAGGCTTTTCACTCTTGTGGTGTACTCTCCAGAGATCTCTGCATTTATTTTATGCTTCCTTTAATAAAAGATTAAAAGGCACAAGACTGGTGACTGTTTTCTTTTTGCATCAAACGGACGCGCTGCTCTAAGACGGGAGGAGTGTGAAGCGCAACAGAAATAAAGCAGAAAGAAGTAAATACCAGAGTTAACTGGACAGATCCAGTTAACCAGTGTGCAGTGCTGTGAGGGGACCAGTGTGCAGTACTATGGGGGGACCAGTGAACAGTGTTATGAGGGCACAAGACCAAGGGCCAGTCTCCCAAAACCCCAACGCACCAAGGGAAGACTCGTTCCTCCAAGCAGAAGGTTGAAGCCACCGAGAGAAAGGCAGGGTGTCCGCCCGGTGAAAGAATCCTCTGAGTCAGTGGAGGAGGAAGTGGAGCCCCTGCCCGATTGGGGGCCTATATGCCCAAGGCCAAGGTCAACAATCATTCATTGTTGTACTTGTGCCTTGTTGTCAGTTGTTGTCGTCCTGCTTCAAGCCTCGCGCTATACCAATATATTTCATATCAAAATGTTAACAACAATCTCAGCCCTCATCCCAATGAGATTACATTTGATGTCACCACCACTTTGTGTCAGTTTCTAGATATATAAAATGGCTCCGTGGTTTTTCACAATACCATGCATATCTACTCTGTGGCTAAGAGCAGCTATTTATGCTGCTCACACCTTAATTGTCACGGTGGCATGACAGGGAAGCCACCAGAGGGCGCGTGACAGGTAGTCACAGACACACACCCACTCCGGTTCACCACACGCCACTCCCTCTCTCCCAATCACCACACTATTAACACCTGTGCACAACTCCCTGTCCAGCACTTGCTGTTCAGTGCTGCACATTGTTACGCCTGTGCAAGACAGAAGGACTGCGTCATCCCTTGTCGCCACAGGATTCCGCTGCCCGCATCGAACCGCTTGCCGTGGAGCTGCTGAGTGCTAATAAAGCTTTTGGTTCACAGCCTTTGCCTCCTGCTGCCTCGATCCATACGTTACATTAATAACATTTAAAACGGACCAAACTGAAGCATGCATGCAAATAAACATCTTAAAACCATTTTCTATTGGAGACATAATGAATTATATGGTTCATGTCATTCGGAAACTTCATTCCTTTTTATGCAGTCAAATAGTGGCAAGGTTTAGTATGTGTATGGAAGAAGAGCTACAACTGTCAGTTCATTTGGTACTGATGAAAGATTAGCAAATAATATTTTTAATATGTATTAGTTCTGGATTATGGCCGCAATGAGTCTTATTCAATTAGTACAAATATTTATTTCTTGTAATTTTGTGTCAAAGCCCTTCTATCTGTAACCGGGTGCACCCCGTAGCGATAGTAATAATCTTAGGTAGCACCACATTTACAAGTTGTTCCAGTTCCCCCACCAAAGGGCTTCAACTAAATGAAGAGAGACGGCACGGCGATAACAGCAAGGATAAAAACACTTTATTAAGAGAGGAGTTAAAAACTTCCTACTAGGCATAGGGTGAAATCCTCAACAATTAAACCAAAACAAAACGAAAAGGAAAAAAATAAACAATGGAGAAATACAACAAAAACAACCAAATAGTTATGCTGATCAATTACTGCAGTCACTGTAGCTGTGGTTGTCACGGTGAGACGGCAGGGAGTCCACCAGAGGGCACCCACCAGCACACGGAGCACCAGACACACCCCCTTATTAGTTAGGCGCACACCCCCTCAAATTTAAGCCCGCAGGTCCTGCTGTCCAGTGCTGCACATTCCAGAAGCCTGATGAGAAGCTGCTGCCCTGACGTCTCTGCGCCCTCTGCTTCCCCAAGAGCATCACTGGAGCCTACGGATCTGCGTTGATATATGGACTACCTTCATTTTGTATTTTCAGTTACCGTTTGCTTCTAAGCCTGAGTCTTTAATTTAAATATGAATAATAAAGAGCTTAACGCCAAACCCTCGCCTCCTGCTGTCCACCACTACCCGTTACAGTGGTACCGGCTCATCGGATGCCACAATTTGAAGAGAGGAAAAAAAAAGGAAAAATACAGCAAATCACCCACTCAGTGACCACAATACAAATAAACCCACTGTAATGCACTACAAAATCATTCACGTCATGGCACTCTAGTTTACAGCTTCTGTCCAGTTAACTCCACAGCCAACACGACCAAAATAAATAAGCAAAGACTACAAATAATTACAATAATAAACATAGACTCAAAAAGCAAAACAACTTCTAAAGGGCAGATACAGCAAAAGGAAAAAATATATAAATTACATTCATATATACAATTTAATACTGGGAGAAAACAGTGGCTGATAACCCCACAGGACGACCTGTAACATACAACAGAAAAAAATCACAATGTTCAATACCGTTTAAGGAGGGAGATTGAAAGGGGGATGGGTGCGCATGCACCACGTGCACACAGGCACACCTCTTCACCTGCATGTACTTTGATAGCAAGGACATGTGCGGACTCGCGTAGCCAAGGCTCAACTAAACTAACTAAAATGAGCATTAAACAATCTGCTAAATTTTACTGTTCAATATAAAAACAGTACAACTGCACTGATACTCACATATTCCTCCCAATTCAGTCAGTACGCGGCACGGTTTGTGCTACTCCGAGGCTGTGTTCGAAATAGCCTGTAATACCTACATACTACTGGCATACTGCTTGGGCCCCAAATCAGTATGCCGTATGCAGTATGCGAATAAAAAGAATTTTTCCAGCACGCGAAACATCCCTGGTTGACATACTACTTCCGCAAAATATTCCAGTACGCGAACAGAGCTATCTTCGTGGTGTACTGCATCCCATCATGCAACGCTACGTTCAAGTGACACCGGAGTATGCTTTTGTCACATACTGGACACTGTACTACATACTACTACGAGCACCAGTATGCAGTATCCAGTATATACTGAGTGCAGTATGCAGTGTGCCGTATGTAGTCGGCTATTTCGAACATTGTGCCAGTGATACACCGTAGTCAATCTCAACCCCCTCCACAGACCTTGATGGCTTCCGAGGGCGACTCTGGTTCTGTGGTACCATAAATTACGACTTAACGTCTTGTAACAAGGGAACACGTACACAACCGCTCAAAACGCGTACATAGTCTCCCCACACCTCGACGGCTTCCAAGGGCTACTCAGATTAGTCTCCCCACACCTTGACGGCTTCTGAGGGCTACTCGAATTAGTCTCGGATCCACAACAAGCTGCGAATCTCACGCTGCATGTGTCCACCACGCCAAACAAATGTTATTGCACCTGTCCGCATATATGTATGAGCGTTCCATTTACGTTAACGCGTCATAGCCTACTGCGCATGTCCAGATACCTGTAGGCGCTGCCCAGTGCTACCTAGGAAGGGAGAAAAATGGCCCCTCCACTAGGCCCTCCTAGTACCTCCCAGCAGGTCATACCAGAAATATATTCCCTCTAAAACAGGTCCTACCTGTTACATATTGTGCCTTGTTTACATGGTCCAGAACGAGTTTGTATAGTGGGGTTTTATCCCCCTCTAAAATCACGGGATGCATGTTAGTTATGTGAAAGTAGAATCATACATTCTATGTAGATTCTGTCTAGAAATGATTTTATAACACAGAATGGCCTCTTACGTCCTCCATTATGTTTTCTCATTTTCAAAGTTTTCAAAAAAAAAGAGTTGTACTCTTTTGCTGCTCTCTCTCCTCTCACAATAGCCCTCGAATTAGGATGCGTTTGGACCTTGGATCTTTATAAACAGCAAAAACATAGGCAAACAAATTGGAATCTATAGTTTAGATCTGTTTGTGTGTTTGTGTTCTATGATGAAGTGAGCTAACGTACTGCATATACTGCAGCTAATAAACTGCAGCTTTATCCTTACCCAGAAAAACATCTGCAAAATGTGAAGGTTCAATTTTAATGTGAGCCAGTGTGCGCCTCCGTTACGTGTGACGTCACGCGCATTGTGACGTCACACAACGTAGGCTATATATATAGCCATCAGCATGAAAATGTGCTCCTATATGCGAGTTGTCCTAAACACGCGGATCTGACGGCAAACGGATATTGTATAATCTGTAATTAAGATCGTGAATTATTAATTCAAAATCCTTACAGCTGAGGTATATAGGAATACAGTGAAAATCGTCTTCAATCAACTAACAGACTTCAGAGGTGAGTTCAAATTCGGTCATGTTGCATCAAAATTGGGATTTTGTGAGTCTTGATTGACGATCTTTTACTTAATATGGTCAACATATTATGGCCTATGCAAATGCATTTCCTGTAAAAGGCATGCATTGCGACGTTTCGACTTGTAAACAATAAGAGATTTAGGCTTGAATTTGTAACGTTTGGATCGAGGCAGCGGCTGTGAACCAAAAGCTTTATTATCCATCACGGTAGATAACAAAAACGCTCAGGCGTTAGCGGCAAATGAATGGTGAGTCGTAGCACTCAGCACATTCAGGGTAAGCAGTCCAACGCAGCAGCGGGATCGAGTGGCGACGAGGGATGACGCGGTCCTGCTGTCTCACGCAGGCGCAAAAATGTGCAGCACTGAACTGCAAGACCTGTGGGCTTAAGTGCAGGACAGGGAATTGTGCACAGGTGTTAGTAGTGCGGTGATTGGGAGAGAGGGCGTGGCGTGCGACGAGGGGGCGTGTGGTTAACCGGAGTGGGTGTGTGTTTGTGACGACCGGTCTGGGCACGCGCCCTCTGGTGGCTCGCCTGCTTTGCCACCGTGACAGAGTTGTTTTTTTCCATATATGGCAATTGTCTATATGCTAGCTCAAAGTTCATATTCGAACTTTAAAGTTTAAATGTGACTAAACAGCACTATTGACATGCTGAATTTATAGTCGGATGAGGTCTATGCTTTATAATAAGTTTATAATACAAACGCAACACTGTAAACAATCATGTAGATTAACAGACAGCTTTCAAAACGTTTAGAACATTTTACTTGATTTAAGTAGCGTTTCTGAATTTGCAACACATTTCCGAAATGTAGCGCAAGTGTTGTCATGTTTGTAAAGTGTTCTCTGAATTTATATCGCGTTCATGAATTCGCGTCGCTTTTGTGAACATGCAGCGGATGTGTTTACGTGCAGCGCGTTTTTTAATTTAAAGTGCCACGCGTCTTCCCGGCCACTTTACCGCTGTACCGTTGTCGCTGGGAAGGCCATCGTTAGGGCTACAGGAGAAATCAGATACAGAGCATCCACTGTAAAAACCTAACGATCTGCTTAATAATCTGTTGAACTAGCTAGTTAAGACGCTTATTTGGACAAGTCCTATAGACTAAAATCTTTCCCCCAAAACGTTGCAGCAAGACGACTTAGTTGAGGCAGCACGAACATAGGCAAAATATTACAACCTATAAAACACCAAATCTCCAATTCTGACTGAAAAATCTCAGATTCTTAACTACATCACATACCTAGTTAGTTTGTCTAAACCTTTTCACCTCACTGCTATGATTATGTGATCTGATCATCAAACTGCTAAAGTTAAAGCACTTAAGCCAGTGTGCTTGGGATTGTTGTCCTGCAGATGGCCAATAAGGGGACAGCGGGGACATCTAGAACGCCCTGCCTGGAGTCTCTGGATAAGCAGAAGGTGAACTGCTTAGAAGATATCATGGACATCATCCTCCAACTGAACGATGAGTATGTCGTGGTTTACATGTACAATTACATATTGAACATTTTGTAATTGACAAATTACACAGATTTATTGTACTATTAATATTAACACTACCGCTAATAATAATTATAATGTACTTAATGTATAATGTTTTTAAGGGAATGGATTGCCCTGACCAAGGACATGCCAAAACAGGTAAGCATCTTGACATCTAATAAAGAATTTTAAAATGTATAGCCTGTTAGTGGTAAGTGTAGTGTACATTTGGTCACTAGCTCTATTTACCAACTATTTTTCAATGTTTTCACCCACTAAAGTTTTATCTATCCATGTTGCATGTTCACTGATCAGCAGGATGTTATTTAAACATTATTGAAATAAATATTTTCTTTGTTTTTGTGTTTTGTTTAAAGCTAACAAGACTTGAGTTTGTGGCACTGTACACAAAGACAGTGACATCTATCTCAGTGTCTGTTGTGAAGAGGTGCCTGCCGACTCTAATCGACATCTTTGGAATGGAAGCCGTTCTTCTTGCAGATGCAGATTTGGGGAAGTCTGAGGCTGGATCACGATGCCCTTCTGCCACATCCAGCCCCAGTGACTCCTCCTCAGCACAGACTGCTGCTCAACAGTAAGTCACACAGAACCAGTCTGGGTGCTTCCTTATTAACTTTGTTCTTTGATTCTTATCCAACTTATATGGCCTTTGTATTTCACATATAGATTTCATTTCTTACAAATATAACTTGTTTATAAGACATTTTTATTAACTTGTGGATATTGTTCCCAACTCCCAGCTATAGTGCAGGGCTATGACATAGTTATAGTTATAGGTGGATAAATGAGAGCACAATTGGGGATGACACTGGTCTGAAATTACAATTTTCACTGTAGTGAAGAACAGCAGTATTAATTTTCTACTTTCAATAATATTTCCCTGTTTGTTTCTCTCGTTACCGTATGTGAAGATCATCTGCAGTTGTAGTTGATGTCGTGGATGATATTGTAAGGAACACTCTGACTCAGCTTAGAAATGCACTGAAAATGGCTATCTGCAAGGTTGCCTCGGGGAAGGCATCTTCAGAGGCATTGAATGGGAAGGATGAGGCCTCAGGCCAATCTGAGCAATCTATCCCCATCAAGAACACTGAAAAGGGGAAAATCCATGTTCTGAACAACCCAGCAAAGGACACTGATGTAGACACTGAAGCCCTCACAGGTGGCTTGATGCAAATATGTCTACCAATACATGAAGAGCCACTGGTGGGAAAATACAGTGCACATCCATGTGCAGCCAACAGGATTTCAAAGGTAGATGATCTCGCCACAGAATGCACAAATGATATATGTGGTGAGCTCCTAAGCCTTTATAACTCAGATTTCTCTGAATCCAAGTGCCAAACAGCTGGTGCAGGTCAGAGGTCTGATGTACTCTTAACAGCCCATCATGAAATCCACAGCATAATGAAGGGGTTAGAAGGACTTGTCACTGCGAGCAATGGTCACGCTGAATCAGGCTCTGAGATTGCACCTCATCATCCTTTATCAACTCAGTGTGTTGACTGGATTTTCAGCAATCAGTTTCAGGACAAAGCAATACCAATGGTTGCTGATGTTCTACTTAAAACAGAGGGAAAGATTGTGGCCTCAGTGTTAGCATGGTTTCCTAAAGCTCCCAGCCCCGTCAGCGGTGAGCTAGACATGCCTCTTCATCCTGCCGTTCTCGGCACAATGAGTCAAAGCTCTACAGAGCTCGTCAGTAGCCTTGGTCCCGCAGAACTGCCCACAGACTCCATTCTCTGTCAGATAGATTCCATACGTTCGGAGATTGTAGAAACTGTTTTACAGAACATGGATGTTTTACCAGGATTCAAGGAAGTAGACATGTCTGAGAGCCCATCAACCTCATCAGCTGCTCATGTTTCGACAGCTTCTGGCATTGTGAGAGTATTTCTAAAACAACTACGGAAACTTTCTTTATCAGTCAGGCCTAATGATTCTGGGAGTTTGGCTGGACCAGCTCCTCCACAGGAAAGCTTCCTCTCAGCTGCTGGAAAGATCCACAAAATAATTAATAAGAAGGTGTTTGGAATTGTTGCTGAGCTCCAAGAGTTGGTCTTAGCAGATTGCAAAGTTTGCTTAAATCTTCATCCTTCCAAATCAGCCGAACGTGATGTCCAGACTCTGTTGCCTGAATGCAGTGAAAGTGGAGGCCTTGTTCCGCCCGTATTTCAAAGACCGGATGTTGCCATGTGCCACTATGGCTATGTGAGGTGTTGTGATGTCACTAGTTCACCACCTAGTGTATCACCTACACCCTCCAGCAGCACGGGGAGTGCTGTAGTGAGTCTGGGTAACCTCACACTCGGTGGTGAGGAGAACCTGCCCAGCTCTGACAGTTCTTGCTTACAAAGTGACAGCTGCCTGTTGGACTCAGCACATCCTGTTGTGAATAAGAAGAGCAGCAACAGATTCCGTTTCTTCCAGAAGAAAAAGGTATGAAGGTTTTTATGAAGGTTTTTTGACATGAAATGCATCATGAAATCATGTTTATGAATATAATATATGAATTTCCTTAGGTTAGACTCTTTCATACACCAACTTGGAGGTCTGTTTTTGATTTGTGTGTTTTGCCGTTTCTCCTAATTGATGTTAGTTTCCCTGGAAGCCAAACAAAGTGTGTCCAGAAACGACGACACTGAGCAACCTGGAAGCTGATGATCCTGAACACTGTAAGTCTACTGAAATGAAGTGTTATCTATAGAAAAAACATTAGCCATTATACAAATGATGAACAAATCTTGAGTATACTTTCAAGTTGAATTTTCTCCTCTGTACTCTTATTCTTTATCATCTGTACTAATGATCATATATTGGCTAATCATATACATGCAGTATATTATACAATATAGACTATATACTATGACACTAGAGCAGTCATGATAATTCCATCTGATTTTGATCATCTTCTTGTGTGGAATCAGTGAGCGACGTGTCATCTGCTAAGAAGCCTTCAAAGATGCTGTCCAGGATCCGTTCATGCATCTCAAAGGCTTTTCCCAAGTCCTCGAAAGTGAATCCAGAGTAGTGAGGTCCAGGGATGAAGTACATTTGAACAGGAGTCAAGCTGCACAGAACAACACACACTTTGATGATGTCACAGCGCACATACTACTATACCCTACACACAAACACGCATGTACACACACATAAACAAACCAATTTACACAGCCCCTTGTTCACACTCTTGGAAACTCTTATCCATTCTCCATTCACATCACACACACTTTATAATTAATTTCACACCTGTTGTTTCTCACTTGGATGATATCTGTGCATCATAAGTTATTATAGTGTTCATCACTGTAATATGTGTGCAAATATGTAAATAAATGTTATTAATTGCAGACGAGCAAGCTTGGTTATTTAACCCTCTGAGGTCTCATGGCCTTTTCTCTATTTAAGCATATTTTCTTACATTTGTCTGTAAACATACTTATAATACATTATCCATTGTCACGGTACAGCCCCTGACCCCTCCCTCCAGGTGTGTCTATGTCTGTCTGTATATGGTCCGTTTTCCGTGTGCGTCTTGCAATTCAGAAAGACTGACCCTCCAGGATACCCAGAGGTAAGCATGGCAAGAAGGGGGTTTGGGGGAAAGTCCTCCCCCTCCTGCCAACCCTCGCAATAGGAGATCAGAGCCACGGAGGAAGACCGGCTGGCTAGCTCCCCTTGGAGCTACACCCGACTGGCTATTCGGGGGACGTCTAGCCGTCCAGTCAGGGGTTCTCCTCCACGCGCAGCCACCCAGCTTCCTCCAGGGAGGTTGAGAAGTGCCACTTTGAGGTCTCTTCTTCCCTAAAGTAGACTCTGCCCACTATGGTGGAGCATACCAGGATTGGTATAACCTCTCCCTCTCCTCACTCACATGTGAGGGAGAGGAGGAGGAGCCTGTCCTGGAATACACTCCTGCAGGACAGGAGGAGGAGCAGGACCACAGCAGGGAAATTGCAGGTATGCTGGTTGGGTTGGGGGAGTCACTGCTCTAGAGAAGGAGTGGTCTGAGATGGAGATTGAGGAGGAGGGTGAGGCCGCAGCGCCTCCCTCCAAGATCAAGGACCAGTCTCCCAAAACCCCAACGCACCAAGGGAAGACGCGTTCCTCCAAGCAGAAGGTTGTAGCCACCGAGAGAAAGGCAGGGTGTCCGCCCGGTGAAAGAATCCTCTGAGTCAGTGGAGGAGGAAGTGGAGCCCCTGCCCGACTGGGGGCCTATATGCCCAAGGCCAAGGTCGCGTGCTCGGGAGATAAATCAGGCTCAGAAGCGCGGGCGTGTCTATCCACGACACCTACACACAGCACATCCTCCCAAACGGCTCCCGAACAGAGTGCGCGCTCTCCAGCTTGCTCTGAGCACAAGGCGCACATCCCAGAGACTCAGGAGGCCAGAGTGCCTCCCCCAGGTGCAGCTAAATGCCTTAGGGACCTCAACCTGCAAACATCATCCGTGGATTTCCACCCCTGTTAAAGCAGGGCTTCCGGGTTTCTCCGTGTTTCTTCCAAACTCCGTTTCTGTATCGCTCATGTTATTCGTTGCAGCTGTCTGTTATTTTGTCATCATTAATTGTTGTACTTGTGCCTTGTTGTCAGTTGTTGTCGTCCTGCTTCAAGCCTCGCGCTATTACCAATATATTTCATATCAAAATGTTAACAACAATCTCAGCCCTCATCCCAATGAGATTACATTTGATGTCACCACCACTTTGTGTCAGTTTCTAGATATATAAAATGGCTCCGTGGTTTTTCACAATACCATGCATATCTCTTCTGTGGCTAAGAGCAGCTATTTATGCTACTTACACCTTAATTGTCACGGTGGCATGACAGGGAAGCCACCAGAGGGCGCGTGACAGGTAGTCACAGACACACACCCACTCCGGTTCACCACACGCCACTCCCTCTCTCCCAATCACCACACTATTAACACCTGTGCACAACTCCCTGTCCAGCACTTGCTGTTCAGTGCTGCACATTGTTGCGCCTGTGCAAGACAGAAGGACCGCGTCATCCCTCGTCGCCACAGGATTCCGCAAATAGTCAAATAGTGGCAAGGTTTAGTATGTGTGTGGAAGAAGAGCTACAACTGTCAGTTCATTTGGTACTGATGTAAGATTAGCAAATAATTATTTTTAATATGTATTAGTTCTGGATTATGGCCGCAATGAGTCTTATTCAATTAGTACAAATATTTATTTCTTGTAATTTTGTGTCAAAGCCCTTCTATCTGTAACCGGGTGCACCCCGTAGCGATAGTAATAATCTTAGGTAGCACCACATTTACAAGTTGTTCCAGTTCCCCCACCAAAGGGCTTCAACTAAATGAAGAGAGATGGCACGGCGATAACAGCAAGGATAAAAACACTTTTGTAACGGGGTACGGATAGCAGCGGGAGCCGTAGACGGTTCAGAGAATCCTTTATTTTCCATTCTTTTACAATAAACTCAAATACTCAGGCTTATAGCAACTTCAACTTAAAGAATATAACGATTTAAGGAAGTCCTCAGATTCGGTGCTGTTCATCCAGGGATGATGGAAGTCGTCGTTGTCGCAGGCAGTCTCTCTAGATCCTCAATGTGCAGCACCGAACGACCGGACCTGTGGGCTTAAGTACCTGTGAGGACAAACTAAAACAGGTGCTTAATATTCTGGTGATTGTGAGCGTGGGAGGGGTTTAGTGTGAGACGGGGTGTGCCGGTGCAGAACGTGTGAACACGCGTGCGCGTGTGTGCGCCCTCTGGTGGCCCTGCCTGGCTCCCGTGACATATCCCCCCCCCCAAGGATCCCTCCAGCCGCGTCTTCCTAGGACGTCCCGGTCGTCGCGGAGCAGGTCGCTCTTGGTACTCACGGTGGAAAGCGGCTAGCAAGGAGGGGTCCAGAACTTGGGAGGCCGGCACCCACGATCTTTCTTCAGGCCCGTAACCTTCCCAATCAACCAGGTATTGTATGCCGCCTCCTCGGAACCTGGAATCAAGGATACGATTGACGGCATAGGCGGGACCATCCGGCAGCATCATCGGCGGCGGGGGTCCACTTCCTCCCTGTTCCTCCAGGGGTCCCTCTTTATAGGGCTTCAAGGCGGAGGCATGGAATGCTTTGGACACTCGTCTGTCTCCAGGCAACCCGACCTTAAACGTCACGCGGTTAATACATTCGGTAATGACGTAAGGTCCGACGTATCGGTCCCCGAGCTTACCTGGTGTCCCAAGCCTTCCGTCCTTGGTAGAGATCCACACCTTGTCACCCACCTTGTAGTCAGGCGCCTCCGACCTCCTGCGGTCCGCCTTTTCCTGAAAACGTCTTACAGCAACTAGCAAGCGTTGGTGGGTGTCTTCCCAAACGCGCTCACTCCTCTAACACCAGTCTTCAATGAGGGGCTGATCGGAAGAAGACACGTTCCAGGGATACAAGGGTGGTTGACGACCGAGTACGCATTCAAATGGAGTGATTCCGGAGCTGGTCTGGACCAAGGAATTTTGTGCGTACTCGGCCCACGTGAGCATCGTGCACCACGACTCCTGATGCTCACTGCAGTAAGCTCTCAGGAACCTGCCCAGTTCCTGGTTAACCCGTTCCACCTGCCCGTTCGCCTGGGGGTGATAGCCCGACGTGAGACTGACAGTGATGTTCAGTTTTGACATGAACTCACGCCAGACTCTCGATGTAAACTGCGGACCCCTGTCAGACACGATGTCCTCCGGCAAGCCGAACTGTCTGAACACGTGTCTGAACAGTAAGTCCGCAGTCTCCCAGGCGGTTGGCAGACCGGGCAGGGGCAGGAAACGCACCATCTTGGAAAACCGATCTACAATCACGAGGATGGTGTTGTTACCTTCGGATACAGGTAGATCGGTTAGAAAATCGACGGCAATGTGCGTCCAAGGCTCTTTAGGTACGGGTAACGGAAGAAGCTTACCAGCTGGCGGCGTCCTAGGCACTCTTGGCAGGATTGGACGTGGCAGGATTGCCACCAATAGCGCGTGGAGTTTTGGGGGACCGGGATGTCCTTGCCTAATGCCATGTCCGCATGCATTCCCTGGGCCCAGTGTATCCAATAGCGTAGGCACAGGACATCCCGGGTCCACCAAAACTTCAGCTTCCCAGACCTTTTTTCTGGTGGGCAGTCTGGGTGAGGATTCGCCGCTTCAATCCCTCGATCGATCTCCCAATTAATTGCTCCTATAAAGCACTCGGGAGAAAGCACTGGTTCTTCACTGGTCGATTCCGCGCTGCCGGGGAAGGATCTAGAGAGCGCGTCCGCTCTGGTGTTCTTCTCTCCAGGTCTGTATGTAACCTGAAAATGGAAGCGAGAAAAGAACAGAGACCAGCGTGCCTGTCGAGCGTTCATCCTTTTTGTGGTTCGGAGGTATTCCAGGTTCTTATGGTCAGTTAACACGAGAAAGGGGTGTGCTACACCCTCCAGCCAGTGCCTCCATTCCTCGAACGCGAGGCGCATAGCTAATAGTTCTCGGTCACCGACACCGTAGTTACACTCCGCTGCCGAAAGTTTTCGGGAGAAAAAAGCAACGGGGCGAGGAGAAGAGCCTTTCTTCAACCGTTGAGACAACACGGCTCCCACGCCCACATTGGAGGCGTCTACCTCTACAATGAACGGTTTTGTTGGGTCCGGCTGGTGAAGGACAGGCGCATTGACGAAAGCCTGCTTCAATCTGTCAAAGGCTCTCTCCGCGGCTTCGGTCCAGACCAGCTTTTTCGCCCCTCCGCGCAGTAGATCAGTAAGAGGCTTCGCGATAGAGCTAAACGCGCGGATGAACCGCCGATAGAAATTCGCGAAGCCCAGAAACCTCTGGAGCTCGCGCCGTGTGTGTGTACGGACGAGTCCATCCGGTTACCGCCTCCACTTTGCCTGGCTGCATGTGTACCGAGCCTGGCTGGATGTTATAGCCAAGGAAGCTAACTTCCTGTAGGTGGAACGCGCACTTCTCGAGCTTGCAATACAGACGATTGCGCAAGAGAGTGCGGAGTACAGCTCGCACATCATGCATGTGTTGTTCTGCTGAGCGGGAATAGATGAGGATGTCATCGATGTAAGCGACAACACATCTACCCAAATACTCACGCAGAACCTCATTTATGTACGCTTGAAAGACGGACGGAGCCGACGCCAAGCCGTAAGGCAAGACGCGGTACTCGTAGTGTCCAGAGGTGGTACTGAACGCCGTCTTCCACTCATCCCCCTCTCGGATACGGATGAGATTGTATGCGCTGCGTAGGTCTAGTTTGGTGAAGATCACCGCTTCTCGCAACTGCTCTATTGCCGACGGCACCAGAGGCAGCGGATAGGCGTAACCCACCAAGAGGGAATTAAGCCCTTGATAGTCCACGCAAGGCCTTTACAAAGAAGACACTGGCTGAGGCCGGCGAAGTGGAGGGGACGATATAGCCCTGCGCTAATGCCTCACTGACATACTGCTGCATGGCTTTCTCTTCCTCCAGGGACAACGGGTAAACTGCTCCTCTTGGGGGTTTACTCCCCACCTTGAGTTCGATTTAACAATCCCAAGGACGGTGCGGAGGGAGCTGTGTGGCCTTCTGTGAGCTGAACACTTCCGCTAGATCGTGGTATTGTTCTGGTATAACTAGGTGTTTCTCCACGTTAGGACTCTCGACGGTGGTGGATTGCAAATGAACGGGGGCGTGGCTAGCGGGTTTTTCCTCCTTTTCCCCCCACTGCACTAATGTGCCCTCCCGCCAGTTAAACGTCGGTTGGTATTCTTGGAGCCAGGGCAACCCCAAAGTGATATCCCGCGTTAACCCAGGGAGAACACAAAAGACTAAAGGGAGTGAAACACCTTGGATCGTGACAGTGAGAGGGGGGGTGTGGCAACGTAGTACGCCGCCCGCCACAGGCCGGCCGTCCAGTGCATACACTTTGCGAGGTTCTTCGAGCGTCCGTAGTGGAATCCTCATCCTCTTAGCCAGCTCCGCACTCATCAGATTCCCCGCGGCTCCGGAGTCGACTAGAGCAGCGACAGCCACAGAGACACACTCTCTCTGAGTCACCGTTTCCAACGTTTCCAACGTTAATAGCTGATTAACCATGGAGCTACTCACCCGGGCTTTCTCCTCTGGCGTCAGAGGAATCCTCTTATGCACCGGTTGAGTGCCTCCCAGCTGCATCGGTTCGTCAACTTCGTCGGTTGTGTCAGTGTGGCGTCTTCTTCTTCGGTTCTCCGATCTCGGGGGTGGCGATCTCCTCCTGGCTCCTCGGGGTCGATCACGTTTCTCCGCAATTAAGCGGTCGTATGATGCCATTGAGTGATTCCTGTTCCTGGCGACAAGCCAATTCGGTGCGTAGCCCAGGACGCAGGCTGGCCATGAAGACGTCGATCAGGGCCGCGTCATTCCACCCACTTCCTGCAGCTACGGTGCGGAACTCTAGGGCAAACTCAGCAGCCGGTTTATTTCCTTGCCTCATCCCCAGCAGGTCTTGCCCGCAAGCTCGGCCTTGCCGGGGATGAAAGAACACTTCTTTAAATTAAAATTTCTGAATTGTTCATAGTTGCAGAGGAGGGAGGAATCTCCAGTCAGGAGGGCCGCTCCCCATTTCAGGGCTTTATCCTTAAGGCGGGATAGGACGTAAGATACCTTAGCCTGGTCCGACAGTCCAGCTTGATATGAAAAATAAAGTCCACATTGCGCCAGGAAGCCTTCGCACTCCTCCGGGTTACCTCCATACGGCTCGGGGGGCGCAAGAGGTAGTCGCACGCTCTCCACCGATGGTGGTGGAGAGGTATTAGCCTGTAGAGAGAGCGACTGAACAATATTATTCAAAGCCTGCACAACTTGACGTAGCTCACCCATCTCTTGCTGCTGTTGATTCAGGCGTTCAATTTGGGCATTGAGCACCTCTATCGCGGATGGCTGGCTACCTCCTGGGAGCCGTAGACGGTTCAGAGAATCCTTTATTTTCCATTCTTTTACAATAAACTCAAATACTCAGGCTTATAGCAACTTCAACTTAAAGAATATAACGATGTAAGGAAGTCCTCAGATTCGGTGCTGTTCATCCAGGGATGATGGAAGTCGTCGTTGTCGCAGGCAGTCTCTCTAGATCCTCAATGTGCAGCACCGAACAACCGGACCTGTGGGCTTAAGTACCTGTGAGGACAAACTAAAACAGGTGCTTAATATTCCGGTGATTGTGAGCGTGGGAGGGGTTTAGTGTGAGACGGGGTGTGCTGGCGTGCCGGTGCAGAACGTGTGAACACGCGTGCGCGTGTGTGCGCCCTCTGGTGGCCCTGCCTGGCTCCCGTGACAACTTTATTAAGAGAGGAGTTAAAAACTTCCTACTAGGCATAGGGTGAAATCCTCAACAATTAAACCAAAACAAAACGAAAAGGAAAAAAATAAACAATGGAGAAATACAACATAAACAACCAAATAGTTATGCTGATCAATTAATGCAGTCACTGTAGCTGTGGTTGTCACGGTGAGACGGCAGGGAGTCCACCAGAGGGCACCCACCAGCACACGGAGCACCAGACACACCCCCTTATTAGTTAGGCGCACACCCCCTCATCCTACTGCACTACCCCGGTCGCAATCACCGGAGTATTAACACCTGTGCACTGTCCCTCACGCACATTTAAGCCCGCAGGTCCTGCTGTCCAGTGCTGCACATTCCAGAAGCCTGATGAGAAGCTGCTGCCTTGACGTCTCTGCGCCCTCTGCTTCCCCAAGAGCATCACTGGAGCCTACGGATCTGCGTTGGTATATGGACTACCTTCATTTTGTATTTTCAGTTACCGTTTGCTTCTAAGCCTGAGTCTTTAATTTAAATATGAATAATAAAGAGCTTAACGCCAAACCCTCGCCTCCTGCTGTCCACCACTACCCGTTACAGTGGTACCGGCTCATCGGATGCCACAATTTGAAGAGAGGAAAAAAAAGGAAAAATACAGCAAATCACCCACTCAGTGACCACAATACAAATAAACCCACTGTAATGCACTACAAAATCATTCACGTCATGGCACTCTAGTTTACAGCTTCTGAGCCAGTTAACTCCACAGCCAACACGACCAAAATAAATAAGCAAAGACTACAAATAATTACAATAGTAAATATAGACTCAAAAAGCAAAACAACTTCTAAACAGCAAACAGCAAAAGGAAAAAATATATAAATTACATTTATATATACAATTTAATACTGGGAGAAAACAGTGGCTGATAACCCCACAGGACGACCTGTAACATACAACAGAAAAAAATCACAATGTTCAATACCGTTTAAGGAGGGAGATTGAAAGGGGGATGGGTGCGCATGCACCACGTGCACACAGGCACACCTCTTCACCTGCATGTACTTTGATAGCAAGGACATGTGCGGACTCGCGTAGCCAAGGCTCAACTAAACTAACTAAAATGAGCATTAAACAATCTGCTAAATTTTACTGTTCAATATAAAAACAGTACAACTGCACTGATACTCACATATTCCTCCCAATTCAGTCAGTACGCGCACGGTTTGTGCTACTCCGAGGCTGTGTTCGAAATAGCCTGTAATACCTACATACTACTGGCATACTGCTTGGGCCCCAAATCAGTATGCCGTATGCAGTATGCGAAATAAAAATAATTTTTCCAGCACGCGAAACATCCCTGGATGACATACTACTTCCGCAAAATATTCCAGTACGCGAACAGAGCTATCTTCGTGGTGTACTGCATCCCATCATGCAACGCTACGTTCAAGTGACCCCGGAGTATGCTTTTGTCACATACTGGACACTGTACTACATACTACTACGAGCACCAGTATGCAGTATCCAGTATATACTGAGTGCAGTATGCAGTGTGCCGTATGTAGTCGGCTATTTCGAACATTGTGCCAGTGATACACCGTAGTCAATCTCAACCCCCCTCCACAGACCTTGACGGCTTCTGAGGGCGACTCTGGTTCTGTGGTACCATAAATTACGACTTAACGTCTTGTAACAAGGGAACACGTACACAACCGCTCAAAACGCGTACATCGACGGCTTCCAAGGGCTACTCAGATTAGTCTCCCCACACCTTGACGGCTTCCAAGGGCTACTCAGATTAGTCTCGGATCCACAACGGGCTGCGAATCTCACGCTGCATGTGTCCACCACGCCAAACAAATGTTATTGCACCTGTCCGCATATATGTATGAGCGTTCCATTTACGTTAACGCGTCATAGCCTACTGCGCATGTCCAGATACCTGTAGGCGCTGCCCAGTGCTACCTAGGAAGGGAGAAAAATGGCCCCTCCACTAGGCCCTCCTAGTACCTCCCAGCGGGTCATACCAGAAATATATTCCCTCTAAAACAGGTCCTACCTGTTACATATTGTGCCTTGTTTACATGGTCCAGAACGAGTTTGTATAGTGGGGTTTTATCCCCCTCTAAAATCACGGGATGCATGTTAGTTATGTGAAAGTAGAATCATACATTCTATGTAGATTCTGTCTAGAAATGATTTTATAACACAGAATGGCCTTTTACGTCCTCCATTATGTTTTCTCATTTTCAAAGTTTTCAAAAAAAAGAGTTGTACTCTTTTGCTGCTCTCTCTCCTCTCACAATAGCCCTCGAATTAGGATGCGTTTGGACCTTGGATCTTTATAAACAGCAAAAACATAGGCAAACAAATTGGAATCTATAGTTTAGATCTGTTTGTGTGTTTGTGTTCTATGATGAAGTGAGCTAACGTACTGCATATACTGCAGCTAATAAACTGCAGCTTTATCCTTACAGAAAAACATCTGCAAAATGTGAAGGTTCAATTTTAATGTGAGCCAGTGTGCGCCTCCGTTACGTGTGACGTCACGCGCATTGTGACGTCACACAACGTAGGCTATATATATAGCCATCAGCATGAAAATGTGCTCCTATATGTGAGTTGTCCTAAACACGCGGATCCGACAGCAAACGGATATTGCATATGTAATTAAGATCGTGAATTATTAATTCAAAATCCTTACAGCTGAGGTCTATAGGAATACAGTGAAAATCGTCTTCAATCAACTAACAGACTTCAGAGGTGAGTTCAAATTCGGTCATGTTGCATCAAAATTGGGATTTTGTGAGTCTTGATTGACGATCTTTTACTTAATATGGTCAACATATTATGGCCTATGCAAATGCATTTCCTGTAAAAGGCATGCATTGCGACGTTTCGACTTGTAAACAATAAGAGATTTAGGCTTGAATTTGTAACGTTTGGATCGAGGCAGCGGCTGTGAACCAAAAGCTTTATTATCCATCACGGTAGATAACAAAAACGCGCAGGCGTTAGCGGCAAATGAATGGTGAGTCGTAGCACTCAGCACATTCAGGGTAAGCAGTCCAACGCAGCAGCGGGATCGAGTGGCGACGAGGGATGACGCGGTCCTGCTGTCTCACGCAGGCGCAAAAATGTGCAGCACTGAACTGCAAGACCTGTGGGCTTAAGTGCAGGACAGGGAATTGTGCACAGGTGTTAGTGCGGTGATTGGGAGAGAGGGCGTGCGACGTGGGGGCGTGTGGTTAACCGGAGTGGGTGTGTGTTTGTGACGACCGGTCTGGGCACGCGCCCTCTGGTGGCTCGCCTGCTTTGCCACCGTGACAGAGTTGTTTTTTCCATATATGGCAATTGTCTATATGCTAGCTCAAAGTTCATATTCGAACTTTAAAGTTTAAATGTGACTAAACAGCACTATTGACATGCTGAATTTATAGTCGGATGAGGTCTATGCTTTATAATAAGTTTATAATACAAACGCAACACTGTAAACAATCATGTAGATTAACAGACAGCTTTCAAAACGTTTAGAACATTTTACTTGATTTAAGTAGCGTTTCTGAATTTGCAACACATTTCCGAAATGTAGCGCAAGTGTTGTCATGTTTGTAAAGTGTTCTCTGAATTTATATCGCGTTCATGAATTCGCGTCGCTTTTATGAACATGCAGCGGATGTGTTTACGTGCAGCGCGTTTTTTAATTTAAAGTGCCACACGTCTTCCCGGCCACTTTACCGCTGTACCGTTGTCGCTGGGAAGGCCATCGTTAGGGCTACAGGAGAAATCAGATACAGAGCATCCACTGTAAAAACCTAACGATCTGCTTAATAATCTGTTGAACTAGCTAGTTAAGACGCTTATTTGGACAAGTCCTATAGACTAAAATCTTTCCCCCAAAACGTTGCAGCAAGACGAATTAGTTGAGGCAGCACGAACATAGGCAAAATATTACAACCTATAAAACACCAAATCTCCAATTCTGACTGAAAAATCTCAGATTCTTAACTACATCACATACCTAGTTAGTTTGTCTAAACCTTTTCACCTCATTGCTATGATTATGTGATTTGATCATCAAACTGCTAAAGTTAAAGCACTTAAGCCAGTGTGCTTGGGATTGTTGTCCTGCAGATGGCCAATAAGGGGACAGCGGGGACATCTAGAACGCCCTGCCTGGAGTCTCTGGATAAGCAGAAGGTGAACTGCTTAGAAGATATCATGGACATCATCCTCCAACTAAACGATGAGTATGTCGTGGTTTACATGTACAATTACATATTGAACATTTTGTAATTGACAAATTACACAGATTTATTGTACTATTAATATTAACACTACCGCTAATAATAATTATAATGTACTTAATGTATAATGTTTTTAAGGGAATGGATTGCCCTGACCAAGGACATGCCAAAACAGGTAAGCATCTTGACATCTAATAAAGAATTTTAAAATGTATAGTGTGACGTATTTAGGCAGGCAGCAGGATGCGAGAGTAGCGAGCTTCCATCTTTATTTTCATCAGCCCTCCCTCACGGATTCCTCCCGGCGGCGGACACTCGGTCGTCCCGGACGCCGCGGAGCTGGCCGGTTCGGGAATTCGCGGTGGTAGTCGGCGATTAAGGAGGGATCCAGCACCTGTGCTGCCGGAATCCAACTCCTCTCTTCGGGCCCGTAGCCCTCCCAGTCTACCAGGTACTGGAGACCCCTCTGACGGTACCTGGAGTCAAGGAGTTTATTTACCTTGTAGGCGGGGCCATCTTCTAACCTCACTGGAGACGGTGGGGTTTGTCCCTCTCCTTCTCCGAGCGGTCCTTCAGTGTATGGCTTCAGAGCGGAGACGTGGAAAGCCCTCGATACCCGACGATCCTCCGGTAATCCCACCTTAAACGTTACACGATTTATGCAGTGAGTGATCGTATAAGGTCCCACGTAGCGGGCTTGTAGCTTACCTGGGCTTCCCAGTCTACCGTCTCTCGTAGAAATCCACACCTTATCGCCTATTTTATAGCTCGGCGCGTCGGATCTTCTACGGTCAGCCTTTTCCTGGAATCTTCTCACCGCCGTCTGGAAACGCTGATGCGTATCTTCCCACACGCTCTCACTCCTCTTACACCAGTCCTCTATCTGAGGCTGGTCGGAAGTAGCAACGTTCCATGGGTACAGCGGCGGTTGTCTCCCAAACACACACTCGAACGGAATTTTGGGCATATTCCGCCCATGCCAGCAGCGAACACCACGCCTCCTGATGTTCACTGCAGTATGCCCTCAAGAATCGTCCAAGTTCTTGATTCACCCTTTCCACCTGCCCGTTCGCCTGGGGGTGGTATCCTGACGTGAGACTGACGGTCACGTTCAGTTTTGACAGGAACTCACGTCAGACTCGCGATGTGAACTGCGGGCCCCTGTCAGACACAATGTCCTCGGGCAAGCCGAACTGCTGAAACACGTGCCTGAACAGGAGATCCGCCGTCTCCCAGGCAGTTGGCAATCCGGGCAGGGGTAGGAAGCGCACCATCTTCGAGAACCGGTCCACCACTACCAGGATGGTGTTGTTTCCCTCTGAAACCGGCAAATCAGTGATGAAATCGATCGCTATGTGCGTCCATGGCTGTTTGGGTATGGGCAGGGGTAGCAGCTTACCCGCGGGCGGCGTCCTCGGCACCTTGCTGCGCGCACACACAGCACAGGACCCCACGTGACGCAGAACGTCGCTATGCATCCCGGGCCACCAATAGCGAGCGCCCAGGAGCTGAGATGTTCTGGTAGATCCAGGGTGTCCCGTGCCCAGAGATGAATGTGCCCACTGTATCAAGGCGGTGCGCTGCGCGGGGGGCACATACCTGCGGTGCGAAGGGCAATTGGGATGAGGATTCGCGGCTTCGATGGCCCGATCAATCTCCCATTGTACTGCTCCAACGAAGCACTCGGGAGGTAACACTGGCTCCTCACTGGTCGAATCCGCACTGCCTGGGAATGAGCGTGATAGTGCGTCGGCACGTGTGTTCTTCTCTCCTGGACGATATGTGACCTGAAACTGGAATCGTGAGAAGAACAAGGACCAGCGTGCTTGTCGGGCATTCATGCGTCTAGTAGTTCTCAGATATTCAAGATTCTTATGATCCGTGAGAACCAAAAAAGGGTGCCTGGCTCCCTCTAGCCAGTGTCTCCACTCCTCGAAAGCTAGACGCACGCTAGCAGCTCTCTGTCGCCCACTCCATAATTCCGCTCCGCTGCGGACAATTTGCGTGAGAAAAAGGCGATGGGCCTTAGCAGGCTACCTTTCTTGAGCCGCTGCGATAACACCGCCCCCACTCCCACGTTGGAGGCGTCCACCTCTACTATGAAAGGTTTCGTGGGATCAGGCTGATGAAGTACAGGTGCGGTGACGAAAGCCTGCTTCAGATCGTAGAAAGCTTTATCAGCCTCCTCTGTCCAGGCCAGACTTTTGAGTCCGCCACGCAGCAAGTCCGTTAATGGCTTCGCGATAGAACTAAATCCGCGGATGAACCTCCTATAGAAGTTCGCGAAGCCCAGAAATCGCTGCAGCTCGCGCCGTGTGTGAGGACGGTTCCATCCGGTCACCGCCTCTACCTTGCTGGACTGCATGTGCACGGAACCGGGCCTGATGGTGTAGCCCAGGAAGTTTAACTCCTGAAGATGGAACTCGCACTTCTCCAACTTGCAATACAAATGATTGCGGAGGAGTGTGCGGAGGACGGCCCGTACATCATGCATATGTTGTTCTACGGAGGAAGAATAAACGAGGATGTCATCGATATAAGCGATAACGCATTTATTCAGGTACTCACGTAGAACCTCATTAATAAACGCCTGGAAGATCGACGGAGCCGATGCCAAGCCATAGGTCAAGACCCGGTACTCATAGTGCCCGGAGCGGGTACTAAACGCCGTCTTCCACTCATCCCCTTCACGTATGCGGATGAGGTTGTAGGCGCTGCGCAGATCCAGTTTGGTGAAAATTACCGCCTCCCTCAACTGCTCCAGCGCCGACGGCACTAGAGGCAGCGGGTAGGCGTAACTCACCAAGAGGGAATTGAGCCCTCGATAATCCACGCACGGCCTCAGACCACCGCCCTTCTTTTTTCACAAAGAACACGCTGGCTGAGGCAGGCGAGGTAGAGGGGACGATGTAGCCCTGCACTAATGCCTCCTGGACATACTGCTGCATGGCTTTCTCCTCTTCGATGTTCAGAGAGTATACACTCCCTTCTTTTAATATTATTTTACAGTCCCAAGGGCAGTGTGGAGGAAGCTGCATCGCCTTAGAGGGACTGAACACTTCAGCCAGCTCCTGATATTCGAGCGGAATCTTCGTGGCACTTGCCACACTAGGACTCTCGATAGTGGTGGAAGTCAGCAGCAAGGGGGCGTGACTATGCAAACTTGGGGGGTGCGTGCTCCAGCGTGATATGTGCCCAGTGTGCCAGTTGATAATGGGATGAAACTGACGCAACCATGGGAGACCTAGCGTTAAATCATATCGTAAATCAGGAAGAACGCAAAAAAACATGTGAGGAGGAGTGCCCTTGGACAGTGAGAGTGAGGGGGGGGGGTATGTTGGCGCACTACTCCGCCACCCACAGGCCTGCCGTCCCAGCGCTCGCACTTTCCTTGGCCTTTCCAAGTTCTCCAGGGGCAACCGCATCCTCCGCGCCAGGTCCGCTCCCATCATGTTTCCGGAGGCTCCCGAGTCCACTAGGGCATAGACCCCCACACACATCCCCCGGTAAGTAATTGTTACTTTAATAGTTAGCAACTGAGCCATCGTGGATCTACTCACCCGAGCTGCACTACTGTTCGGAGAAGGGTGATCCCCTTCCACTGGCTCAGTCGCTCCCAACTGCATCGGTTCCGGTTCCTTCCAGCTCCGTAATCCTCGCGGTGGTGATCGTATTCTTGCCATTCTCGCACGCCCTCTGGGAGCATTCCTCTCTTGTAAGAGCCGGTCGTAAGTAATAGCCATACGGACTACTGAATTAAAGGGCTCGTTTTCCTGCCTGCACGCCAGCTCGGCGCGTAGTTGAGGCTTTAGAGCCGCTAAAAAGGCGTCCGTTAGCGCCGCGTCATTCCACCCTGTTCCAGCTGCGACAGTGCGAAATTCTAGAGCGAATGCGGCCGCTGTTTTATTCCCCTGTCGCATAGATAACAGGGTCTGTCCACACGCCCTTCCCTGACGTGGGTGGTGAAACACTTCCTTGAGTTCGTTAAGAAATGTTTCATAATCGGACAATATCGGGGACTCACCCATCAGCAGAGCGGCTCCCCAGGCCAATGCCTTGCCGCTAAGCCTCGAGATTACAAAAGAGATTTTTGCCTGGTCCGTAAGGTGCTCCTGATAGCGAAAATAGAGCCCGCACTGGGCCAGGAATCCCTCGCACTTCTCGGGGTCTCCATCATATGCCTCTGGGGTGCCAAGGGTAGTCTCACCCCTTCTATCCGTGAGGACGGGGTTTGACTAGCCTGCTGCGATAAGATTTGCACAGAAGTGGTCAGCGTTTGCATTAAATTACGCAACTCACCCATCTCGTGGTGATGCTGCTCCAGCATCACGCCTTGAGCATTAAGGACCTCCAAGGCGGAGGGCCCGCCGCCACCTGCTGCCTCAGGCTGCGCATTCTGTGACGTATTTAGGCAGGCAGCAGGAGGCGAGCTTCCATCTTTATTTTCATCCATGCTCATTTAGTACACAACTGAAATAAAGGCAAGATTGCCCAGTAATATAACAACTGAAAATAAGAACAAGAGTTTCCAATAAGGCGTCGTTCAGAGCAGCTTGTCTTCCGTGTGAGTTGCGTGGTTAGATCCGACCACGTGAGGCCAATGCGCAGCACTGAACGACAGGACCTGTGGGTTTAAGAAGGCATCCCAAATACCGTGCACAGGTGATTAGTATTCGGGAGAATGAGAAGGGGGGAGTGACGTGCTGTGTGTGTGTGTGCGCCTGCGCCAGGTAAGGGTGTGACGTGTGCCAGGTGTTCTCGCGGGTGCCCTCTGGTGGCGGTCCCGCCTTCTCACCGTGACATATAGCCTGTTAGTGGTAAGTGTAGTGTACATTTGGTCACTAGCTCTATTTACCAACTATTTTTCAATGTTTTCACCCACTAAAGTTTTATCTATCCATGTTGCATGTTCACTGATCAGCAGGATGTTATTTAAACATTATTGAAATAAATATTTTCTTTGTTTTTGTGTTTTGTTTAAAGCTAACAAGACTTGAGTTTGTGGCACTGTACACAAAGACAGTGACATCTATCTCAGTGTCTGTTGTGAAGAGGTGCCTGCCGACTCTAATCGACATCTTTGGAATGGAAGCCGTTCTTCTTGCAGATGCAGATTTGGGGAAGTCTGAGGCTGGATCACGATGCCCTTCTGCCACATCCAGCCCCAGTGACTCCTCCTCAGCACAGACTGCTGCTCAACAGTAAGTCACACAGAACCAGTCTGGGTGCTTCCTTATTAACTTTGTTCTTTGATTCTTATCCAACTTATATGGCCTTTGTATTTCACATATAGATTTCATTTCTTACAAATATAACTTGTTTATAAGACATTTTTATTAACTTGTGGATATTGTTCCCAACTCCCAGCTATAGTGCAGGGCTATGACATAGTTATAGTTATAGGTGGATAAATGAGAGCACAATTGGGGATGACACTGGTCTGAAATTACAATTTTCACTGTAGTGAAGAACAGCAGTATTAATTTTCTACTTTCAATAATATTTCCCTGTTTGTTTCTCTCGTTACCGTATGTGAAGATCATCTGCAGTTGTAGTTGATGTCGTGGATGATATTGTAAGGAACACTCTGACTCAGCTTAGAAATGCACTGAAAATGGCTATCTGCAAGGTTGCCTCGGGGAAGGCATCTTCAAAGGCATTGAATGGGAAGGATGAGGCCTCAGGCCAATCTGAGCAATCTATCTCCATAAAGAACACTGAAAGGGGGAAAATCCATGTTCCGAACAACCCGGCAAAGGACACTGATCTAGACACTGAAGCCCTCACAGGTGGCTTGATGCAAATATGTCTACCAATACATGAAGAGCCACTGTTGGAAAAATACAGTGCCCATCCATGTGCAGCCAACAGGATTTCAAAGGTAGATGATCTCGCCACAGAATGCACAAATGATTTATGTGGTGAGCTCCTAAGCCTTTATAAGTCAGGTTTCTCTGAATCTAATTGCCAAACAGCTGGTGCAGGTCAGAGGTCTGATGTACTCTTAACAGCCCATCATGAAATCCACAGCATAATGAAGGGGTTAGAAGGACTTGTCAATGCGAGCAATGGTAACGCTGAATCAGGCTCTGAGATTGCACCTCATCATCCTTTATCAACTCAGTGTGTTGACTGGATTTTCAGCAATCAGTTTCAGGACAAAGCAATACCAATGGTTGCTGATGTTCTACTTAAAACAGAGGGAAAGATTGTGGCCTCAGTGTTAGCATGGTTTCCTAAAGCTCCCAGCCCCGTCAGCGGTGAGCTAGACATGCCTCTTCATCCTGCCGTTCTCGGCACAATGAGTCAAAGCTCTACAGAGCTCGTCAGTAGCCTTGGTACCGCAGAACTGCCCACAGACTCCATTCTCTGTCAGATAGATTCCATACGTTCGGAGATTGTAGAAACTGTTTTACAGAACATGGATGTTTTACCAGGATTCAAGGAAGTAGACATGTCTGAGAGCCCATCAACCTCATCAGCTGCTCATGTTTCGACAGCTTCTGGCATTGTGAGAGTATTTCTAAAACAACTACGGAAACTTTCTTTATCAGTCAGGCCTAATGATTCTGGGAGTTTGGCTGGACCAGCTCCTCCACAGGAAAGCTTCCTCTCAGCTGCTGGAAAGATCCACAAAATAATTAATAAGAAGGTGTTTGGAATTGTTGCTGAGCTCCAAGAGTTGGTCTTAGCAGATTGCAAAGTTTGCTTAAATCTTCATCCTTCCAAATCAGCCGAACGTGATGTCCAGACTCTGTTGCCTGAATGCAGTGAAAGTGGAGGCCTTGTTCCGCCGTATTTCAAAGACCGGATGTTGCCATGTGCCACTATGGCTATGTGAGGTGTTGTGATGTCACTAGTTCACCACCTAGTGTATCACCTACACCCTCCAGCAGCACGGGAGTGCTGTAGTGAGTCTGGGTAACCTCACACTCGGTGGTGAGGAGAACCTGCCCAGCTCTGACAGTTCTTGCTTACAAAGTGACAGCTGCCTGTTGGACTCAGCACATGCTGTTGTGAATAAGAAGAGCAGCAACAGATTCCGTTTCTTCCAGAAGAAAAAGACGCCCATGATAAAATTTGGCTGGAAGGTATGAAGGTTTTTTGACATGAAATGCATCATGCAGTCATGTTTATGAATATAATATATGAATATCCTTAGGTTAGACTCTTTCATACACCAACTTGGAGGTCTGTTTTTGATTTGTGTGTTTTGCCATTTCTCCTAATTAATGTTAGTTTCCTTGGAAGCCAAACAAAGTGTGTCCAGAAACGACGACACTAAGCAACCTGAAAGCTGATGATCCTGAACACTGTAAGTCTACTGAAATGGAGTGTTACCTATAGAAAAAACATTAGCCATTATACAAATGATGAACAAATATTGAGTATACTTTCAAGTTGAATTTTCTCCTCTGTGCTCTTATTCTTTATCATCTGTACTAATGATCATATATTGGCTAATCATATACATGCAGTATATTATACAATATAGACTATATACTATGACACTAGAGCAGTCATGATAATTCCATCTGATTTTGATCATCTTCTTGTGTGGAATCAGTGAGCGACGTGTCATCTGCTAAGAAGCCTTCAAAGATGTCCAGGATCCGTTCATGCATCTCAAAGGCTTTTCCCAAGTCCTCGAAAGTGAATCCAGAGCAGTGAGGTCCAGGGATGAAGTACATTTGAACAGGAGTCAAGCTGCACAGAACAACACACACTTTGATGATGTCACAGCACACATACTACTATACCCTACACACATACACACATAAGCAAACCGATTTACACAGCCCCTTGTTCACACTCTTGGAAACTCTTATCCATTCTCCATTCACATCACACACACTTTATAATTAATTTCACACCTGTTGTTTCTCACTTGGATGATTTCTGTGCATCATAAGTTATTATAGTGTTCAGCACTGTAATATGTGTATAAATATGTAAATAAATGTTATTAATTGCAGACGAGCAAGCTTGGTTATTTAACCCTCTGAGGTCTCTTGGCCTTTTCTCTATTTAAGCATATTTTCTTACATTTGTCTGTAAACATACTTATAATATATTATCCATTGTCACGGTACAGCCCCTGACCCCTCCCTCCAGGTGTGTCTGTCTGTCTGTATATGGTCCGTTTTCCGTGTGCGTCTTGCAATTCAGAAAGACTGACCCTCCAGGATACCCAGAGGTAAGCATGGCAAGAAGGGGGTTTGGGGGAAAGTCCTCCCCCTCCTGCCAACCCTCGCAATAGGAGATCAGAGCCACGGAGGAAGACCGGCTGGCTAGCTCCCCTTGGAGCTACACCCGACTGGCTATTCGGGGGATGTCTAGCCATCCAGTCAGGGGTTCTCCTCCACGCGTAGCCAGCTTAGGGCACAGCTCCTAAGGCAGGCCCCTGACCAGCGGGAGGGAGTCTCCTGAGCAGGTAGGATGTCCTCATGCTGAGACGGAGCTCTCCCCTCCCCATGTAAAGGGATAAAAGGGTCAGGGTAAGTGCGCGTTTACGTTGTCTATGTGTACGTGTGTGTGCGTATGTGTTGTGTGCAGGTTCCTCCCGCGGTTGACTGTGGAGTCCCTGGACCTCGTGGGACCTCCAAAGTAGGCCCTATGTGATGGGGTGACCGGAGCCCTGGTCGTAAGTAGCCTCCCTGGAGGGGAAGGGCTCCCCGTGTGTGTGGGGACCAGAGGGCTCTGGCCTGAAGAGCTCCTGCTGAAGACAGAGGTCCCCCCCTCGTGCTCGGGGTAACGAGGAGATTCGCCCTGGGGTGTAGCCAGCCCACTATGGGGAAGGAGTGCTTCCCCCCTGGATCCTCCGGCAGGATGGAGGAGTCCACCCTGCTATGCACCTCCCCACGAGGGGCGGTCTCCCCGGCCGTGCTAGGGATGCCCAGGGGAACTCCAGGCCCTGTACAGGGGTCTGCCCCGAGCCGAGAGGTTGGTCCAGGAGACGTTCAACTGTGCGGTAGGGAGGTAACCTGCATACACGCACACTTTGTGGGGCCTTGGGGCATGAGGGCCCTGTGACCGACTGGGGCGTGGTTTGTCTCTTGTTGACGGCCCAGCCGGTCCAGGGTCCCGCCCAGGGAGGCGGGAGTTAATTTGTTGTGTGTTTTGTGTGTTTCAGCTCTGGGACCGCAGGAGGTGTTACCCTGCCTTGTCCCCGCCTTCCTGCCCCTTCGTCTTGCGTCTTTTGTACTGCCGCTGTGGAACGCACATCGGGCCGTAGTGCGGCTTGGTGGGGGGGTCTGTCACGGTGAGGGAGGCTCCCCCTCCCGGTCACCTACGGCACAGCGGCAGTTGTCCTGTTGCGTTGTGTGCGTCCCTCAGGTGGGTGGGGCTTATTAGCTCCCTCACCTGATGGTCGTTTGTCTGTCTATATATGTCTTGTCTTTGTACCAGTTGACTGCTGGTCATTATTTCCTTAATTCGGAGCAGTGCACGGGTTTTTGGTTTGCACACTTTAATTATTAAACCCCTCTTTTTCTCTGAGACTTGGCGTGATCGCTATAGTATAGGATATCACTACCTGTTACATTTATTTTTTACTTAAACATAACATACAATAAGTATGTGTTAAGACTCCAGAATACTTTTGGAATAGAATACAATTAGAACTGCATATACTAATTGTCCGCATTGCTTTGGTGTGTGTGCCTGTAGGACCAGTTAATTTATGCACTAGCCTGTGTATAAATGAAGGCCAGGGATCCCAAATACCTTGCAATTTTTTTTAGACCTGCATATCCCAACCCTAACTGGTGTACTAAGAGCACCAAATGCGACATCATTCCTAGATACATCTTGAAGACGTGTATACATGTACACTGCTCAAAAAACTAAAGGGAACACTTTAACAACACAATGTAACTCCGTCAACCACACTTCTGTGAAACCAACCTGTTCAGTTAGGAAGCAACACTGATTGTGAATCAATTTCTCCTGCTGTTGTGCAAATGGAATAGACAACGGGTAGAAATGAGAGGCAATTAGCAAAAGACACCCCCTATAAAAGAGTGGTTCTGCAGGTAGAGATCACAGACCTTTTCTGTGTTCTCATCCTGTCTGTCTGATGTTTTGGTCACGTTGGCATTTGGTCAGTTCTCTCACCATAGAGGTAGCATGAGGCGGTGTCTACAACCCACAGAAGTTGCTCAGGTAGTGCAGCTCATCAAGGTGGCAAGAAGGTTTGCTGAGTCTGTCAGCACAGCATTCAGAGCATGGAGCAGATACCAGGAGACAGGCCAGTACACCAGGAGATGTGGAGAGGTCCGTAGGAGGGCAACAACCCAGCAGCAGGACTGCTACCTCCTCCTTTGTGCAAGGAGGAGCAGTTACAGAGCCCTGCAAAATGACCTCCAGCAGGCCACTAATATCCGTGTTTCTGCTCAAACTGTCAAACACACTCCATGAGGGTGGTATGAGGGCTCGACATCCACAAGTGGGGCTTGTGCTTACAGCCCAACACCGTGCAGGTCAATTGGAATTTTTCAGAGAACACCAAGATTGGCAGATTCGCCATTGGCACCCTGTGCTCTTCACGGATGAGAGCAGGTTCACACTGAGCACATATGACAGACGTGACCGAGATGCTGTGGAGAATGTTGTGCTGTCTACAACATCCTCCAGCATGGTTTTTGGCAGTAGGTCATTAATGGTGTGGGAAGGCATTTCTTTGGAGGGCCAATTGAGCACATCTGGGACATCATGTCTCGTTCCATTCACCAACGGCACAATGCACCACAGACTGTCCAGGAGTTGACTGACGCTTTAATCCAGGTCTGGGAGGAAATCCCTTAGGAGAACATCATCAGGAGCATGCCCATATGTTGTAGGGTGGTCATACAGGCATGTGGAGGCAATTTCAGGCAATTTCCACTGAAGTTAAATCAGCCTGTCATTTGATTTTCCACTTTGATTTTGAGTATGATTCCAAATCCAGACCTCCATGTGATAATAATTTTGATTTACATTAATCATTGATTATTTTGAATATTTTATTCACTGAGATCTAGGACGTGTTATTTTAGTGTTTCCCTAATTTTTTTTTATATATATAGTTTTGCGGTACCCACCTATTTCGCTCAGACTGCACTCTAAAATCAAAACTACTGCAGAACTTCTGCGGATTGATACTAATTTTAAGGCCTGTACCTACACAATTAGGACAAATTAATCCACTGATTAATTCATTCAAACGCGCTTCGTGCACAATCAACCATTGATTTTTTAAAAGTAAAAAAAAGTGCATTTTAAAATGTTATATTTTGTTGCATTTTCACTGCCTTACATCTACACTTATACATTTACTTTTGACTTGTCTAATACTTTTTTAAAACATTATTGTGTTATTTTTATAAACTCAAGAAGAAAAGCAGACCAGGCAGGTTAAGGCACTAGGCCAGGGGTGTCCAAAGTCCGCGGGCCAAATGCGGCCCGCGTTCAAATTTTCATCGGCCCGCAGCACCACAAACGTCATAATATGAAATATGCGGCCCGCCAGGCGTATAAAATACACGCGTACAATAGAGCTATTTTATATTTCACCAGAAGATGGCAGTAGATTTGGTCTACACTGCAATCCCCATTCTCAGTCCAAATTAGTCCATTTGGATTTAATAATGCTTCAGAATGCCAGGCTGAATTCACCTCAACGAATCTGCAAATCTGGCCCTCACTGCAAAAAGTTTGGACACCCCTGCACTAGGCTATGTCTGTGTCGCTGATGATTGATGACTTTTCACCTATGAAAAAAGATTCTTAGGAAAAATAAGTAAACATACAACTTTTCTCCCAAGTATACATATATATATATTATTATTATTACCCAGTTGTCTTAAGACACATCTTTCGTCTGTATATAACTAGATGTATTATCATTAAACTTTAGAACTATTTCCTGACACTCGTGTGTTGTGAATATGTTCTCCCAGCGCTGGGAACACTGAGGGCTGAACAAATTTAGAATCCTGTTTATAAACCATGATGGTCATGATCTATGTTTAAAGAATAGCTTTTGACAGAATTTAGATAGGCCTCTTAAGCGTTCCACTCCTGACGTTTATGAACTTTTTCTACAAGTCAAAACCGGACACTAGACTCACAACTAATGTGTCTCCCACTTTCTGTTTGACTTTGTCTGACAGTGGGAGGTGAGGAGAATTAACTGACCAATATGATGACTGCATTGTCATATTTATTGCATTTCAGTGCATTCGATCTCAATAAACCTACGTGATGCATCCCTGGAGGGGACTGACTTGGCAGCTTTTGTCTTACTGGGAAACTGTCCGTACCCGTACCTATCACCTTATTTCTCGACTGCTGCTAAAAATAGGGCCTTCAAATTATTTCCCCCTATATTTCCCCATTATATCCCCTATAATGGCTCTTCTCAAGGCACCCATAGTTTAGTTCATCTCTTCCTGTTCCCTTGTAGGTTTTGCTGTTGTCATAGCAACGTTTGCTTCTTCGAGGAAGTGCCTGTGTCAGTTGGGAGGAGTGTCGTTGTAATCTTTAAGATCAATTTTATAGTTAGCTAGCTAGCTGACAAGTGAACCCTGAGTTTGAAGAGCACAAACAGATGTTTTCACGTTACCCTTCGGCATTCCAGATGTCTTCCGTAAGGATACGATGACATACTTAGGAGGTGTATAGCTTGGTGGTGTTTATATCTAGCTAGATGGAGAGTTGACGATAGCTCGTTGTCTAGTTAGCCAACTTGACAGTCAATGTTAATGAGCCCAACTTTAGTTAGCTTTCTGTCACCTATCGCCAGGCTTAACGTTGTGGCCACCGGCCATAAAATAGGAATTTTAGTATCTACAGCGTCGCATAATTCCAGTCATAACATAATGTCCACCAACAGTCTACCACCTCTGCGAAATTTGCCTAACTGGACGCGAGTTGGAATCCTCGATAGGGCCCATTATCCACGACTGTTTTCTTGTGAATGTGTGCACAAATGCCCGCCATCCCGGAGAGACAGTCAAAAGGCAACACAAACCAACGTAGATATGGATGCTGATATGTCACGTGTGGCCTCTTTGGAAAAAGATATATTGTTTCTTCAACAAACGCACAAAAATACACTGGAGAAACTGCACGAAGAAATCGATTACCTGAAACGCGCCAGCAAAGGTGTGCCAGATAAGTTTGTGCATTTTATTATGCTTTTGCAGAGCTGATTAAGGATTCACATAAATGGAAAACACAGCGTTAATGTTAGTCTTCATGCATGTTGATACAGGTGGCAGAATTGCACTGTTTATCATTCATTGCTTTTTTAGAATTACAGTATCGGTTGATCATGGAATCGCATCTTCCTTCTAAAGGTAGCATTCAGCTTGTGCACACCTGATTTTGTAAATATTGAAATAATCTTTTAAAAAGACAAACTGAATTCAAACTCCGTTATAACAGAGTCTAGTGCTGGTGACTTACATGAAAAGAAGTCTCACACAAGTGTCATGAGGTAACTACTCTCTCAAATATACTGTATCTACTCCATATACCTAGTAGACATTCTCAGTATACATCCATAAATCCATAAATAAAACACATTTGTACATTTTAAGGTTGTTTTCCACAGAAATGTTTTCCTCTTCTTTGACCTGTTTAAGTTCTGAAACGAAGCTGGAGATTGCTACAGAACAAGGTAAAGGCACCATCACATCTCTGGTTCCTCTGAAGGTCCACAGCGCTCGGTCCTGGTGCCCACACACCCCAAGCCTGCAAGAGTGTGAGGCCATTATCCGACAGCTCTACGACCACAATGTCTTGCAGTCTCAGGAAGTGAGCATTTCCTCTCCCACATTTCAGGCTCATCAGTCCTGCTTTATATTATGAGTATGTTTTTTGTTGCATGAGGACATATTTTTCAGGGAGGGGGGGTGTTGTCAGCTGTTGCAGATGAAGACTCTCCTCAGAAAGGTTGTCCTGCACAAAAAGAAAATGTCACACGAGGACTTCACTGTAACAAAGGCAGACCTCTCTGACTCTAGCAGGTACTCTTGTCCCTGACCTCTTGTCCTCATTGCAAATTGGCACTTTGGAGTTTCTGACCTCCCACAAAACACGTTACACTAACTCATATTTGTTGCCTTCAGCAGTCAAGAGTTGGAGCACTTTCCAGTCCTGTCTCTTAAGCCCTTGACAAAAAAACAGTAAGTCACCTTTTCTGCATCTCTTACATATAATATATAGATTGCAACTTGCACTGCCTGTATTTCATATATCTGCCACAGGCAGCCCGTCCGGGCCAGTGCAAAAGAGAATGTGGTCCTACCGGCCATCAGGCAGAGCCTTAGCTGCAGTGTGACGGAGAGACAGAAACGAGCCCAGGATGTGCACAGAACACGTCTCAGGAGGGTGGTCAACTCCAAGCTCTGTAACCAGTAACCGTTTTAAAAAAATCCTACTGATGTTGGAACCTTTGTCTTTATGATGCATTGTGTGGCCTCCTACTTTGCACTGTGCCAACATGATGACTCTTTCAGTCCCCTCGTGCAGCCTTTCTGTGTTCTCAACATTCTCAAAAATAATACTACTGGGGTAAAGGTAAAGCATCAGCAGAGCTGTGCATTCAATGGAACAATTTCTGTGTCGCAACATCAGTTGTGCCCTGCGTTGGAGTGATGGCCTTACACCCTGTGCTGCTGGGATAGGCTCTGAACCCTCTGACCCTGAATTTAAGTGATTAAGTAGTTTAGAAGATGAATGAATGTGCAACAGATGTGAATTGATATTAACCTCCTGTTGATATCAGGGTTTACCTTATATTTGCCCTGTGAGCCAGAGTAAATTACCTTTGACATCTTAACTGCTGGATCCAATTTATCAGGGCTAATTACAGTAAAGCACATGTTGACAAACTTATGTTTTGACAGGTTTGTAATTAAAAATTAAGTGGGAGCCTAGAATGTCATCTTATGGCCTGCATGTCAAACAAGACTGATATGTGTGGAAAGGTTATTATAAATGGAAACATTTGAGTTTGAATGTATATACTCATTTTTTTCTGGTGCAATTACTACATGTTTACACTTGAATGAAGAATAGAAGCACATTCCACATGTAGTGTCAGTTTCAGACTACTTATTACATAAACAATTACTTTATACATGTAAATATCAATTGATGTTGAGCAGTCATTAACAAATACAGGATGCTTATCACCTCATAAACACATTGGTGCTGACCAAATGCAAGATTATTTCCATGGAAGATACCAACATTCCCATCTGCAAATGAGCTAAGATGCCTAAAACAGATCTGTTACAGCTCACAGTGTACAGGACTGGGTGGGCTATAAGGCATGGGAGCGCCAGCCATCATTTAATGGTCTCTTGAAGAACAGAATGACCTCTGTAGTAGGTGACAAATACAAAAGGTCAAATAAAATGATCACTTCAAAGATTTGTTTTTAATTTCTTGAATCCCTTCTAGCTTTAATGCTTAGACATGAAACAATGCAACAGGCCAATGATTTTTCAACTGTGAAAGAAGGAATCATTTTGAGAACTATGCCTGAAATGTTTTGCTGCTTTACTGCAGCTATTTAGTCCCTTACTTGCTAGAAGGTACACGAAGGTAAACAACTTAATAATTTCTATGTACAAGGCCGCTTGGGTCACTGTCCCCACTGCAAACACACCAGGTATTAGGCAAGACAACTAAGAGCCTTATTTCAGTAATGGGCTTTAGTGGCCCCCCAGTTCTCAGACATTCCTACACTGATATTGCCTTCCTTGTTTTTCACACCATTGCATACCTTAATTAATATAACTTGTTCAATTATGTATATTAAGGCACATCATAATTATGTGCCCTGTTTCATATTTATTTTTGCATATTAATGTCTAATTAGCAGACCTTTCAGAATTCTATGTTAGCCTTCAGTAACATCCAATTAGTATGTTAATGAAGACCATAAAGCATTACCTGGGCAAGATATATTTCCATACTTTCAAAGCTAGAAACAGTAGGATTGTCCATAAGACAGCTAGTTCAGATAGTTACATACACTACAGGACTGATAATGCACCATGGCTTGCCTCTTGCTGCATTGCTGATTAAGTGTGGGATTGCTGGCCTAATGACTTAATCTAATGAACTAAGTGAAGCAGGTATTTTTAGAGACGTGATGATGAAAGGAGAAGCATTTGCTCTGACAAGGAATCTTATCTCTTTAGAATGTAAGCTTAAGAAATGACGTGTCTAAGGATGAGATGCTGGTATAAAAGTCCACGAGCCACCTGGTCATGAGTGGAAGAGGGTTACGCATATTTGGAGGACTTTGTCAGGGTGATCACCACTCTTTCGACTGTCCTGTGTGCTCTGAGCCAGGGAACTTCATCATGTTGGCATCACAGACTCTGCTGGCAAAGCAAGTTTGGGTTGTGCTCAACCGCCAGTCTGCTTGCCTCGTGCACAGCGGAGACTGGGGAAACTGGCGGAACACCAATATTGCCGTGGTAGGTTTTCACAGGTGATAACTGCAAGTGTTTGTGACTCTAAAACACAAATTAATAAATCAGGGAAGTCATATTTCAATTCAATTTTATTTATATAGCGCTTTTTACAACACATGTTGTCACAAAGCAGCTTTACAAATTGCGTGGGTCCAGATCCCTAATGAGCAAGCCAAAGGCGACAGTGGCAAGGAAAAACTCCCTAAGATGGCAGGAATTTAGGAAGAAACCTTGGGAGGACCAAGACTCAAAAGGGAACCCATCCTCCATTGGGCGGCCCGCTAGCAATGTCCACATTCACAGTTCAGGTATAGTCCAGATATAGTCCTGTAGTTATGATTCTAATTCCAGGCCGAGTAGTCACAGTCCCTTCAGAGTAGATGAGCCTCAGGTGGGAGTTGGCATCAGCACGTCCTCTTGCGATAATGGCACATCCAACCACGGCATCGGCACATCCACTGGCAAGCCAGACCATCTCCTAGATGCTTGTATGGGGTGGGTAACGGGAAAGGCTCGTCTCTCCTTGTCCCGGTATTTCTCGGGCAGCCATTGGGAAGAAGAGGGACAATTAGTTCTATATGGAATATGTTAGACAAAGTAAATGTAAGCATTTCTGGAGTGTGGCAGCGACTCCGGCAATTAAATTATTACAGCCTAGCTAAAGGGCAGAACCAGAAGGTAACACAGACTTGGGAGCATCCTGAGACACTGGCATCCATCCACTACACCGTCAACAAACTTGAGTGACCGCGTGCAGTGATAGGATGACAGCACCAGCGCCCCAGTTTGCCATAAAAACCCTTTACCCATGAACCCCTGGATCTGTTACCTTATCTAAAGGGGCACATTAATTACCAAATGCTAGATCAAACAAGTAAGTTTTCAACCTAGACTTAAAGATTGAGACTGTGCCAGAGTCCCGGACACATTCTGGAAGACTATTCCATAGTTGGGGGCCTTATAAGAAAAGGCTCTTCCCCCTGCTGTTACCTTATTAATTGATGGAACTAATAAGAGGCCAGCACCTTGGGATCGTAGTGGTCGCGGGGGTTCATAATAAGAGATAAGGTCTTGGAGGTAGTCAGGAGCAAGTCCATGCAGTGCTTTATAAGTCAATAGAATCATTTTAAAATCAATACGGAATTTTACTGGGAGCCAGTGCAGGGCCGATAAGACTGGGCTGATATGTTCAAATTTCCTAGTTCTAGTTAGAACTCTGGCTGCGGCATTTTGAACTACTTGAAGTTTATTTATATTCCTATTTGAACATCCTGACAGTAACGAGTTACAATAATCTAATCTGGAGCTAACAAAGGCGTGTACTAGTTTTTCTGCATCATGCTTGGATAATGCATTTCTTAACTTGGCAATGTTACGGAGATGTAGAAAAGCTATCCTGGTAGTATTATCTATGTATTTATCAAATGATAGGTCAGAGTCGAATAAGACGCCGAGATTTTTGGCTACCGAGCCAGGAGTAATGGGGCAATCTGCAAGATTTAACATTAGATCTGGTATTTTCTGTCTTGTGGCCTTTGGGCCCAGAAGGAGAACCTCTGTTTTGTCACCATTAAGGTGGAGGAAGTTTAGCGACATCCAACATTTAATATCACTTACACAGGCCTCAATTTTTCCTAATCTGGATTTGTCATCAGGTTTGGCTGATATATAAAGTTGGGTGTCATCTGCATAGCAGTGAAAGTTGACACCATGTTTATTTATAACTATTCCTAATGGTAACATATATAATGTAAATAATAGTGGTCCTAGGATGGAGCCTTGCGGGACTCCATATTTCACTTCTGAGTGTTTGGAGGGAATATTATCGAGCTCTACAAACTGATAGCGATTGGTTAAGTAAGAATTAAACCATGAAAGGGCTGTACCCGAGATTCCAACCCAGTTTTCTAACCTTTCTAGCAGGATCTTGTGATCTATTGTGTCGAAGGCTGCACTAAGATCGAGAAGCACTAATAGAGATACATAACCTTGATCAAAGGCAAGAAGGAGATCGTTTGTTACTTTAACTAGTGCTGTTTCGGTGCTGTGGTGGGGCCTAAATCCAGATTGGAATTTTTCAAATATGTGGTTCCTGTGCAGATATAAGCATAACTGTTTGGCCACAGCTTTTTTCTATGATCTTGGATATAAATGATAGGTTCGAGATGGGTCTGTAGCTAGATAGTACATTAGGATCAAGATTTGGTTTCTTGATCAGGGGTTTAATGACTGCTAGTTTACAGGATCTGGGCATGTGACCCATTGTGATGGATGAGTTTACTATATTTAAAAGATGTTCGATTACAACTGGTAAAACCTCTTTGAGTAATTTAGAGGGAATCGAGTCTAATGTGCAAGTAGTAGAATTTAACGATGAAATTATTTTCTCCAATTCTAATTGTGGGAGTGAATGAAAAGCTTCAAGCTTTTCTTCTAATGCTAGATTTTGTTCAATATCAGCCAATCCAGATGACAAACCAGATGAATTACCTATAAAAGGATTTATATTTAGTCTAATATTCTCAATTTTATTATCAAAGAAATCCATAAATACATTACTAGTTAGGTTCCCTGGAATCTGATGTTCAGCGCTGGTTTGATTTTTTTGTAAGTTTAGAAATAGTACTAAAAAGAAATCTAGGATTATTTTTATTTTTTTCGATCAGTGAGGCTAGGTATGTTGACCGTGCTTTAGTAAGTGCCCCTTTGTATTCAATAAGGCTATCCTTCCAGGCACAGTGGAATACTTCCAGCTTAGTAGAGCGCCAGTTCCGCTCTAATTTACGTGCTATTTGTTTTAAATTACGAGTTTGGTCGGTGTACCACGGGGCGAGCTTTTAAGTCTGACCTTTTTATGTTTGAATGGAGCTACTATATCTAGAGCTGATCTACAAGTATTCTCTAAGCAGTCGGTTAAACTGTCTAACCCCTCTGGATCTGTTGACGACTTGGCTAAAGTCGTTAAATCTGGGAGGGTTTCAGTAAACTGTGTGGCGGTTGACGAATTTATCGAGCGTTTTAAACAATTCCGAGGAGACTGGCGGGTATTTAGGTTAAAATGTAGCTCGAATGAGATTAGATAGTGATCGGAGATTGCTGTGGTTTGCGGAAATGTATTTATATTAGCTACGTCGGTACCTAGCGTCAAAATCAAATCTAAAGTATGATTGTGATAATGAGTAGGTCCCGTGACATTTTGAATAATACCGACAGAGTTCAATATCGAACTAAATGCCCTTTTCAGCGGATCCTCTGCCTTCTCAAAGTGTATGTTAAAGTCTCCTACCATTATTATTTTGTCACTACGTACTGCTAAATTTGCTGCAAAATTACTGAAATCGTTTATAAAGTCTGAGTAGAGCCCTGGCGGTCTGTACACATTAGTGAGTGAGAGAGTGTCATTGTTTGTAGCCGGATTAGTTATATTAATAGATAGCATCTCAAACGAATTGGAGAGATCATAGTGTTTCTGGTGGACTTCTAAAGAATTTCTGTAGATTATGCATATTCCTCCTCCTCTGCCTAACAATCTTGGTCTATGAATATAACTGTATCCCACAGGTGTGGCCTCATTTAGTTAAATATTCGCCAGATCGAATCCAGGTTTCTGTGAGACATAAAATATCAATTTTCTGGTCGTTTATAATCTCGTTCACAATAGCTGCTTTAGAATTGAGCGATCGAATATTGAGTAATCCGATTTTCAGATTGGTTATATTGCTACTAATAATCGGATGCGAGGTTTGAATAGTAGTTAAAAATTTTGGACGGACTATTTTAATTTTCCTATGATTGAATTTAACGCGGGGCACAGACACAGTCTCAATCCTATAGGAACTTGGTGACGCCTTTTGGCAGCGTGCAGACAGTCGGGTAAGCCGGTTTGTCTGCGGCCTGGTCGGGACTCTGGATTGTCAGCAGCTCCCTAATACTACTCTGCCGACTAATTAACAGGCTATGGGCTATGCTGCAGGAAAGCAGGGCGGCGCCATCCCGAGTGTGGTGGACACCATCCCTGCCTAAAAGACCAGGCTTGCCCTCGAATATTCTATAGTTGTCAATATAGCCCACATGATTTTCGTTACACCACTCAGACATCCAACGGTTTAACGCCGTGAGCCTGCTGTATTGCTCATCGCCGCGCCGCATTGGGATGGGACCAGAGCAAATTACTGCATCGGACATCGTCTGGGCCAGTTTAACCACCTCTTTAATATTAGCTTTATATGCAGTTACAAGGATGAGAAAGTCTGCCAAAAGTTGTAAACATTAGTCAAAGAGAACAGAAATATGACCCAAATATGGACTATAGACATGTTTGAATACAATGTGTTCTGGCTAGGTGTTCTCTGGTTGTGGCTGGTGGGATGGCACCGATGTTCATGAGGCTGCTTAGTGAGTACGACTGTATCTAAGGAAAACAACCAAGTATTGTAGTGTTATAGGTACTACAAACACTAAATGCATGGTGGGTGCAAATGTATTTCTACTCATTTCTAACTATTGCAAAGAATTAATAAGGTAGCTTGAAGTATAGTGTAATCAAGTTCGGTGTGTAACTAAGGTTTTTTTTTTGTTCTGTTTGTATGAAGCACCATGTATCACTTGAGCCGTAATGGTGCACGGTTTCAGATCTTTGCCCCCAACCAGCAGCAAATGCATGTCATGGACCACACAAAAATGCTGCCCTCTTCTGGCGAAAACAGGTTCATGTCAGATAAGTGTATCTCTTACCCATCACTGTAGACATACGCTAGCCTCCATACATATATGGATTACTGAACACTTCCAACTGTTCCACGACTCTTGTACCCAGCAGCCAGGAAACACAATGATTTTATGAACATTTTTATATGAACTGCCACTTGGTGGCAGCCAAGAAGGTGATGTATTGTAAAAAGCTCTGTCTGAACTGATGAGTGCGATTCCATGGTTCTGATGCAGGAACATGATGGTCGAATCTGCCCGGTTCAGCCATGGTCAGGGTATGGTAGAGACGAAGGACCTCTCCAGGCTGGATGTCAACAGTTTTGATGCAGTCATCTTTCCTGGAGGCCATGGGATTGTCAAGAACTTGTGAGAGAGAATGAGGGGTCTAGATAGATAAAGATCTGTACTGTAATACTGTTTAATGCAAAACAGCTTAAACATCAGTTGTCAAGTTGTTTTCAGAGAAACGATACCTAATTTGCATCATCACAAGAGATGAAAAGATTATGACTGACGTGAAAATGAAAGAAGTCGCTCAGTCAGCGCTCTGTGGGAGAGAGAAAAGGTGCATGAGGGAATGAAGGAATAGATTACCAGGGCGAACACAGGAGAGCATTTTCACTGTAAGAAAGCAATGAAGGCCATCTGATATAGAAAAAGACCAGCACACTATTGAGAAACCTTGATCCTGCCTTGTTTTCAGTTAAATCAACAGTAAGCCTAATTATTTTCCCACTGATTAAAGATTCTTGGCACCTTGCTTGGGTGATATATGTATAGTGATCATTTCTACATTGACCATAGTTGTTTCTTTGTTTAGTGCAATTGCATTTTTTTTTTACATATACTGAATTATAAGTCATCATATCATCATGTGTTTTATTTCTGGTTCAATTTAGTAAGATCTTTCATTTGTCAGAGCAGGTCTAGTTTTAACAAGGATGGAAAAGACTGCAAGCTTCAAAATTATTTGGAGAGGATTCTGAAGGAATTCCATCATTCTCACAAGCCCATTGGGTAAATAACTATTTTTATGCTCAAAGTGAAGCAAACAAACACAGAAACACCCCTAAATCCTGGTGCAAACCCTCGCTTTCTCTACATTCATATGTATTCACCACTGAAAAACTTTTCAGTCTTTACCAAAATTCCTTGACCAGCCAAAGGCTAGAGATCTTGGCCATCTCCAGTGGAGGAATGTGAGCTCTTTGCTCTCTTGTGTGCTTTAGGTTGTCCAGCATGTCTCCTCTGCTGGCCTGCCGTGTGATACTCAGTCTGGAAGTCACCATGGGTTACGAGCGGGATGAAGGCGGTCGCTGGGGCCGTTGGCCCTACACCAACATGGTGCAAGCCGTCAAGAGCATGGGGGCCTGACACAATGTCCGCGAGCCTTACATATCCTAACCAAACCTTGGGGGGTAGAGAGGGAAGGACAAAGACAGATATGTTGAAGGGAAACAACTGAATTGAGCCTTATGGTATAAATGTAAGACATGGGATACTGTTGTCTTTCAGTGTCTAGACAGAGGTTTCAAGATGCATGCTCATTCTTCTAAAAGTTAAGTAACTAAGTTCTATGACATTTCCAATATTGATGTTTTTGCTGCTTGATATTTTGTTTTCTCAGCTTCATATCTTAGTTCTTTCTTAACACGGTCTTGCACGAGGCCTACGTGGACGTAAAGAACAGGGTGGTCAGCACACCAACCTTTATGTGGGAGACAGACTACCACTACCACTACATCTTTGATGGCATTGGGAACATGGTCAAGGACGTGATGCACATGACCTCAAAGTGAGTCTTTTGAGCAACATGGCAGAAGGCTTGAAATTCTGAAATTTTAGGTTGACCCGAACCTGCTATTATGCAGGCATACAGAGAGCAAATAAAATAAGCAAAACAATGCAGTGCATGTGCGTTATACAAATGCATACCTCAGACACTGGAAGTCCTTCTGATTGACTGGCATGTCATGGCATAAAAGAAAGTGCTGTTCATTTCTGTATGATATGAGGCTCTTGCACTGAGAATCTGAAGAAATTTATGATGCATGATAATGAATTATGTATTAAATGTTCAGTAAATAAATTTATTTAATTAAAACATAGAAAAATAACAACATTGATGAAATTTAAATATAACAACATATATTTTTAACCAATTTATACAAAACTTGAAAATCATCTTTCAAAAAATCCAAACAATCTGAATGTTTTACAAAATTTACAGCAGTATCTTAAATATAAGATTTCTTTCTTACAAGTAAAAACAATTGTAAAAAGTCTGGAAAACAACTAAAAAAGAGATATTCTTGACAAAATACTGTATATACAAAATACTGACATAAACTAGACTGACAACAAGACATATATCACTAGCAATGCATCGGGGTCATCACATTTCCCTGGAGATATGCACGTAAACTCTGCAGTGCATCATATGTGCTTTACTCTAGTTTGAAAGTAAATATGTAAATATACACCAATGTTAACTAAATTCCTAGTGTAAAATGACATTTTGTTAAAAAAAGAAAGGAATGTAGGTAATGTAGTAAAAATAAAGTTGTAGGTGACATTGTGAGCCCACGAAGTTCAACATAAATAAACTATACAAGTAAACTGGTAAAGTGTGGCTTACTAGCAATGTTATAAGCAATACAACACAGATACACTTTAAGTTGACAAACATATCAGGCAGGTCTTTAAAAAAATGACAGTGCATGTCTGATGCTGAACTTTGTCACATACATACATCTAGCATACAAAGGCACAATAAGATGAATGTAAAAACTACTATTATTTAGCAAGCTAAATGTAACATGTTGAATGTAACAGTGAAAATGCAAGGCATCATTGCAATGGGCGGACAATCGAGTTTGCACCGTATGTATGTCTACAGTGTTTTCAGAGAGCTGGTTCTTGGGCAGAAGAGTCTCACAATTCTTTATTGAAGTTTTTAAGCTGTCCTGGCCTTAGCAAACCGTTAGAGAAAACCCCCTTTGCCTAAAGAACTGAGTGAGGTGGGCAATTCACAGATAATTTACAGTCTTACATAAGGTTTTATAATAGATAATGTAGTTAGTCCTTTTAAATCTCTCAAGTGTGTCTCCATAAAAAAAGTTTCTCCAAAGCAAAAACAAACCATCATACACATTCTGATAGTCTCGTCATGTGACGTTATTAAAGATTCAATTTGATGGTATATCAGTAGCTGATTCTGTTTGTTCATAATTACATTTAACAAAGGAGGATGATTATATACATTAAAGAATTAGGCCTATACAACATAGTGCTTTTTTCAGACATCCTTTTAACATTTCTAGTTGTACAAGACTATATTTTGGGAAACCACTCTTAGATCGGATTACACAGGCATGTACACCCTGAGGATGTGACAATTTAGTTAACATAAGTTGTTACTAACAACTTAAAGCTTCCCTGGTTCACAATGCAGTGAATTAACCAGCAGATACTATTCTGAACAGACTCAATCTACAGTCATTCCACATGTGTCCAATGAAACTGGAGGCAAGTCAAAATGGTTCTGTTTTTTAAACTAAAACTTGATTGTCCAATCACACTCCTATGCTGTATGGCCACAGTGGTTTCAGTGGTATTTTGGTTTAGGCAACGTACTGACAAATACTTAAATACTCTAATAAGTTCTTCATCAAAGCTCCTCAACAAGTCTCACAGTGAAAATCCATCTGGAAGTACACATTATCCGAGTACTTTTGGTAAACCATACCTCATGAGACAGCATTTAAATCTGTATACTGTGGAACATTCTGAATTTTCTGATATACAGGACAAAAAATATTCCTTGGAAGATCCAGCATTTTCCATTTTATAAAATGCACCTGAGCAATTAAACAAAATAAAAAACAAAACAAACAAACTACAGTATGTTATATATATAAAATGGACTTTTTCCTGCTGTTGCACATTCATCATCTTTCGAAAATTCAGAAGGTTCAAAATTCAGAAAGTTCTTCTTTAGGTCCAAGTATTGGATTTATATGTTGCGTATAGGTATTCCCAGTCAGAGCCTATTGTGAGGATTGTACTTAAAAGCTATTTTCTCCTTCCTTTGAAAGTTCTGAAACACAAAATTAATATGCTTAACACTTCTTCTAATGGTCACCATATGTATAGCAAAAACCCATCAATGCAGACAATGTCAGCTATCTTTAGAACATGTCACTGATTAGAGAAGGAGTGGTCAATAGAGGGTAACTGTCCAAGGTGGGGTTCTTAGAGTAGGGCAGAGCCTGAATCGGAGTCAGGATCAGGGGGTAAGCAGGGATCTCGGGAGCAAAATTCCTTAGTTCTGCGGTACTCCTGGAACTCCTGCCTCAGGGCATTGAAGCGTGCCTCACTTAGTGAGCGACCGCAATCATGCACAGGAGGCTGGGAGACCAGAGGAACACTGATGGAAGAGTGTGGGCCTGAGCAAAGAGGAGTGGAGAGGATAATGAGAGGGGAAAAGAGGAGAGGGTAACAGGAGGTCATAGGTCACAAATCTCACCAATACCTAGGGGCTTGAGCATGAAATAACATGATTGTATAGCTGAGTGGCTCATAGTCAGACTCTTACCTTTTTCTTGCAAAACCTGCAGGCCAGCAGTGTTGGGGAGCCAATTTCGCCTGCGCACCCGTCCTCGCCCTACTCCTGCCTGCTCCAACTCAGTTGCATCCCACTCATAACTCTCATCTACTGATGTATTCCTTCTGCACACAGATATATTATACACCATAAGACATGCAGAGCAAATGACATGAATGAGCTAATATGGAATATGAGCTACGGTGGAATTAGAAATAGACAATGATCTCAGTCCATCTTTAGTGATATATTTGTGTGTCAGCTTGTGTGTGTCAGCTTCACCTTGCTGACCTCCGTTCTTGAAGGTCCAGTTCTGCTTTGTGCCTCTCACTCTCTTCGGTAGTCTCTGGAGAGCTCAGTAAGGTGGGAGTGATAGAGAGAGACTGGCGGAGGTGTCCATGCCCATAAGTTCCCACACTCCCCCTGCCACTGCTCTGGCTGGCATAACTGGCACGCCCAGGCTCTGCTCTATTGTCTCGACCATCTACATCTGTGCAGGACCTGCCCATGCCCACCCATCCATATACCTCTCTCTGACCTTCATGCCCCCGTGGCAGAAAGGCTGGTTGGTAGGGTGAAGGCCAGCTGTAACCCCTGGGCAAGAATGGCCTCTGAGGACATTTTCTAGAGTCCACAGGAGAAAGATAGCCCCCCCTTGCCACTGGTCTAGGTGGGCCAAAGATCCAAGTGGGATCAAGTTGGACATACTTATGTTGGACTGATCTGAGGGTCTCTCGATATGACAGTGGACACCTGGAAGACCCTGGGAAGACTGTGGCCTGTCGGCGTTGATCTGACTCTTGTCCACAGGGATCCATTAGTTTTGGTTGATCTAGTACTGGCGGTCCATGTGTATGTGTGAGGTAGGGGTAGGGAATCATGTTTGATCTCTCACTGTAGTGAGATCTTTGCAGATTAAGGTTGCTTAGTGGTTGAAAGGGCACTGGCCCTTGCCATGAGTGACCAGGTCCCAAGTAAAAATTTGAAGGTTTGTGACTCAAACCGTAGGCCTTGTCCCTTATAGCTTGATGGGGAAACTCATCTCTGTAACAGGTCTCAGAGACATAAGTCCTAGGGCTTTCATAATGCTCCCACTTATGAGAGCCTAAACTAATGGACTTCTTCATAAATGGATGGTGCTGACTCACGCCTGAAGGTGTCCTACATGCACCAATGCTGAAAGATTTCTTCATAAAAGGCATGGGAGCTTGAGAGATCCGTGAAGTTATTTTGTTAGCCCTGTTATCCTGAGTCTGAGATAGTTGAGATTGTTTTGATGAAGATTTTCCAAAACTTCCAGTTTGAATGGGACTATCAGAGACTACCGTTACTGCACTCTTAGCAGTACTCACTAAAGTCTGTACTGGGTTCAACTGAGTGGACTGTTGTTTAACTGAACTTGGGCTCTTTTGAGAGAGCAATAGTTGAGAACTCCTGACGTCATGAGCTAAATCTTGTGCTACACTTATATTTGCTTCTAAGGACCCTGATTTTACACTTGCATCTTTGTATAAAATATCTGAAGGGAGCTTTAAACTAGGCACACATTCTGATTTAGAACGTCCCACAGGAATAACTACAGGAATAGACTTGCTGTCTTCCAAAACACTTTTTTGATGGCTATCATTAGCCTCCAAGTGGTCTTGACCATGAGTCTCCCAGTTCTTAGGGACCACATCAGGCTCTTCTCTTGACAGAGCACAGTTCTCTGGCTCTGTGCTTGACCAGGTAGATATCGCCGGTTGACTTTCTTCCACAGGCTCATCTACACTCATCTCAATGAAGCATGGCAGGCTCAAGTACTCCAAGATAGCACTAGTTTGCAAAGGAGATAACCTGGCAGGCTGGGGAATCATTTTGGGTTTTAGTGATTCTGATAATCTCACAATGGAAAGACTGGAATGATCATTCTCCCCCTCGTTTTCAAGAATGGTCAAAGGAGAAATGCTAGGACTGTCGCTGAAGACACATTTGTCACTCTTGCGGGAGCGTGCCCTGACACTCTCCTTTTGTTCCCCAACCTGCAGAGATGAGGAACTGGGCTCAGGAGCTTTGCTCTCACCATCTCCCAGCTTCACTTTGGCTACACCTTTCTGATGATCATAGGGAAGGGTAGAGCAACCAGAAGGACTGTGTCTCAATGTTCCTTGCTGATCAAGCTTCATCTCTCTGTGAGTGTTTTGTTTGGAGTAATCGTGATCAGGGATTGCTTCTCTTTCTGCTACTGAATGTTGTGCTCTCTCAAATGCCATCTTAGTTACCTCTGGACTAGAGGGAGCAGGGCACGAGAATCTAGACACAGTTGCTTGTGTATCAATTTCTCTGTCCTTCATCCAGTCTTCCTTTGCCAGAGTCCTTGAGCATGAAAGCTCCTGCTCCTTTTCCATGCGACTTTCTGAACCTGTTGCCTGTGTCTCGGCCAGGAGGGGTCCACATGGAGAAAAACTATCCACTGTAGGACAGGATAGTGACAAGGAAGTGTACTGCGTGACTGCTGAACTTGAGAAGTCTCTTGCTGCTGAGTTCTCTGCAGTTGTCATCCCTCTTTGAGGTGTGTGTGTTGTCAGGGAGAGCTCATTTCCCCCTGAGAGGCTATCTACAGCTACTTGGCTAGTAGGTGAGGTCACAGGGCTGATATCCCATTGAAAGCAAGAAGATGAGGAGGGGAGTAGCCTCTCCATGGGACTACTGGTGTTGCCAAAATAACAGCCACGCCGGTAGTCTGAAACCCGTTGGGCCAGGCTGTTAGGTCTTTGGGTTTTTTGACGGAGCTGGATGTCCTGACGTTTCCCTATAAACTCCTCTGATTCAACCCCTGCCCATCTTCTCAGAGGACTGGTGGACTTAGCATGCTTTTGCTCTTTTTCCTGCTCCCCTGCCCTTTGGGTGGTTGTGTAGCCCTCCAGTTCCCTCATCATGTCTTCCCGCTCCTTCACCAAGCTCAAACACCTACTGATATTATCACTCTCATGTTCACTTCCTAAGTGAGAAACTATGGTGCTGGGTTCAGTTAGCTGACTGACTGTGTTCATAGGTGTGTAACCAGCATGGTGCAGCTCCTTCTTGGTTAGGCTGGGGAAGATATCTTCCCTATGGTTTGTGACGGAGAACGTCTTCAGCGAATCATGAGTCTTATTTTCACTGCAGTCTGAATAGAGACTGGTCCTCTCCAGAAGAGCCTCGGAGCAGCCCTGCTCATCATCTGTATAAAAGCAGCCATGGCGGGAGAGATTTATGGCCATGGCCTTTACCCTGCCTGGGGACTGTGGGAGTCTCTCAGGCTCTGCCAAGTCCAAAATCATCTTTGAAGGTGATTCCTGTCTTGCATTCTTCTCTGGCTTAAACGTGCTGGATTTGGGAGAGTCTCTGAAAGAGCCACTGTTGCCCTCTCCAGCACTGCCTCTGCCTGGGGATTCCTTTCTAAAGTTCTTTTTAAAGTGTGTTGATGTTGAATCCTCTGGGTGTGGCTGCACAATGAAACGGCCATCAGGACCTCTGGATATGGACTCGATGGCTGAAGTCTGGGATGGGGAGCAACCGAGGTGGCTCTCAAAAAGAGCATAGCGCGGAGGGGGGGAGGATGAGGAAAGGAGCTGTTTCTTCTGCTCCTGGTACTCGCTATGGCTGCCCTTATCGAAGGAGGAGTGGTCAGAGCGGTCAGAGGAAGAAGACAGGGGGAAGAAGATCAGGGGCGGGCACAGCTTCATCTTCAGCACGCTATCGGGACTGTCAGTGGGTGAACGAGCTCTGAATGGAGAAAAAGCATGGGTACAAATAAAGAGTTAGTAATAAAAAAACATTTTTTAAAAATGTAGTAAATAAAAAAAAAGTGGTAAAAATAATATTAGTGCGACATGAAATTATGCTTGTGTTTGTAATGGAAAAAACTTTTATAATCAAAAATAAAAAATTCTCTTTAGATGGCCAGTGAGCATGTGAGCATGTGTGTGTGCATGTTATCTGAATATTTTTCAGATATTATCTGAAAAATGAAAATGGCAGTTTACAATATTTACAAAGTGTTGATAATGGGCTTTGAAAACTTCACAGTACTAATGGAGACTTACTGTGGGGATGGGCTTTTCTGGAATGCAGAAGGGATATCTGAAAAGGTGTGGTAGGGGCAGAGTTTACACGTTGCACAATGAGACGACAAAAACAAACAACTGAAATAAATGCAACAATAGTGTGCAACAATAGTGCCAATGAAGGGCAGGAAGTAACTCTGTATTCATTTGTCAATGCTAAAGTCTGAGATGCATTTACAAATGTAGACATGAAAATGGTCAAATTCTACTCAAAATATTATTTCTAGTGTTTCCACCCCTGAAGCCAAAGGAGATTTAGAAACGTGTGTATATTCCACTGCCCATGGCTGCGTTCCACTGTTCTGATGCCTTTACCTTCTCGTCTCTTCCGTCGGCGTTTCTCTCGCCTGTGGCTCATGACGCATGCTGTTATCAGTGACAGGACGATCGCTATAAACAGGAAGCACACGCCTCCAATCATACCGGCTAGCAGGGGCTCAGGAACAAAGGCCCGCAAGTTGGAGGGAGCTGGGTACATGTCCATACCTGCAGAGCATACACCGATACCTTAGCAATAGAGCTGTTGCAATTAGAAGGTAATAAAAGGCGTGATGTCTGGTGGGAAATTATAGAAATGTCATCAAAGTACAATGTGTACTAAGTACATTACACATTACATTACACCAATTATGATTACCCTACAGCAAAAGATTGATGATGGCTATTACCTGTAGTGGAGACACTGACGAATTCACTGGACTCATTGACTACTTGGCCTCTCCGAGACAGCAGTCGCAGATCATAGTTAGAGTCCTACGTTAGGAAACAGAGCAACAAAGTAAATCAGTATGGGCCTATTTTAGCTGAATCCTGCTGGATGTGAGCTTTGTGTAGTGTTACTGAAACATGTTGAAGAATTACCCTTATCAAGCCCTGCACAATCATTTCTGTGACACTGATGTTGATTGCTCCATCAAGTGTAACCCACTCGCTCTTCTCCTGCCTCGCCTGGAGGACAAAGGCCGTGATTGGAAGTGACTCAGGAGGAGGTGCGGTCCACTGCAGCAGCACCCCCACGGCTGTTCGATTGACTGACAGAGAGGTGGGGGGGAGTAGTGCTGCAAATGTGGTTACTACAGCGGGCAGGTCTGTTGGCAGACCTAAAAAACAAAAAAACAAAGGAGATCAAAGTCATTGAAAACTATGTGTTATTAAATTCATTAAATGCCGTACATTAACGAAGGAAGACATTAATGAAGGAAGCGTTGATACTGACTCAGTGTCCTGATGGTGATGATCTCACTGAATGGGCCAGATCCCAGCTTGTTCTGAGGCAGAACGCTGAACTGGTAACTGGTAGCAGCCTGGAGATCCATTACAAGGAGGTTGGATTTAGATACAGGAACAGCAAGAGACACCCATTCATGCTTCCCTCTGGCAGTGGGCTTCAACCTAAGTGACACAACATCAAAGGGAAACATTAACCAACCTCACTAGATAGACAAAAATAAAGCAACTATTTGGTCAAAAGCAGCTGAGCAGGAACTTGCAGGAAACAGCTGAGCATAAAACTTCCATGTCACAGTTGAGGATGAAGAGCTTGGATCAAAATGAACCACTGACCAGACGGTAAACTTCTGGGTATATCCTCCATCAAAGCCAGGCTCCCAGGACACGTTGGCATGGTTCATCCCTGGATCCACAGAGACCGCAGTGACAACATGTGGACTTGTGCCTGCCAGACAGATTCAATCAATACTCAGTCTATTTAACACACTTGGCAGACACTCTCATCCTAGAGCAACATACAATTTCTAATCATATTAAAGAGGTAGGCATGTTACAGAGGGAGTCTTGCCCAAGGACTTTTATTGGTATAGCACAAAGCACTTATGGCATAGGACAAAACACATCTAGACATAGATTGAATCCCAGTTCCCCACAGGGGAGCCAACATTGTTACACACTACACTATACCAGCCAGTCCAGTAAAAGAGCTAAAGTGAGTGGTCTGCCACTGACAAAGAAGCCATTGTGTTTGAAAAGACTGTATGGAAATTAGTGACTGGTGCTTATTTTACCTGGTGCTTATTATAACCGACACATCAGCCTTGCTGAAAGGGGATATAAGCTATGTTCTACACTCACCCAGCACTAAGACCATGGTACCCATGCTGACTGTGGCCACACGGTTGGTGGCACGACATTCCCAGGCTCCCTGGTGGTCTTTGCTTAGAGGACGCAGGACCAGAGAACCGTTGGATAAGACGGTATATGGAGACCGAGGGTGAACACCAACCTGGATCACAGAAATTAGGTCAGAAATTATGGGTTGATCTTAAGCATGAGCCGCAATGTGGTATATTATCAGTGATCAATACGTGCCTCAGAAAAAGAAAAAAAGGGCTTTGGGGAATTTCTGAACATGTTTGTGTTTTTTATGTCTCTGTTTCTGCTTTCTTGAGAGACAGGGTACTTACCTTGACCCAGGAGATATTAGGAGATGGGTCTCCTAAAGCTTGGCAGGGGATCATTAGGTCTCTACCGACCTCTTGCAGGTACTCACTCCTGGGGGGCACCTGAAAAGAAGGTGGATCCTGTAAAGAAAAGGGATTGTTAAGCAGGAAAGTTCTTGCTTAACTGTTAAAAGAAGGTCGCTTTCCCATAACAAAGAAGTTGCACAGTTATTCAGTAATTCTACCATACCTCCAGGATAACTTTGGTGGGTTCAGATTGGCCCATGGTCCCATAGCTGTTGTAGGCAGTGCAGGTGTATATGCCTACTGCATCATCATTGGCTGTGGTTATGAACACGGAACCCTCTGAGTTTGCTTTCCACCCTGGGTACTAGGCAACCAAGAGAGACAGGTGAAACTTCATTGTTATGATTCATTGTTTGTGATGGCTGAAGTGGTGCTGTCTTCACTACCTGGGCTAGGTCCAGCGAGAGTCCGTCTTTGGTCCAGTTGACATACAGCATGGGGGGCTCGGCTTGGACTGGACACACAATTGTACCCCCCATGCCCACTGGGAGGTAAGTCTCTCTGGGCATCCGCACCACCCGTGCAGGATCTGAGAAGAATGAAAGAGACAGACTGAAGGATGGACACCTAGGAAGGAAAGACAGTGGCAAACTGGAAAGTTGTGGATTACAAATCAACAAAGGTATAACCATCCAAACTAACTCCTTGACTACTATGCAGCAGATCAGACACTGTGGCTCATCTAAACCAAACACTCACATTTCACTTTGAGGTAGGCGGCAGCAGAGGGTGGAGTTAAAAGGCCATTGGTGGGTATGCAGGTGTAGTTCCCTGAGTCCTCTGGGATGAGACTAGGGATTACGAGGGTGCCATCCACTAGGACCTTCACTCGTAACTTCAGAGATCTATTAATATATGCACAGAAAGTCAGAAAATCAAACACTGGTCTGTTTTTCTGTTTTAGAAAATACATAAATATTTTTGGGCTGCTCTGCCCAATAACAAAACTAAAGTCTAAAACTACAAAGACAATTAAACATCAGTAAAATAGCATCTACATGGCTTGGATATGTTGATAACTAAAAAACTGGATTCCCAGGTGGCAATTAGGGCCAAATATTGAACTAGATTACAATTTCAGTGGTGCATCATAATTCTGGAAGTGTGTTCTGAAAACTGTACTGTACTGAATTTACCATGATCTATTCATTTACTCCTATATTCTACTGAGGAAGTATAGATCTCACTCAATATGATAGACATTCTGTCCTTCTTTCCACCATTCATATGTGAGGTTGGACGGGTATGCATCTGCTTGGCACTGCAGCAATGCATCCTGGGACATGTTCATGGTGGTGTCTTCTGGGGGAATGATAATGACTGGAGGACCTGTTTGAAACCAGGGAAGAAGTGTCATGTTCTGAATTCTTCAATTCAATTCTAGACAAGAAAACATGAAAGATATTTAACGTCACATTTAAGAATGTTAAGAATTGAAGTGTTTAGAATTAATATAAGGGCACAGATTTACTGAATATAGTGATCGAGGTCAGAAATTAACCACTGTACTTGAGTAGTAACAACAATAGGTGGCACTGTTCAGTCAGTACATTTGAAAGCAACCTGCAATATGAGTCACTCTGTCCTTAGATGATGCATGCATTAAAGTATAATAGCCACCAATATACCTTTTACCACCCAGATAAGACTGAGAGCTAAGGGATTTAGCCCATGATGCATTGCATCTCTAGGTTGGGTTATTGTCTTCAGAGCCAAATGAATGTGGTTAAGCTCCAGTGAGCTCATTAGTATTACTGGCGTTCTTGTCCCACATGGTTGAAACAGGGTCACTGACCTTTAACCTGCAGCTGGGTAATATGGGTTAGGTTTCCTTCAGAGTTGGACACGTGACACTTGTACACTCCCGCCATCTCCCTGGTAACCCCCATCAAAGACAAGGATGCATTGACTACCTGTGAAGTTGAACATCCAGGATTAAAAAAGAAATTCAGCACACCTGAGCAACATTGATACAAGTGAATGACAGAAGTGGTTCTCGTGATCCAGTCTATTTGGAGGCATAAATTTACCCGTTCTCATTTACAAAACAGTTAAAGGTGTAGGAAGTAGCACTTAGCTACTGTGGCAAATGGACGCAGTTAAACGCTGCAGGGCCGCTCTGGGTTGGCGGTGCTTTACACCAGGGCCCGGGGGAACGTAATCTCGTTATCTTGTACTTGTGCAATGTGTAATGACAATAAAGCTATACCAATTAAAGCCACAATATATCTACATTATCTTCTGAACAGCCTCCCCATCCCTCTCCCTCCCCCATCACTCCATTTAAATCATAACTGAGATCATATCAATGTACAAAGTGACTGAAGTGGTCACTGTCTTCAACCTCACTATCGGCAACCTCCTCCTTCTAGTGAATCACAAATGTTGTCAGTTGGTCCCCATGCGTAATTTCAAAATTTGGCACCTGAATCTTGTCATGTGACTTCACTTCGCCATCATCCTTTCTCCAGGTGACAGTGGGCTTGGGGTTGCCATGAGCACCACAGCTGAGAGTGAGGGATTCTCCAAGTAGGAGCTCCATAAAAGCTGGTGGCATGTTTATGAACACTGGAGGAGCTGCAGAGAAGAGAGGAGTAGACCATTACATCCATTGTGGACAGTGTTCACTTCATACCCATGTCAGTACTATAGCAGCCTTGTGAAAAGGTGGGGGAGGGGGGTGCGTGGGTCAATAAAAGATCATATTTCACAGCAACTTACTAATTAAACACACACAGGATAACAATTGAAAATATGTAAAACAGACATGCATTTAATAGCACTTGAAGTGTTGAAGGTGCATTTTGTAGCTTTCTATGGGCAAAGAAATCTCAGCCATCTGCAAAGTATGACTAAAATGACTCATAAAAAAAGCTTGCTTTTCTATAGACTGATGAGTACAGTGACATGAAAGAGATAGAGACATGAAAGAGACTATGCCTAACCTGCAAACCATGATACATCTCTGTGAAGTCTGTGAGAGTAAACAGACCTTATGCATACAGAATGCTGACACAGAAGCACTGAAATCATGTTTCCCTTTTACTTAGATAACCGGCGAGTGTTACAGTAACCCCAAGGAGATGTGAGTGTGTGTAGGCCTGCAGTCGCACTGAGAAATGTGGGAAGGTGACAATGTGTGTGAGCGTCTTGCAGATGTGTGTTAAAAGGCAAGACGGAACATAGGAGGAAGCTGTGAACATTAAGCACACAAATGCATTTCACTTGCAAACGAAGCGGTCAAACGTTACACCGAGCTCACACCCAGGTGCAAAAACACAGCATTGTGCAATGGCATCACATAACCTGGATATTCTTTTATCTAGGCTTGAAAAATCTAAGGCTTTGCAACACACAACACATTAATGACACCATTGCAAATGTTAGCTACATAACCATCCAAAGATTTTATCATTACACATTTGTAAACAGACATATGTGATGTTAAACTGAGATATGTTTTTAGGATAAATGCATATAAGGTGGGTATATTTATAAAAGGTTACTACCATTACCTGAATTAATTAATATTATTAATGTTATTAATATTTTCTTGACCAAATCACTAACCTGACACAGGAACTGTTTGTGTTTGATTTCTCACTACTATGCAATATATTACATCATCAGTGAGGCCTGCTTCCCTCAGTGGTTCTCTGTCACAAATGAATCCTGGCAGCAGTTGTAAGGAAGTCTCAAAAACGCTCACGTACCAGCGATGGAGAGGAATGTCCATGTGCCGTTCCTGAACTCATCCGTGGTTCTGTCCAGCAGGAGGATGCGACACTCGAACCAGCCCTCGTCCTCCAGGGTAAGCCTGTCCACCACCAGAGACGCCCCCCGCGCCAGAGACACGCGTCCTGAGGAGGTGCGGAGAGAAGCGCAGACAGTGATGAGGAGATCGACGAAAGATACATGACCCTACTAAACCACTTTAAAAACCAGGTGAGGCAACTTCAGGTCAGGAATCAATCAGAACCAACCCATGATGACCTCTCATCACGACGCGATGAATCCATGGCATTGTGGTTTGACACGTGAACAAGCTGCTCGGCTGCAGCCGTCACCCAATCAGAAGGTGCTCCTTTAGTTAGCAATTACTACAATTAGCAAAGACAGGAAATGCCAAACCACTTAAGATCAAAATAGCTGAAAGTCAGTTATGTTATATATTTTGTAGCAGGAACCTGGCCATTCGTGCTAAGGCAGGGTGTGTACAACTGCGCTCACTGATACCTGCTGGTCTCCCCTGACAGGCGTAATTCCGTCACAAACTGCCAAACCCACTCCTAACTCAGGGCTGCCTGAGTTTATGATGGCTGGGTTTACTCTCCGTTTAAAAGTCCAGACGACTTAAACCATGAGACACAGGCAGACTAGCACTGAGGGCTACAAGAGAACATCCAGTTACACAGTGCTCGTGTCAAACACCATCGTGGAATTTGGAAATTTGTATTTGTAATTTAATGTAATTGAAATTTAATTTGTAAAGTGGATGGGATGCACTGAAAGAAAGGAAGTCCCCTGGAATACCAGTGAACTCTTGCCTGAAGGGAGGCCAAGACATATTTTATAAGCATAATTATGAATTATGAACGTAAAATGTAGTGTATTATAAATAAAATGTATTACTATTATTATTACTATTATTTTATGCATTGTTGCAGTATTCAGTGTGACCAAACATGGTTGTTCATCAAAGATGATGCTATCATCCGAAGCACACACATCATGAAGCACACACACACACACACAAACAGAAACTCACTGACTACTGTACACACACACAAATCCCTCTCAAAGCTGACTCTCCTGTTTTCTGGACAGCATTCTTCTTTTCTCCTCATTCTACTTCTGACAACTCCTGGCGCTTTGAAACTTGATCACTGGGTTGCCTGGTTACTAAATTTGCTTGTTCAAAGCATTGACAGCCCCCTACATTCTCTCAGACCCCCCCCCACACACACACACACACACCAATCTTTCATTCACTTGCTTTCTCACTGATGTTGTTTTTTTACGTTTCAGGGGTTTCAACGATAACACCTCCAGTGCTAGCTATGTGCGAGGACAGAGGCCGTTTTCTCCTTCCTGGTGGCCTCCGTTGGAATTTGAAATCAAGCCACATTTCCTCAAGCAAGGAAAACTGAAAAGATTTTTTTGTAACTCAGCACCAACTTAGCCATGAAATTGTTTCGCCGTGGCAAGGGAAGTACACTACACCTTCTAATTTGGACTAAGACTTCGATCACTAAGCTTCCTCAGGTCTTTGTGGAGCTGTCTCTCAGCCCAGATGTCCACATGAACGCAACCATAGATGCTGTACTACGCAGTCGTACTACGCAGTCGATAACTGTATCTTGCGCTTTGTCCTGTATTGTTACTACTTGTCAATTGTTCTTCACTGCTCGTTGAGGGAAACTGAACTCCACACACACACACACACTTCTTTCTTCCCCTCACACCCATGTCTGATGTATGATTAACAGAATGTACAACTAGCCAAACCTTCACCACGTAATGTGCTCTTTATGCCACCTCAGGACACATGCTTGCTGCAGGCCAGGCAAAATTCATCATAAGGTCTTGAGAATGTCAGACCTATGGGCTCTTCCCTTCCACAGGAGAGTGCTGAAGGGCCCAAAGGCAGAACATTCAGTCAAGCTGATCTTTAAGCCTAAGGGACCTATATTTTTTATAGCTGCCATGCATACATAGTGCATACACTGACTATCTCAGTGGCCCCAGGGCTGTGGCTGAACACAAATGTTTGCGTACTTGCAGGGGTTAACTGCTGTAGGCATCCCTTCCCCCAAAGGAGGCGTATCCCTTCAAGGAGGGGTCTGTGTTTACGTTGTCATAAAAAAGGGGGGAGGGATGAGAGGGAAGGGGGGGATTCAGTGATCCTGGATGATGAAGAGAAAGGTGGTTATTAAAAGAGCAGGGAGAGGGCAAATGTGCACGGATGTGATAGCAGGTGTGGTGCCACCTGGACTCTTATCTCGCTCACGGGCTCCTCCCTGCTCTTCCTCTTCCTCTCTCCTGGCTTGTGTTTCCATTACAGCAGCAGAGATCATTCTGCACAGGGTGCAATTAGGAAAGCCGGCCACACACTGCAATCCTAAGAACATTATTCTCCATTCTGAACTATGAACAATAAAATAGAACCTTTACGGAGTTCAGTGCCGGAACTCATTTTCACGCAATTAAAAAAAGTGAGCGTACGCTTGCGTGTGCACACGCACACGCTCAAATGAACTGTGTGAACATGCGATATCTTCAACCCTCGCTACACATGTGATGCCAACTGGCGCAGTGGGAATACTAGCCCCTCTGTTGGACACTTAACCCTTTCCCGCCGCGGTCTGTCCATCCATCAATGGGAGCAGAATGTGGCTCCTCCCCCCCTTAATTCTCAGGTTACCATAGAGATGGAACCAGGGGCTAGGAGTTTGGATTTGAATTCAGTTGCTGTAGAAACAGGACAGGGTGAAAGAACTGTGAGGAAGGGTGCTTCATGGGAGAAGGGGAATGTTTGTGTCTGTGATTTTGAAAAATGACACAGGGAAGGAAGAAAAAAGGGAATGTTTTGATTCAAATTGGGTAAAAGGCTCATGAAAGATATGGTTCAAGGCAAATGGGAGGGGAGACACAGAACGAAAGTGTTTGTGCGTATATGGGAGTGAGAAAGAGGAAGAGAAAGAGAGATCAAGGGATCATTTATTTGAATCACAGCTCGAATAAAAAATCTGCCTGTGAATGACACATGCATGTTATTTTTTAGTTAAAAAAAAAGCTTATCTTTTGGGCATGCTTACAGTATGTTTGAAATATGCCAAGATCTTCAAACTTGCACACGATCAAAACACAAAAACAAACAGTAACACAATCTGCAAACTTGTAGCTCCAGAACTTTGCTCATTTTGGAGGCAATGTCCTGCTTTGACATAAAAACATTAAAACCCCATTAAGCATCTTGTGCATTCAATTAAATTTCATATATAGGCTATACAACAATAACTGAGGAATGCACATTAAAAAAAATCCATCCTTCGTGGGATGCACACAGCAGAAATTCCTTAAGAGGTTTTATGATTTCAGGATCAATAAGCCCTCTGCAAGCAATGTGCATTTGGTGACCTTTGACCTTGTAGACACGTCCATCACTCCACACACAGCTATATGGCATGATGACTGTTTTAGCCGTGCCACGGCAACCAATCACAGCCCAGGAATCCCAGACAAAGACAACGAGACACGACTCTCTTCCTCCGCGGCTACTCGCTCCTTCTCTATTCATTCCACCTTTCTCGCGCCCTCTGTCTATCCATTCTCTCTTTGTGAAGCGTCCTGGTCCTCAAATTGTTTCTTTTTTCTTTTCTTTCTCTCCCTTTAACACTCTGCATCCTCCTCATAAATTCACCTTCTTCTATTCCTCTTACTGTTAGCTGATCTCTGCCTATGCCACATGGTTGTTTTTCAGCATCCTGCTTTTCTCCGTGTTCCTCTCCCAGTATCTCCTCAGCTCCTGCTCTACTTATCCTCTTACTTTACACCTGTTCTTTCCTTTCTCTCTTTCATCCTCCCCCCTCATCCTCTTGTCTTATGTTGTGACTATTAGGTTATGTTCACCCCCCACAACACCCACGTGATGTCACCACCACCCCCATCCCGCTTTGCTGTGCTGAGACGTCTGTCCAATGTGCAGTGGAGGGTGTAAAAAGCTCATGCCGCCTCACCCGGGTTCGGGCCGAGCTCTCCTCTGCGCCGCCCACATTCTGGATGGACCGGTTCTTCGGCTGTGGTTGAAGACGCCAGATCGAGCACCAATTCTGCTAAGCTGAATTAGAATTTCATGCACCAAAAGCTGTTCTCCACGCGTAACTGCAGGACAATTTTCTTCCTCGGGGACAAGAGAAAAAAATGCTAGAGTGCGGATCTCAGATGTACTCTGCGGCTGGGTTTGGAACACTTCCTGGTCCATTTAGTTTAGCTTCGTTCATCTTTTCCATTTTGGTTTATTTATGCTGGTCTTTTCCTCTGCCACTGAGATAACGCCTCTTTTGTCTGCAGCCAGTGGCATGTACATGTGATTGTTATATCTGCACTTTCCGCAGGCCCGTACACTAATGCACCCGTGCACTAGAGACCTGAACTGGTTGCTTAATGGAGGAGGATGGATGATTGTGTTTAGCAGGCCTTGGCCATGTTCTTCTTTGTTCCACCCTCTATGTGTTTGTGAGAAAGAGATGGCCCTGCTGCATTTTGGGATATGTTTTCATTTGAATACAATTGGTGGTGGTGGTGGTGGTGGTGGTGGGGAGTGTGCTTTCCCCAACCTCACAGCAGCCCTTCATCCTCCACCCCCCCCCTTCTGCTTTCTGCTTTGCGCCCCTAAAATCTCTCCCCACCCCAATCCTCCACCACTCCCCCCTAATCAGTTTAACCCTCCCATGAATACTTCTTTGTCACGGGACAGATTACAGTTGCGTGCTTTCCCTCTCTGCCCCAGTGCGCAGATTGAGGCCATGCGCTGAGAGAGCAGCAGCCCCGTTTACCCCCTCACTTACCAGCCGCAGGACAGCAGGCATTAAGCCAGGCTGCTTAAACAGATCCAATCGTTGGTCAGTATCTCTGATATGACCGGGTGAGTCCTGAGCCTTGGTGTATGTTGAATGCTCAGGCAGTGAATGATTGCCAAAAGGTGGTGAGTTTCTGCCAAGACTGCACTGGCATTCTTCCGAGTAAAGAGTTCCTCATGCATATCAGGAAACAGCGTTTTCCCTTCACATATTTTACATCTGATTTTAGCCCCTCTGCACAATGAAAAAAATAAATAAAAGCAGCCTTAAAACATTTCTTATTATACACTCTAAAGTGGACAGAGATTTGCTCTTTAAGATATAAAGTGTTTAACATACAAAACCACTCAGGTTGCCAGCTGAGCTTTAGGGCTGAATGTCAAACGAGGTGAGGACCCCCTGAGAGGATATCTCCTGACCACGAGGACGCCTCTATAATGTGGCTGCCACAACAGGTGCTGGGAGGGGCTCATCTCGCGGGAACCTCACACCACAGCCGCTCCTCTCGCGGGAACCTCCCACATGGCTGGAGTCTCCCTCTCACTGCGTTCCCAGGTATAGTTCCTGCCCAAGGAGGAGGACCCAGCATGGTGATCATGCACAATAGAGTCCAAGCACAATAGTAGTTTGATCTGGTCCCTTCCATCCCGCCGGGGAACTAGCGCAGGGCTTTGTTACAGGCAGAGCATGTCAGACGGCTAAGAAAATGAGACCCATGAGTATACCAATGTTTTTCTGCAGTTGGGTCACTGTTTGGTGAAACCAGACGAATCCATTTGAGCTGCTGTTACTGGTTTGGTCAATTTATTTAACCTAGTTCTTTGATCAGTACTTTTACTGTTTTTTTTTTCTGACAGGTTAGTCAAGGTGAGATTGGTTGATAAACTGGAATGATTTGTAGATGGTTTTTGGTACAGATGTAGGAGTCAAAAGGTAAAGGGTCTTTATTTGTAAAAAAAAAAAAAAAGTGTGGGAATCAAAAAATGCAGCCATGAAGCGATAAAAGGCTAGTGATGGAGGGTGGAGTTGAGGAGGCCCTACCCACTGAATGATTCATGGTCTCTACAGAGAGGAGCAGCCTTTTCATGTCCTGTGGTATGGCAGACGCTCAGAGCACATTAAAAGCTTGGAAATATGGTCCCAATATGGTTCCTCAACTTAAAACAAAGTAGTCCAAGCTTCAAAAAGTTGAAGAAGGAAAAAACCTAGACTTTTCAAAACACATAAAAGGTCAGCACTGAAGACCTTAAACCTGGTAAAAGGATGAGGTTCTTCCAAGGGGGAAAGAGGTATAGGGGTTGAAACCAGGCCTGCATTCATCTGTCATGCTGACATTGATCGAAACGACCTGAGACTATGCCTGAGAGAACTACCCCAGTATGCTCTCTAACACACAAACACACACACACACACACACAGATATATGGGGAATTTCCCTCATTTCCTTTTGCCGGGAGCCCATTTCATCTGCTACGGCTTCGGCTAACATGCTCTGACACCGCAGACTAAGCACACAGTCAGCCATGTATCGGCGAGGCCAAAAATTACCCTGCTGTCATAACAACGATGGTTACTTACTATTCAAAACTGTTTAATTATTAAACCAAAGGCTAAATAATAATTAGCCCTCAACTTCACGTTTACAGTTCACAAACGCTTCTTAAGAAGTCAAGCAGGAGCTTTCCTTGTTCTGTTCCGCTGAAAGTTCCTTATCCGCTCGCCCCAAAAGTGCTGACATGCACAAGGGCTGGGAATCTACTGGATTAAAAAAGATCTCTCCGCGTACAGGTGGTGGATACTGCGGGCACCGTACCGTGTCTTAATTCGATACGTGCCGCTGTCACTGAGGCCTGGTCAAAGCAGCGTGGGCCCGAGGTGCCTGATTACCGAACGCCATTAGACATCCTTCACCTGATAACTTATCAAGCAGCCTGAGGGGGAAATCGACAGCTTCATTGCTGCTCCATGGTACTCAAATCTGACATCCGGCATCTGGTGGAGTTCACCGGAGCAACATGTTGACGCATGGAATGCGGCGGGAGGGCATAGGTCATATGTGGCATTATAGCCAACACAGGAAGTCCTTATTATTGCTGGATTTATGACGAGGTGGTGAGTGGAAAAAAAAAAATGAAACAAAGTTCTCACACTGCAGTTTTCTCACGAGGACTGAGAAGCCCTTGCTAACAGCGAACGACTGCACTCGTTGAAATGAAAATTCACGTTTCACCTCTCAAGTCGGCAGCGGCAACCCAAAAATAACCCGGGCAAGAGCGCGGCCGTTCGTGAGCACGTTCGTCCTGCGGCGGTGTTGTGTTTGAAGCCGTGGGGAGGGTCAGGTTTCGACTCGTCTTCCACAACACGGGGTTTTTGCGGCGAGGGCCTGGAAGACATGCTGCAGTGTCCTTATGCATTTTAATTTGAGGGAAGAATACATTAGATGCACGACACCAAGAGGCTTCATGCCTTGCCAGCTGGCTCTGACGCTGGGATGAAATTACGAGCGGAGTTGGCTAGCCGGCAGTACATGCAGTGTAGAGGGGGGGTTGAAAGGGGAATGCAAAGATTTTCATCTCGAACACTATCATTAACTCTTGCTGTGGGTTCAACACCGGGGGGATATCGTTGAGGATATCTTGCATATATATCGAAGTTTTTCAAACGTTTCCTTCACGTTGGCTCCATGTTTTCCCGTGCTTGTCTTAAGACCTTTCTCTCTGCGCTCCCCGCCAACCTCTCTCCCCTGCTCATTATTTAAGCGATGCTGACAGGTCTGCATTGATTTCACATCAGCTGCTACTCCCTGAAGGGGAGGCGAGCGTGACGGCTCGGGGAAGACGATTGGGTTGGGTGGCGTCTCGGCCTGGCCTGCTGCGGGGGGGGGGGGGGGGGGGGGAGGGGGTGACTGGGGGTCCTGCTGGGGACGAATGGACATCGGCTCCCTGATCGAAACCGGCTGAGACGACGTACAAGCCCACAAACACCAGAGCCCACGCACCACCGAGCCCCTGGAGAGGGACGGGTGTTTGTGCTGGGGTGGGGGCGAGCGGCGGCGTTGTTTACGGCGCGGGAGAGGGAGGCAGGCACTGGGGGGGAGGTAATGACAGCTCTTTGTCTTTTGTTCTTCTCAAAACAATGATGGGATTATGCGTTCGAGAGCAAGGAGAGTCTGTTATCCTCAGCGCCTCATCCGTTCGTCTTGGCAGCGAAACAAAATCCTGCTCTTAGTGGGTCAGACCCAGAAGATCCGACCTCAAACGCGGTGGCGTGAGCAGACCGACAGCCCCCTCCCGGCCTGCTTGAGTCTGACCTCGTGCTCTTTAATCCAGCCTCAATAGCCGGCGCCCCTACAGGCTGCACTCACCACCCCCCCAAACCAGCCATTAAAACTGCACCCCTCTCCCCCTCCGCTGCATCTCCTCTGTTGCCAACTCTCCCACACACAGACGCAGACGCGCTCGGTCTAATTACAGGGCACTTGTTGTATGGGGTGGATTACCTATCTGGGTAATGTTCTTTGAGCAACGGAATGCTCCTGCTTTAAACATTCAAAAAATGCCAGTGCACCTACACCACCCCACCCACCCAACACACACACACACACACACTCGTTGTAGTGTGTTTTTAAGGAAGCACTTCAAAAAATCATCAAAAGGGACCTGAAAGGGACTTGGAAGTTGTTGCACTGAGGCTCTTTTCCTGAATTGCCATGGAAATCTGTCTTTATCAGCTGCTATGATAACACCTCTTTAACCAAAAACGTGCCCTATCATGCTTCATGTGAGAGATAAACGACTGCCTTGGGAGCGCCCTCAGCATTAGGTTTAGTTAAAACAGCCTCACAACCTCAGGGGCTAAGACCTGACTTAATAGCTTCCTTCCTCACCTTACAGCCAATTACAAGGCGACAGTTCACTGCTGCAGGACGTAGCTCACCTCTGTAGCTTGGGTGCACGCGCGGCATGTAGCCACCGAATTTGATGAGGATGGGGACATTGTAGCCCAGCCGCACCCACTCCACCACATGCCGCGGGTACACGTTCGGGGTTGTGACCCCATCAGATGGCGCTGCGAGGCTACAGTCCAACTCTGCAGTGCCCCCAAGTCTCGCTCTCACCACCGGGTCTGTGCTCAGTGAGGGACCTGTGACACACACACACACACACACACAAGCACAAAAAGTCATCATCACAATAAGCACAGCTGCAGGTAAGTACGCGCCAGTCAGCGTGATGAATGCAGTCTGTCCTCAGGACAGCCAGGAAAGGAACAAATCTCTGGGACTTGACACATAATGAGTACTTTCAGCAGCTTGTCTCTTTATATCATGACGTTGTTTCGTTCCCGCTGCAGGTGTCTTCGCAGACATCCGCCTGACCTGGTGAGAACCTTAGACATTCCGGGTTGGCCCTGCTGGATCCAGCTGATGATAAAACCAGCATTCTCCAGGAACGTTTGGTCGCGCATTCCACCAGCAGCTATGGCGTAAAACATTCGGGCAGTAATGGTGAGATTCTGCTATTTTCAGCAGGGGAGAGAAAGAGAAGAAGGGAGCTGGTGGAAGGGGGAAAAAAAACAAAAGACCAAGTGGCAGTGGCACGTGTGTGTGCTCACAGACGTACGGCAGAGGCACAGTGTGCATGTAAACGAATCTCTGTCGAAGCTGGAAGTCGGCCTGCATCTTCAAACATCCCTGCAAATCTCTGCCCATCCCGAGTGTCCGGGAAGTCCTATTGAACAACCAGACCCAGAAAAGGCATGTGGGGCTTCATACCATCAAACAGCAGCCTCACGGGGGGTCCACTAACCTGACTAACTGCTCCTAATGCCAGAGGTGGTCCTCTAATGCCTCGATTAGGGTTAATCTCTCAGAGATGATGCTCTCTGATAGATTGAAGAAGGCACGGCCCACCATGCAGCCCCTCCTCATGCTCCTGCTGCTGCCGGACCCCCTGCTGTATGCACATAGCCTGCAACCTACACCCCCTCCCCCCACCCACAATCCCCTACCTCCCTCAGGCCCACTGCCCCCGTCCCCCCAAACACTCACAAAGCCGAAAAGAAAGCGTGTCTCGGGCGAAGGGGAGAACCTAAACCCCAAGCTGATCTAAATCCGGATTTGCGGATTTTAATTTTTTTTTTGTGGCCCCTCCTTTCCACCACATTGTCAGGCTGCTCCCCTAAATGCCACCCCCCCCCCACTCTGTCTCACGTTCTCCCCCCATTTTGTCCTTCTGTCTGTCTGTCTGACCCCCAACCCCCCCCCCGCCACCACTGTACCCCGCCCCACTGTGTGCCTGTGATTCTCAGGTCGTGCTCTGCACAGTGTCTCCTGCTCACCCGAGACGCCTGTGTGATGCATGACACCAGACCCGTTACCCTTAGTGCTTTCATTATGATTACAGACGTCTTGGTCTCCGATGTCTACTGCAATCTGATAAGGGGAGTATTTGTTTTGGACACACTGGGGTTGGGGATTGGGGCAGGGGGACAGAGAAAGAGGGTCAGGGAGACAAAGAACAGAACCCAAACCGAGGGGTGATGGGGGAGGGGGAATAATCAGGTGAAGGAGGAAGTGATAAAAGTGGGAGAAGCAAAGCAGCAAGAGGGCGGAGGTGGGTGGGGTGTGGAGGTGGGGGGGGGGGGGGGGGGGAACAAGATAAGAAAACCATGGAGATTGAGATTAGAGAGTAATAAAGCAGATAAGTATAATGGCTATTAGAGGGTATTACAGATGAGTGAGATGAGAACTGAAGGGTGAGAGCAATGGCTAAAACAATAAAGAAGATTACAATAACAGCAGTGTACATTACAGACCAGAAGAGCAGAGTACAGCGGGGTAGAGTATAGCAGAGTACCATAGCATACAGCACAGTAGAGTGGAACAGAGCAAAATATGATGGACTAGAATATATTAGAGCACCATAGAGTACAGGTGAACTTACGTAGAAGACATAGAGCAGCAGCAAAAATGATGACCAGAAACCAGAGTCTCTCCTGTCCCATGGCAAAAATTCACACACCATCACAAATGCCCCACCTGAAAAACACAGAGATACACAGTATTACAATTAGTGCTTTTATAATCCGAGGTTCTGCACTAATTTTAGTGACATTTGTAAATTGTAAAACTGTGGGACAACATTTACTTATTTCAATGTACAGTAAGTGTGTAGGTCGTAAAACATGTGGAAATGCAACTTTGAAGCCCAGATGAAACATAAACTCTTTAAACCACAGGAACAAATATTCACTGCCAGCCACTCTTTTCCCATACCAGGACTTGGCGGCCTGTGTGAACAGCATACTAACTGCCCAGATTCCTTCCCATATCCTTCATCATGACATTACAGTGTGTGTTCCACTAGTTGTGTTCCAAGTCTGAGCTGTGGTTTGGAAGAGGACAAGAAAACAGAACTCCTTCAAGGATTGGCCACCCTCAGGCCTAGTTTGAGTACTGTTATATTGTAATTTTTCTATTATACTGTCAAGACTTTACACACAGTATTAGAGGTTACAAAGTCGCTCGGAGCGCAGCATATGTATATGAGATACTGTGGCTCATCAAATCTAACAAATTAGGAGCTGACACTACAGAGGTTAGCATTTATCTGTCAGAGATACATTTTCACACGCCGTGTCTAGGCCAATCCTGATGTCCATAGGACTGATATTAAATGTAATGCGGATAAAGACATGTAATGCGGATAAAGGGAGAACTAGGTTCACTTTAGCGAATCTTAGAGGTGTTTTATAAGGTTGCAAGTACACCATTGAGAACACAATGATGTGGATCTGGAGGCTCAGAGTCAGTCTGGCTTGAACCAGGAGCTCTACAGGAAATCAACCCAAGGATGGTGTACTGTGATGCTGTCGTGGAGTTGTGTTCCAAGCTGAGTGGAAATGAAAGTGGAAGGTAAATTTAATAACGCATTGGCAAATATCCACGTGGCTGCGTCCCTGAGAGCAGTATCCCCTTACCCTACGACGCACACGCATGCACACACACGCGTCTACATACACGCATGTACATTTGCATGCACACACACACACATGCTCAGAAACACACACCACCCTTTTCCTTATGGAAAAGGAGCACACACGAAAATCAATACACATCTGTATGAACACACCCCACTAAAAGGAGCGCACACACAAGCCGATAAACATCCGTATGAACACATCCCACTCAAAAGGTACCAGCTTGTTTATGTTAATTACATCTACATTAAGGTATCATAAGGATTCAAACACGTGGGGAAGATACACAAACACAACGCAGTTTTTTCTCATTTACAAAAAGAAATCAGGCCTTTAAAATATAAATCTAAATCTTCTGACATTGAACAAAGCTTCTTTCTCTTCAACTTCCTTCACCGCGATGAATTCCTGTCAAAACCCATCCAGCTCAGGAAGCTTCGAATCACTCTCAGACTCCTTTAGCTGTCTTCATGTAGCACACGATCTATCTGCTCTCGGCGGTGGAAAGTCAGAGGCCTCGGCCGAGAGACTTCACTCAGCACGACCACAGGTATGAGGCAGAGCAGCCGGGCTCCACTCCAACACCGCGTATTCTCAGGCTGCATTCATGAGCTGAGTGCAAAAGTTGGATCGATCTCTTGGCTACACAACCTCCTTTTACCCACTTGCTAAGCCGTTTGTCACAGTCTTATCACAACAAAATGGATAATGTGAATGAGTTATTGCCATGGCTGAGGGGGCAGGCGGCAGCCCAAACAATATTTCCAGAAGATATGAAATTTCACAGAAATGAGAATATTTATATGCGGCTAAGAGTAGGTTGCATTTATGAACAGCCATGCACATAATATTGTATTTGAGAAAGGCAGAATGAAAGAAAGAGAAAGACAGATAGAGATTTAACACTGACTAGAAATGTTGGTGCATTAAAACAAGATAAACTGGTCCCCTTTTTATTTGAGGCTCTATCTTCCATGAATGCTTCCCTGGAAGAGAATAGGATTTGAATTCGAAGCCAATGGAAGTGCATTCACACACTGTTACGTATGTGGATCTTCATGCGATGGTAATGACGGTTATTGCACGGTGTTGGCCTGTATTGCAAGCAACTGCGTCATCCTGAGGAAAAACAAGCCTTGCTCCTCAGTACGCTGTGACAGGGGGAATGGCACCAGTGTCAACGCTGACATAAACAGCTCACCTTTCAGACACCCGGTGAAAGCAAGCTGCATTCTTCACACAACGTACACATCCTGGAGTTGTCAAGGGCACGTAAGCAAGGTTAATGCAGTGCAATGTCATGCCGTTACCAAACAATGTATATAGGACGACAATCAACACTCGCCATCACGTTATGAATGTTTACTGCCTAGTTCATGTCAAGTTTCATGTCATTTACATAAAGTCACTTGGTGTGACTGTGTATGTGGTGAGTACTTTGCAAATAGCTTTTTGGCATCAGCTTGGAGTGATTATTGTATCACAGCACCATAAAGACATGTGACTGTGGGGGTGTTGGGTTGTATAAGGCTCCTGTTCCAAGGTTGTGGTTTGTTTTAGCCTCCTAACAGTGCAGAGCGAGTTGTTTTGGAGTGGGAGCTGATCTTGGGTCAGCCGAAAGACGCGCTAAGCAAACGGAGCAGGGCAGGGCTTTGTGTCTCTGCGTGAAGCCCCTGAACAGACAAGCTGCAGAACAAGGAGGCCTTGTGAGGGGCTTTCAGAGAGGGGCCAGGCAGTCAACACATGGAGGGGAGGAGGGAAAGAGAGAGAGAGACAGACAGACAGAGAGAGAGAAAACCTTGACAGAGCAAAGAGCAAAGTCTACATGTCTAAGGAGAGTCAGGTGAAGGAGAGGAGTGGTAGACCAACATTTCTACCTCTAACAGGTGTGCCCCCATCTGAAACACTAGCCTACAGTCAGTGGAGCAAATGAAGGAAGTTCATGCAGACATGAACCAAGTGTATAAATGGATCTAATATATAAATGTGCTATGCGTACATTCTGTAAGAAGTGGACATGACACGCTTAGTAAAAACTGCATTTGTGCAATTCTTTGCACTAAAGATTACTGCACACTTAAGAGCTTCGTGGAGTGGCCTGTCTTGAGTTCCCATGCACAAACAAATCAATATACTATATGAGAAGAAATAAATGACTGTACAGTCAAATTACTTTGGAAGACTGTATATATTTTATTTTAGTTTTTTTACATTTGTGGTCACTTTAAAACTACTTAATGTTTCTGGTCAATGGGATATTTTATAAATCGCAGCAGCACAAAGGTGAATTTTATGATTCAGGTTTGATATTACTGCTGTGGCCATAAGTCCATTAAAGGGCAACTGGCCATGTTCTCAGTGGAAGGTCAGAAAACCTTCCGATTTGACAATGGACGTGCTCCAGCCAGTCAGTCATTCAGACATTAAATGTCATCTTAGAGAGGTAGGCTAAAGGGTTATTTAAATTTCACAAGCACCTGGAGGAACATTTTCACTGCCCAATGTGAAACAGATGGCCCGGGTAGTTATGATGTGGGGAAATACCCCTCCTTTTAGTGATCTCAAGTCCCTGACCACACATGACATATAGCGCTGCTTAGCCATGAACAAAACCCACCAACAGCATCCCGTGTAATTTAGATTTTCACACATAAACGACTGCAAACACCTTGTGCCAGTTCATACCCACAGAGACAGTTGCACGCCAGTTTATCCGCACTTGTTAATACCAGCAGCATCTAGGAGCATCTGCTACAGGTCCAAGCTTGCCCCTCTGCAAGAGCCTGTAGCAGTTCTTGGCTCATCTTGGTCTTGATGGTACATTTCAGGGTTCAGGCTGGTCCTCTCCTTCTGCTCAGGGCCTTCATGGGCTAACTGAATGAGCACTGTTCATTCCAGCTCCACCACTAATGGAGCTGCTCAAAGTCTAAGCATTAGATAGCAATCACTTTCTTGGCTGCCAATGGTTTTGATCCCTTTGGCATGTGCCAGACGTGGCCCCTCCTGTACCTTGTAATCCTTACCACCTTTGCTTAACTTTTCTCAGTAAGCTTTTGGTGTTGTTGCATCTACTCTCTGGCAAATGGCTAGGGCTGTGTTGCTTTTGGTAAATCTGTGCACTGGGATGGATGCCATTTTGATCCCATTAGAAGAAACATGGCCAGTTTATCTCATGCCATGTGGCATAGCGTAAGCTGTGTCCCGAAGCTCCAAGAAAGCGCTTGACTTGTTATCTTTCCTGGTGGCAGGGGCTTTTTGCATGCCTGTAGTGCATTATGAGGTGACACAATAGGCTTGCAGTACAAGTATAATCCCTTTTGCATAGACAGACCTGAAAGTGACAGGTTGAATCAAGGCCTAAAGGATTTACTTGGACCCAAAGATCCAAGAGGATGGTGCACACATGCATGCATGCAAAAGACTACACACATATATATATAGCTGTTTAATATCTCTGTAGGCATGAATCTCTGTAAAATTCCTCCATTCTTTAGACATTACTACAATTACATTGACATCAAAGAACTTTGGCTAAAATCTTCAGACTACACTGGAGAAATGGGGCAGCTGAAAGTAAAATAAAATGTGTTAGAATGAAAGATGTGTGAATAAAAAGTGAAATGTATGATATGCCCAGTGGGTCAAGATTAATAATAAATAACTGTGTACCTGCTCTAAACTGAGGCGAGGTGCAAGTACTGCTGGTGACAGAGACAAGCTGATAAGCAGCTGTATTACTCCAGTACTAATCCTGGATGATCCCACCAGGACACAGTGCTTCCAGGTCAATGAGGGGGCAGAGGATGAGGGCAAGGACAGAAGACCAAGAGTGCACCAATGAGCTTGCACCGATGATCTCGCTTTGCCGATTTGTCAGCTGTCCAGCTGAAGTTGAGTTTAGAGAGGGGAAGAGGTTGATGGCCTCATTGAAATGGGATTTGTGAGCTGATGAAACACATCTGAGATACCATTGTGAACTATGGAAAACAGCATCTCAGAAGGACACTGCACATGCATCAATGTTATCACACTTCAACCAGCCGTCGGTGGAAATCACAAGGAGAGCAGCAGCTGGTATGAGAGGCATTTCAAAATTTTTGCATTGCGTGCAAATACACAACTTCTGCTTTCGACTTTTAACTCGTGAACTTATTCAGTGCTGTAGCCATGACTGTTGGCTTGTCTAAAGCAGATTAGCCTAGCTGCTGAGGTCAGTTCCACTGTGCCATTGTTGTCTAAAACAAACAAGTGTGCATTAATTCCCCCAGTCCAGCAGTATTTCTGCAATGGTGATGTAATGGCCAGCTCAATGATGGTCTTGTGCCTCCATCACGCCTGAACTCTCAAGAGATCCCCGAGCTCAAAAAACCCATGTGTCATCCCAGCATAACTGATACAATTCCTTAGACTCCACACAGTGTATCCATTACTAGACAGTAGTAACAGCAACCTAAACTCATTTTCTGACTTTTTGGTCCTAGCGGTTTTGTTCAAGAAAGGCCTTTACTGAGCACAAAGAAACATTAAAATACAGAGGAGAAACAGGTGGGCACTAATTGCACCTTGTCAGTAAACTGAGCAAAGAATAGGTTGGGGTGCACCCATATGAGCACCATCACCATAACAAACAGTTTCATGCGTGCACGAGAGAGCATGTTTGTGTACAACAAAAACACAGGGAGTGAGAATAATAGAGGGAGCAAAAGGCTTTGTTTTTCTATCATTGCACCCATTGAGACCTTTGATCGGAGGACAGCAGGTTGTATGATTTATAGAAACAGTTCATGCCAACATCAGTAATCTGTGTTTGCACACACACGTAGGGAAACGGTGAGGCTATGAAGCACGTCAGCAGTCAGGCTGGATGAAGACGCTTTTGGATGAAGGGGCTTACGAGTCTGTCGCAAGGGTGGCCCGCTGAGTAGACAGGCCTCATTTACAGCACACAGCGACCCCTGCTATACTGGACCCCTCAAATGTGTCTGGGATAGAAAAGTTCCTAGGCTGTCACTTCTGATTGGCTAAACTCAAGGGCCAGACAATGGACATCTCTGGGACGGTGCCATCTTTTAACGATGTTATTGCCTATAATATGAGGGTAAAGGGGAAGTAAAAGGCTGAAGTAGTGAATTCACAAGTGCATTATAGTCATGCGTCTGCACTTACAGTGTGCACAGAACAGCATGCAGTCATAGAATGCATGTCAATGTCCATGTAACATTATACTTCTTTTATAAACAGGGTGCTGTGTTACTGTGTTACTCAAATGTACTGTGTTTGTTATGTGTTTATGTGCATGTGTCTGATTATGCAAGGAAGACCGATCATTAAATCATGTCTGATGATAGAGACTGAGATGCCATGTTGTGGTACAGTGAAAAAGGAGGGGAAGGATTACACACGACGTCACCCCACCCCAAAGTGCTTGTTGGTGTCAGTGCCCAGTAATGAGAACGGGACTTCCCAGTCATTACAGCTCTAGCACATACACATATGATAATTACTATGCAGCTAGATGATTTAAAAAGAACGGGTCTTCCATGGTTCCCAGCAGGTGTAATAGATGTTAAAGTAGATACTCTGAGAAACACTCATTAATACAACCTACGTACACACACTTATGAAGATAAATACAGGACCACCACGAAAATATCTAACTTTTACAGCTGCCAATAACCTAAGACAACAAAGCCTTTCTAATAAAGCCATTGAAAAACAAAAAGCCGTGTGAAAAACAAGCAAACAAACAAACAAAATATATTTAAAACGCACCCAGAAATTTAATACTGTCGAGGGCAAAAGAATGTAGGCAGCATGCATTCTCCACCAGCCAAGGAGCTAACGCTAGGTTATTGGTCATTGTTCCCACACAACACGCTGTCTTATGTACAGCTTCGAACACCTGGCCACAATCTTCTCCGGTCAATATTATATATGTTTATTAACATATATAACTTCAAATCTGATAGAAATTTCTCCGAATACTCGATTAAGTTTCATATAACGTTTTACAAGGCGACACATCTAAATTATGCATAATTAGACTACTACAAATAGTGCTAATTTATTTATTTTTTTTTTACCTTATTTAGGCACTTGTCTGTGACAATTACAAAGTAATGTCAATCCATGGATGAGGTCTTCCGTTCCTACGGCTCTTCTGTATCCCACATTGAGTTCGAAAGAATAATCTTCAGAGTAATCAATCCAATTTATGACAAAAAATATCAAAACAAAACAAAATTGGTCTGTTTTAGACTCACACAAGTTCTTAATCTTAATTGATCTGTTTCCCACTCACACAAGTTCAGGTAAAATAGTACATGGCACTATTCTACTTAAACCACAAAGGCTTTACATTCTCACAGTGTCAGGTGCTCATCTTGAGTAAGGTCCTGTGTTGTAACCATTAACTATCCTTAGAAGTTTTTCCGTCAGACGCAGGTATCGCTTGAGGCAAACGTGGTTACTCCGGTCACCGCACAAACATTGATCTCCCATTGACCATGAAGAAGCGTGTCCTCGTCAAAAAGACAGTATGCGCAAACGTTTTTAGCGGATCTGCGGCACTGTGACAAAATGTAGCTTTTACATTCACACTAACAACGTACACTAGCAGACGTACACAATAACTTGATCACGCTTCAAGTCCCGGCTTCTTTTCTTGAGTAGACAAAAAATAATGAATTAAGCTTCTTCTGATCAGTTGAGGAATAAGTTGAGGAGTTCTCTGAAAGTTACATGTGGCCGTCTAACGACTGTAGCACTTGAGAGGGCATGTAGGTTCTAACATGATGGATAACATCTACTTTGTTGCGTTACTCTCTACCTCTCCCCTCCCTCCCTCACTCACTCGCTATACGCCTCTCCCTCTACGGGAGACAATACTCACCTCCCTACCCCCTTCTTGGTCTATCCATGTGCTTCTTTCTCTCCGGATTGAAAAATCACACTGCCGTTGCTATCACATTGGACCTCGTGACTTTTCCAAACCTGGCCAATGGTTGACCCATTGTTTCTAACTACTACCGAATTTACGAATTTCGTTCACTGCAAACTGCATGTTAACTCAAATATAACCTTTACTACAGTGACCACAATTCTAACATTTTTCCCGTTTAAATGATCAGTTTTAGGGGGGAAGGCAATTTCCAAGTTTGTTCATTACATTGCTGGCAACTGCATTATAGATTCCACTCAATTTCTAGATTACCAATTTTCTCAAAATGACCAAATTAGTAACATTGTGAAGTTTCTTAAATCAATTATTCCATGGGACTGCGTTCAGAGAGCACTGATTTATGACAGAGTATTGTGAACAGGACCCGATTCTGGGTCTGTAGTTATGTGCGCTTAAAGTCTTTGTGCGATTGTACTTGCAAAACGAATCTGATCTGAGATCAGCACGCTTACTGCAAGACTGAACGGAAGATTTTCAAATCTCTTCACTTGGCAGCCGCTTGAGGGCGTATATTCACATTACTAAATGTAAAATGTTTTGTAACAAATGTCTTACGGGGGAGGCACGCACTCCCAACCTTCGTTGCTTGTGGAATTAGACTGTTACCCAGACTTTTCTTTTAGTCTGTCAGTCACCCGCTATTGCATTCATCACTGGTCAGTTTCAGGGCCACAGGACCATTGCTGACCTGATATTTTATCAGACGGCCAACTAATCTCAGCACACCAGTGACACTCACGTGCTGGTGGTGCGATAGTGGGTGTTGCTCTGGTATGAATGTATAATGTAGTGTTGAAATATAGCGTTCTGGCATCTCAAAAGATCCAATGAACGGAAACAGCTTAACAAATGAACTGGAGAACGGCTAAAACAAAATGATGCATGACACCATAAGCAGCAGTCTCTAATTTAGAGCCATACACGCTGCAGTCTAATTTAGACAAATAGGCTGCAGTCTCTAATTGCACACATGTGATCCTAATAAATACATATTTCTGATAAAACCAGTGGTGCATAAATACACACAAACACACACATTCAAAATAAATATATTTTATACAATAAGATTGCAATTTACAATTTCAGAGCACAGTTTTAATTCATCTTAAACTTAAACACTGGTTTATGGGTTAATCCTCCGGCTTTAAAGCATTACAAGCAATTAACAGAAAATGCATTCAATAAAATGAACAGGAAATACCCGAACTGGAGAAGTGAATGCTAAACAAATAATCAGTAATACACTTCATACATTTGGCTGTGTGGGTTTGGGTAAGGCAGTTTCAATTTATTACAGTGTGATGCAAAATAAATGATACTATGTTAAACTGACAAATCAACAAGAAACAAACTTATTTTAAACTCACTGTCTGTGTCTGTCTGACCAAATTTGGCCAGATCTGGTCAGAACCTGTGTTGAGTTATTCTGGATGTGCAGACAATTTTTTATTACAATTCAGTAGGTAACCAGTAATGACCTGTCATTACTCTGCCTATTATAATGAGGCTCGGTGTAGATAAAACTAAAGAGTTTCCACAGAGCATTAATAACATAACACTGATGATGGGCTTCTCTTCTGCCAAACACAGATGCGAATGCAACACACCAAAAGCAAATATGTTTCAAACAGGCCTTTTCCCCTTTTTCTCTCAGCACCAAAGACGGCTTATTAACTACGTCAATATAGCATCACATAAGCTGCAAGTATTTTCTCACTGAAGTACATTATGTAAATCCTGAAGGCGAATTCTTTTTGGTCAGGTTATCTGACTTTAGAAGCTATTTTCATCACCATAATGATCTTCTGTGCTAACACATACCACCTTTTCTTCATGTGGCACGCTTCAAAATGCAAGCTTGTTAAGACTGAAGTTCTGTCTGTTTGCCCATAAAATATGCTGTTCCTCAGCGATCTCCAACTTTAGTAAGCTGTCACAATGTTCCATGTGACTCAGTCATCAAAGTCTGGGATGTCATCATAGGAGTAGCCACGGTAACCCTTGTAGGCATAGTAGGCAATGCGCAAGTGGTAGAATCCAGGGAGGAAAACCAAAATCCCAATAATGAGGACTGGTATAGTGCGGTCACGGTGCTGTAAATGAAACACAAACAAAAATATCACCCATCTGTTGAGAACAAAGTGGATAAAGGACACAGATCTGTACACAGATAATCCAGTGAGGCAAACCCATGCGTCACGATGGGCAATCGCTAGGGTCGGTCTGGCAAATTACTTAGAATTGATCCCATTCCACACAACCCTCTAGCATTCTGTATTGCTGGTGTGATTGGCTCAGACTGGTTAATGCCACTTAAAAGTGGTCTGTGGTCTGGATGACCTGTGCAGAAAGCATATCGACCCAGTCCAGGAGCTCAACAGTGTGAGCTGCAAGTGGCCGATAACCCATCAGGACAGAGTCAGGAAATGGGGCAGTAAACTGAGGAGTTCCCCTAAAATGAGCAGCAGCCTCTAACCCAATCCATGACATGGATTATCGCTAGGATTAAACATTCCTCATATCAGACTAGATGTTCCTCATTACATTCACCAAGGTAAGATTGTCAGTTTTTGTCATACACACTACTTACGTGCACTGTAATCAATTCACTTACCTACAAAGTTCTCAATTAGAGTGAAGGGTTTTAAGCACAGATTATTAGTACTATAAATTAAGAATGGACGTCTAACAGTACAGTTAGACTTAAGTTACAACTGTTCATTAATGCACATGGATTAGATAGCACCTTGAATATCAAAGAGTATGTATCTTTGGTGTGGGAAAAAGTAACAGCTTGAGCAATAAACTGATATGCATGCTGTAATATTTCTTCTGAATATGCATTGACAAGAAAAGAAGTATTTCAGAAATACTGCTAGGGTTATTTAATTTGTCTAAAAGTGATTTGTTACAAATAAACATTTATTCTTGAATACAAGTTGCTCCATACAACTTTGTTATCCAGTGTTACTACGTTATTAAAGGGTCCTGATGATTTCACCATGCAGGTTCAAACTGGTGACCTAACCCAGGTCAATAGCACCTGTTGGTTTTGGCATCTACAGGTCCATGCAGTTCATGGGGACACACCTTTCAATTTAAACCAAGCTGTAGGACATTTTTCCTAGCCATAGGCTTATCAACTACACTGGTGATTCTTAATTTTGAGTCCACAAATTGCTAATGTTTCCATCGATTGGCCAAAAAACAGCATGTTGGCTGATTTGAGTCTAGTATGTGTGCCATATGGAAGCTGACTGAAGTTCTTCTATTTTTACATTTGAGCCAATGTACTTGAGCTACCTGCCAAAATACTTTAAGTGGTGCTCTTTTGTCCCGTTTTATGGGTAGTTTATTAAAGTTTATTACAGATTACTAATTATTTAGTATTATTTTGTACAGTAGCTCTAGTGGATCACAGCACATAGACTGAGCCCACTTTGAAAATGGTCTTTTTATTCTTTATTTCTTTACAGTGTGATCAGTTTGAGCTTTTGAGTTTTGTACATAAGGTTGTATAGAGGTTCTTGTTGGCATTGCCAATAAATATCTGATTAATTTAGCTTCAGTTTAGTCATCTTAATTTAATTTGTTTTCATATAGTCATCCAATAGGTCAAAGGCTAAAAGTCTCTCCACAATAAGCAGTGAGCAAGATTAAATAATGGGATGACTCACATCCACCTAAACCGTTTTACATGTATATGGGCATTTGTGCTGCTGACGCTGAAGGATACAATAGAAAAAATGTTAATTGTGGAATAGATAAAGTTATATACTCACATCCTGAATGTCAAAGTATCCTGCCAAGAGAAGAGCGCCAATGATGATCAATATAGAGCCGATCAAAAAAAGAACAGCTGCCAAGGTAATTGCTTTATATGGGACCTTTGGAGGGCTCCTCTTGAACTATTCATAGAGAAACAATAAAACTATCAAACATATTTCCATAGCACACTTTCGAGTAACAGCGTCTTAACATGAACCTTAAAAAAGACAACTCTGTACAATTAATTGGCAATGATATTATCTGCCTTTGTCAGTCAACTATGGTGGGCTAACATTAATTAAAGGCATTGAAGTACAGTTTAAATTAAATGTTACATGTTAATCCTTACCTGTAGGTCAATGTAGCCGTCATCATTACTTGAGAGCTTTGAGTATCTCACTTTGCTATTGGGCAGCCCACTTGTAGTAGAGTTTCTAGCCGGCATCGTACTGTCCTTACAACTACGCACCTTCACTTTGTACTGCAAAGGATGGGTTGCAATTAAGTAAGCAAGCTAACGTTACCTGGAACAGGCTGGTGATTTAAATGGTTAGGTAATTATCTAGCGAGTTAACTACACTAACTACGTTGCTAGTTACCTTGCTAGCTATGAAACCAATTAGCTTGACTCTTCGTAAACAAGTTAGCTAGACAGCTATAAACGGGGCAATCAACAAAATTCTCTCATATTACGCCGTTATGAATACTATGAATACTGTACTGAGCAGTCATAGTTTTAATGTCACACTGATAACCTCTAAACAACATTTTGGCTCTATTTTAGGTACATTCTTAGCTAGCTAGCTTGTTAGCTATTCTAGCTAGCAAATTGTTCTGCCGTACAATCTGCGAGCACGATAATACTTCACGTTCAGTAGAAACTACGGGTGCAACACTACAGTCTACAGTTTCATAATTAAAAATGATAACGCTACATTACAATAATACCTCATGTGAACATATTCCTTTACCGGCGGGGGTCACTCACATGCGATTATTTTGTGATTTACAGAGCTTCCGGATTGAAACCATACCTGCACATGCGTACTTCTCAGTAAACAGTTGTCCAAAAGACCATAGACTGTACGTCTGTGTCTATCTATGCCTAAGAACCACTGCCACTTGGGGGCTCTCTATTACAAAAAGCATTAAGACCTTTGCACATTAAAAAGTGGCATAGCTGAAGGCACACATCCTGACAGGAGCTCCAGTTCACACGGTTATTTTAAAATATCTCCATATAACTCAGTAGGGCTTATTAATTTGTTTGAAAATCCTACTTTGCACAGAGAAACTATGAGGCATTCTTAAAATAAAGCCATCATCACCTCTCATTTTGAGCAGGCAGTTGTGCTTTGTAAAATGTCTTAATAATTAAGAATCTGGCCAGTTTGGGTTGACATGTTAGAAAGTTAGGATAGAAATGCTCAAAACTTTAATGTGTAGCCTCTAACAGGCACTTCACAATGTGACTCCCAGTTAATGAACTAAAATCACCACCTAATTGCATTCAATTAGTTAAGCTTCATTAAATTGAACAGAATGTAATAGCACTAGTTAGTTCATGTTTTCATATATAAATAATAAATCCTATATATAAATTTTCATAATAAATCCTCCTTTGTTTCTTGTTTCTTCCTATTCGATTTTTTTTACAAAATAAATAGTGAAAAAGAAAAGGGATTGGTTGAAAGCTATTTCTACAGTGCCATCAGGCTTTTACCTGGGCTTAAAAGCATTGAGTCCAGGGCACAGCCTGAGTGCATGGGATATTTTAATGCAGACTATTTTGTGGCATGCCACTCGCAGTTCTAGAGCCTCGTAATAGAGCCACTTAGGGATATTGCATTTAATTACACAGACTAACCCTGCATGCACCCAATAATGCTGCAACAAACCATGCTTTCACAGTGTCAAGAAACAAATGACCCTAGGAAATGTCCAGGGTGAAAAGACTTCATTTCACAGTAGATGTCGATATATGGACTATGATCTAGACAGTGGCCTTATATAAATAGAGAAGGGCCTTTGATTAAAGACCATGCCCACAAGTCGATTCTTCTCCTCCGGACTGTAGACTGTAGGGGATTTCTGTTGTCTGGGCTTCATTGTGTCGGCTGCTTTTAACTGGCCAGAAAGTATTTGACTGAGTTCATGCATTGTGGAATAAATGCTCACTCATTGTGTGCTAGCTGTGAGTGTGATCATGTGTACATACATTCTAAAATTTAGCATGTAAACCGGTTTGGTATGACTCACCTTTCTGCTTTCTTCCTCGGGTGCTCATTCCCCGATAGGCATCTTGTAATTATCTAAGGAGTCGATGCAGAATGCCCTATGGGAGACGTGGAAGCAGAGTCTAAGGGGTAGACGTGGGTTCTTGCTGGGTCTGCTTTATGTGAGTAAGAGCTTTTAAATGTTTGAAAGCAGCAAGGCTTCAATATGGCGAGACGTTGGATGCCTACGTTTTGTTAAAAATCATTAAGTCTCCCCTACAGTGTGTATATAAATATATTTACACGCGTGTGCGCACACACTCACACACACACACACATATACATGCACACACATACACAGTGATACAAACACAGTTACAATGGGGCTCGACAAATGCGGTGTTATACAAACCAATGACCTTTCTTCCCTGATTCATTTGAATAAATTATTGATATTTATATATTATACTTATAATGTGTAGTCATATCCACATAAAGGGAAACTGAATGCAGATTTTAGCCACAGCTAAATAAATGAAAATTCACTTTAAGTTGAAGTTAGGGTTCTCTTACCCAGTGGCAACAAGGATATACCTCTATGTACCTGTAGGGGAGACCGGGTATAGTTGCAACACTTTTTGTTAAGGCAACTTACATAATGTGTGTTAGAGTTCTATTTTTTACACAAATTACCTTTATCTAAGCAAATAGCAATGTTTACAACTTCACAATTCATTAATTAAAACCAATTTATTGTTACAACCCACCCCACTACCAGGGTAAGATGTAACACATCTCACCTCAATACCCAGGATTGTTGTAACAATAACAATGAAGATTAAAAAATCCACACCACAAAAAAATCAGTTATTTGTGCATACTCCAGCACCTGAACACATACACATAAATAGTTAGTTGGTTAATTTTTCATTTGTTCATAAACAATGAAAAATGTCTTCACAGGTGTCTCTTCCTGTTCACAGCAACACAACACACATATGCAAAAACTGAGACATATACTAAAAACCGATTCCTAAATCAGTCCACCACGTTAATCTGCACCTGCCAGATACTCAATAGGCCTGGCTCATCTGGGGTCATCCAAAAATCTGCTGCACACTGGATATGTTTGGCCTGCTGTGACAGCTCACACTGGGCAGCTGTCTTGATCATTGTTCTCAGAGGTTTTGTAATTTCTTGCAGTGTCTACTCAGTGTCATGTGGCAGACAGAGCATCATTTGGGCCTTATTATTTTGGACCTCACTGTGTTTCCCTGCCTCACCTCATCTGATGCAGGTTTATGCATGTGTGCGGCCACCTCTATCAGTTTCACACCCACTGTCTTAGAATGCTGAAAAAAGGAGCAAAGAGGAAAAAGGATACCAAAATATTTGTAGTTGTCAGGATGTGATTAATGTCATTAGTAACACTTTTTGAGATCAAAATCATCCTCAATCCTGTCAGCAATGTTTAGCTTGCTGCAGAAGCACAGTGGTTTGAAATTAGTGTAGATGAAATGCATCACATTTTACCTGAGGGACGACTCTTTAATATAATGCAAGTTATATGCGCACAACTTCACCAGTATCAGTGCTACTGATACTTTCTTTACTTTTTTGCCTGAAAATCAATATTTTGTCAATAAAATCAATAAAAGGTTTCTTGACACAGCTATGCAACTTCCAAGGTCATTAAGGTCATACATGAAACTGATCATATAATTCTTAGGTTAGTCCTTAATGTTAAAAGTATATGTGTGCCTCTGTTTGCATGTATTTATGACAACTTCCTACTCATATACCATGCCAGAAAATAATTAAAGACTCTTCTAGGGTTCAACCAGTGTAAAGTAATAAAATAATGCCACAACGTAACCTCAAACCAGATCTTTTACCTGTGTTGAATAAATGATGAGCCTGATGGGGGGAAACCGATTTGGCAGTGCCATCGGAATGACACCCACCAGGTGCCGTATAGCTGCTTGGAAACTTGGCCCACCTAAACAAATGCAGCAAGCTCCCTGCAGGCATGTAGAATTGCCCATCTGATCCAGCTCATTAAGTAAAGCAGAAGCCCTTCTGAAGCCAATGGCCGTTAGGGCGGAATGGATGAGGTGGTGCGGTGCCTCGCCAAGGCTGGAGCGTAGCATTCATGTCCTACGGCCACCCAGCTGACATTCACACTCCTCCGCCCACCAATCAGAAGGCCACAGAAGACTTCAAGGATAGAGTGTCATTGCATGTAACAGGAGTTGCTTGCATCAGGAGTTGCTTACACCGCCCATATCACGGTGGTAGGATGAATGTGGCTATTTGCAGTGAGAAGCCTATGAAAGTGGCACTTAGAGGTAGGTAGAGTGTCTCTGAAACCTGATGTTACTCTTCTCCACCAAAGAGCATAATGCACTGTGTTCTTTTCACGTCCAAGTCCGTATTCTACCATGAAGCGCTTTGAGGGAGGGGCATGAAGATCAGCTTTCCTCTGTTGTCAGACTGCAGCTGGTGTCCACTGCGTTACCACAGCGATGCAGAGAACTTGACCCATTGCCTTCTTTTGACCTCTATTTTCTGTGAAACATTTCAAAAAATGTCAAAACATCACCACTGTGTATAAAAAAGATCATATTCCAAACTGTATTTGCGAATGTTTTCAAACATTCCAGAACTGACGAGTTGTGATTTTATTTCCAGCATGGGCAAGGTTCAGCAGTTACCCTGCAGATGGCTTTATTGTCATTTATAGGATGGGGTGAATTTTATTGGCTGTAGGCAAAGTATTTGTATTTTATTTGTTTTTGTTTTTTTCATTATGCAAGAGATAAAATGCAGGCTACATAAAATCTGTGCAAATACTGGTCACAGTCCCACTGTAGACACAATTTTCTCATTCACTATGTGAACTCACATGCCAACACATTTTTTGAAGCATCTGCCGAAGCCTTATATGCTCTAGTGTGAGCACATATGGTAATATATAAGCTACTTTGTGTGTGTGTTTCTGTGTATGTGTGTTTCTGTGTGGAACTCCTTTTTCCTCTTTCACTTACTGAGCCTAATGGTGTGGAAAAATAGACCCTGTGTTCCTGTGTAGCCTGGATCCGCTACACCCGTCAAAACAGGCCAGAGTCACTTATAAGAACCCCTCGCTGAAAAAAACAAAAGACAGGGTTGCCGTGACGCCAGCTGTTGCATAGCCCTTGGGCTCCTGTGACACTGCAGAATATCAGTGTAGCTACACTGTAAACATCAAGCACACCGAGCTTCAACTACCATGTTGTTTCAGTTTATACGTTATTACTGTTATGAGAAATGTTTCATTTTCTGCACTTAACACTGCACAACATGACTGTGTGTCATCTAGGCGCTCTGGTTTGCAGCGCTGGGTAACATGTTTTTTTAGTCACCAAACTCAGTTTGGACTGATGTTACCCAAGATAGATGTGCAAACAGTATTTTGCGACATGTGCCATAACCACAGATACCATAGCTGCCGTTAGCTCAAGAGAATGACGTCGGCAAGATTCATGTTGAAGCTGACCTGTTGTGCACCCCTCGTAATTAGCTGACCCCGCTGCTGCTGTTAGACAACCTGTTTTGTTGTACTCATTTGGTTCTGTTACTATGGGCTATGAGGTGGCTGGGTGAAATGCCACTTGATGAAGAATTGATTTGGTGAGGCACCACTCAATTAAAAGCTGGCAGATGTTCAAGGAACTAATTATTAAGGGACTTAATGTGCCTCAAGTCATGTCTCACAAAGAATGGAGGTGATTTTCTGTTAATTAGTAAGTGTGCAATTTAAATGGTATTTACCTGCAATAGTGATGTATTATGGTAGATTAGGTTTCTTGAAGACATTTTCCAACAAATGAAAAGTGTCTGCTAATGTGCAGGTATCTACTTGTATGTTTAAAGTTACACAATATAATCTCACGTAAAATAAAACAAAGATGTCTTACCAATGCTCGGTAAAATTTTTATCACAATATTTTGCTGTAACCAAAAATATTACAAATGCCAACAATGTGTCTTAAAGTCCAGAAAGAACGTGTACTTGTTTAATGTATTTCATTTACTATAATCAACTGTTTAATCTTTCCTATCCAAAAAACCTTTAGCTTAAAGTTCCATATAAATAAAGATTTTTACTATTATTGTGGTTGTTGTTGTTATCTTTGCAATTCAGCTCAAACAAGCAAACCATTTTGGCCCTTATTTTCATGGGTTTTTGATTAAGTTGTAGGAATTTTAAAACCTAGAATTTAATTGCACACTGAAGGACAAGGAAAATCGCCTCAAAACTATTTTTGGAAGCATCACTTAACGCTGATAGATTGCAGATTCTTGTGGAATCTCTGCGGTAAACACTGACAAGACATAGATTAATAGAAAATGGAGTGGATTTGCAGTGATGATTGGCTAACTGAAAGAACAGCAGAAAATGTGTCAGGTAATGCTAAAACTATTCTCTACTGGCTGATGATGAGACATAAGGTGTGAACTGGGTTATTGCCTAGCAGATTAGTGCCGAAATTGATGTCACTACGAATAGGTAAGGAATGAACACATTAAAGAAGACATGCTCTAAATAAAAACAGGGGGAGGGTCAGAGCCAAGTAGTCCCACACTGTGTGATGGTGAGGCGAGGAATACTGAAGTCCTATAGATCCTAACAAAATGTAATTAATGTATAGTTCTGTGTACAATACATGTTAAAAGATTTTGTATAAGATTTAGTATCATGTTTAGAAATCCTCATTGTATTTCCTTGAACGCAAATTCTTGACAATGCCCTGTGCCTGGTTCCTAGCAATGTGGAGCTATTCTAGAGTGTTATCAGAGAAGCTTCCAGAATAATTCAGATAGCAAAGAAAGTCATTCACTGTGGCACTAGCCAATCATGAACATATGTGTGTTTGTGCTGTAAAAGGGCCGTTGGTGCTGTCCTTGCAGGTCTACTGGCCTGCCCTCAATTGCAGCATGAACCACAGTTTGAAAAGATGTGGTGCTGGTGTAGTGGAGAATGCCCTTTATCTCCACAGAATCTAGGGTGGTGCCCTGTAAAAAATCATAATTTCGAAATATTGCTACGCTTGGCATCATGTGTCTCGGAGGAAGCTAGCTTTTCTATTTGATTGGCATAATGACTAAATTGGGAGAAGAACATAATTTAAAAAGTAAAAAAGAAAAAGTCTAACCATGTGAAGTTGCATGGCTTTTGGATTGTTATAGTTATTGGTGTGTGTGACTCTTCCTGCACAGAGAACCGAACTCCCTAGAAGTATGAGGAGTGGGGGAGGATTATTGAGATTATACTCAGTCACTCAAAATTCATATCGTATCATGAAAGTCATGTGACATCAATCTAAGATCCAGTTCCACAGTGGTAAAGAGAACTATGTGTAGGCAAGTCCAGCACAGAGATAACCTCTTTTTCTAGAATGACCTTACTGGGCATTCGTTACTAGGTTCCACAGCACACATCTCCCATCTGTTTTGATTTGGGTTTGGTACCTGTGAGGCACACTCAAAAATAAAAGCTTAAAATAACTTGCATTTACTTTAACAGCATTTAGGAGATGCTCTCATGAAATAAACCTTTAGCTTACTTTACAAATGGACAAAATGAAGCTAAAGTACATTCCTGTCATTGGGAAACTACACAAAAGATAACTTTTTGGGTGGGAGATGTGAAGTCATGGTGATTACTCTAGTGCACTGAAGAGACTATGGATTATTCAAGCACTGCTCGAAAAGATGGGTCTTCTGACAATGTTTGAAGACAGCAAGAGACTCTGCTGTATGGACAAATATTGGGAGTACATTCAACCATCTGGGTGGTAGTACAGAAAACCGTCTTCCCAGTCTCATAGCGGTGAGTCGTGCTATACTAGAGGCCTGACGGGTGCGGGATATGGTGCGGGGGAGACAAGTGCTTGCAGGTAGGAGGAATGAGGAGCATTTTTGGCTTTGTAGGCAAGTGTCAGGATTTTAAATCCAATGCAGGCAAGTACGGGACACCAAGAAGAAGAACTCAACAGTGCGGTGGCATGTGAAGATTGGGAAGATTGAAGATGAGTCCTGCAGCTGCATTGTGGATCGGCTGCAAGGGTGCAGTGGTGCATGCAGGGATGCCTGCCAAGCCTGAGCTGCAGTGAAGCAGTCGTGAGATGACGAGGGACGTGGACCTGCAGCCGAGTGGCGTCTCGGGAAAGAAATGGTCAGATTCTTCTGATGTTAAGTAAGAGAGACCTGCGTGTCTGTGTCAGACTGGTAACATGGGCAGAGAACAAAAGCTGGTTGTCCTGGACTACACCTAGACGTCTCGTGTTGTTCAGATGGTGTGACGGGTGTTTGCATTTCAGATGGTGTGACTGGTTCTTGCATTTTCAGATGGTGTGATTGGTTCTTGCATTTTCAAATGCTGTGATTGGTTCTTGCATTTTCAGATGGTGTGACTGGTTCTTGCATTTGCAGATGCTGTGATTTGTACTACTCTTGAGAGAAATACAACTGGCTTTGTTCAGACCTGGCACCTCACTAAAGGTTGTTCCATTAACTTGTTTACAGGCTTCAAATCTCAGCTGGGAGTTCAGCAGCTAGAATGAACAGTGAAACTTTTGTTTTATTCCTAGTCCTGGCAAACTGTTTTCTGATAAAAAATGTGCACAGTAAAGACCATATGAGGTTTCATTTTGGGATGATCTTCATTATTCATGTCAAATGCTGCTTTGTCACATGCAGTTGGGGACTTTCATCTCTTTATAATTAATGTGGCATATAGTGACATCTAATTAATAGAATGTATCTCCCCATCTACAGTTTTTGAATGGAGCTGTGGATGTGTGACCCTGGACTGACTTTCAGCATAAGAATGACGCACCACCGTATTCTTATGCTGCAGGTCAGTCCAGGGTCACATCAGCCACATGCAACATGTCTGCAAACGTAACCAGAAATGTGAGTGTTACACTTGCCACCACGTCTTCTCCCAACAGATGCAGGGGTCACATTTACCTGTATCTTTCAGGTCCATTGGAATGATCCATATGAATCGCAGTATGCAGGTATACGCAGTATGATCTGCAACTAAGTTCTACCACAACCTCACCCTCCCCAGCAGTTTTCCTTGCCTACCTGATCTATTTGTTTGCATGGGGTGTCTTTTTTATTTTGATTGTTACTAATATCAGCAGACAACTGGCCTTGCTCCAGGTTCTTTTGTATATAACAGGTTTGGATTTATTAAATAAGATATATATTATGCGCACCCCCATAATCCCATTATATTGTCATTGTTGTCAAAAAGACCAAGGCAAAGGGCTTGTGCAAGATATAAATGCCACACCGTGTCAGCAGTCTTATGACATGATTTCCATTGTTGCACATCTCACCAGTAACATTAATAATGGGCATATTGCTTCATGACAGTGACCTCAAACCTGGTCCCTTCATTAGCACCACTATGTTTCTTATGTAAGCAGGACCTGACAAAAGGCAACTGCCTGCTTTTGCTCTGAACCACTAATTCCCCTATACAAATGCAAACGAACATTTACACCTTAACGGGTTACATATCAGTTGGCAGGCAGACAACTCTGATGCAGAAAGAGCTGCACTGACCAACAGTTACCAGGGCAATCTAACAGGGCAATAGAATAGGGCAATAGTGATACAAAGAAGAGACATTTATCAGCATATGGAAATGGGTCCACTTGTCCCTCTAGGCTATTCATCCATCACTTTGGCTTTGTGTGAAATAATGTCTCAACATTTCAAAGGTCTGGAGGAGACATTTCATTTTATTTCCTTCCACCTTTTACTGAAGACTCTGACTGGGTTTGGGATTCATTTAGCTCATCTGGAGTAGCCAAGCTTTACAGAGGCAAGCCTGAATGAGACAGGACAGCCAGATGAAATTGAAATTCACTGTAAACAATTGATGATGAGGCCTGACTGCTGCCACATTACACAGTCTCATAGTTGCACGAGTTGGATCTTTCAAGCCTGATGGATAAAAAAATAAAGGCAAAAGCAACGGAAGACAGAGCAGTTGATCAAAAGCCCTATGTCTGCTTGTCATTCTCAAAATAACAAATATGTGTTCATTATAACAAGCTCAGGTTTCACATTGAGTGTATGTATGGTGCCATTAGAAGACCATAAGCACTGCTGAACACATACAATATGTAGTGGGTGGAGGGGGTGGGCTTGTTTGTGGTTAGCGTTGTGTGCCACGGGGGTTATTGCTTTATAAAAAATGTGATAGATAAACGACCAGGAAACACCAGTTTCATTGATGTTGTTTACTGTAGGGAATTTCACACCTTACCGTTATGAGAAATGAAAACTATCAACATCGCTAACACGTGTACTGTGAAAGGACTTCCTCAAGACTCAATTAATTAGTGTAAAAGATTAAATTTCACACCCAGGATTCCAGTAGCAGACAATCATTTACAGCCTCTGGCATAGATGCTATTCAGCCTTCTGTGACTTTTAGAATTGTACCAGCTGTAAATGCCAGTTTTTTAATATAGAGCATTATATCTGAATTTAATGCAGGAGACTGGTCTAACAAATTAGTTTAGGGCAGGGGTCTAAGCATTTGATAAATATTAGGCTTACAGTAGATAGACTGCAGCACTGTAAAAGACTATTTTAACCTATGGACCAGAAATATGGACCTAATGTTGGCATTTGATATTCTAGCAATGCTTTTGAATGTATTAATACTGGGCTTATTTGTCTCATAGATTGTCTTTCTGCCGGCACTATTATTCATTTGATCATATGCAGCTCATCTTAATCACCAACACAGCCTTTTCAGCTGCTTGCCCCTTTTTAGTCTGATTTCAGGCATACATTTAGTATAGTATAGTAGTATAGTAGTACATTTAGTATAGTAACTGTTAATGTACTGAAAAGTTAACCATGTTAACTTGTAAATGTCATTCGGTGTAGGCGATCATGTTCTGCAAAGACTTTTTGTCTTTGACATTTGTAGCAAAGACGTTTAGGGTGTCACCTGGCCCTCATGTGGTTCATTATCACCTAACTGCAGCTCGAGAGCTCTGTGACTTTTATAATGCAACATCAATGAAAAGTTGCTTCGTTAACTGCCCTGCATTTAAATTAATTTGTTAATTTAAATGAAAAAAACTGTATTAAATATTTAAAAATCAGGAAGATAAATCAAAACATTTTAATAAAACAAAAGTGAGCAACATGGAACTATATTGATAACCATACTTCTATGAGTGGTACTGATGAATGAACCTGCAGATATAGATGCATTATCAGGGGGAATAAAGGCTTTAGTTTTAGCTAGTGTTGCCAGTACTTCATGATTCTGATTCAATTTGTCACAAAAAGGTAATTGATTAAAAACTTATACTTTACATACAGTGTTAAAGTTAGTAGCCTGTAGATTTAGCTATTAGAAGCAGATTATAGAGATTTAGCACTTTCACAAATGGTGGAGTCACATATTCCGCCCCTCCTGCCAATCCTGTCCATGTCTTCCATTTATCCACGTCTGGTTCTTTTCCTTCAGATATTCCTGTCCATGTCTTCTGTTTCTCTTCACCTCTGGCCTATTATGTCATGTTTGTCTCTGCCCCCTTGGTTTGCTTTCAGGTGTTTCTTGTTAATGATTTGATTTGTTTGGTGTATTTATTCCCTGTGTTTATGAGTATGCTCTATTTGCCTGCCCTCCTTTATACATTTGTTGACCATTGTTCCTGGTTCTGTGTGTTAGTTTAGTGGTGTCTGTAGTTTGTGTTACCTGTATTGGTTACTGTTCATTGTCTGACAGACTCTCTGGTAATGACCTGTATTGTTCTCATGACTCTGCTAATGGATTTGCCCATAATAAATCTTGCTCTACTCAGCACGTGTCCATCACTACGTGATGCCTGTCACGTTACAGGTGGAAGTATGTTCATCATAAAATGGATTTGCTGTTGTTCTCAATTGTATTTATTCAATACCACAAGAATGCAATATTAAATGTTATGAATAAGTTTTTTCTGGATACATTGCCAAAGTTTGGAGGTTGAACGGTAGCATACATATGAGGCTACATACAGGCTCTTAAGCTATTGTCCAGTGTTATTCAGTTCTGTTTAGCTTTGCCTTCTGGGTAGGTAACGTAACCCTCTCACAACAAATCAAAAAGCTGAATCAAAACTATTTTCAGGTCAGGCATAATTCAGTTATAATAGTGTAGCTATGAACCTTTGAATAGTATACTATAGTTGGCTGCAATGTCTTTTGAATGGTATACCGTAGTTGGCTGTTTTGCTGTATTCTTATAAAAATGCACAACTACAGACTGTATTTTGCCCTAAAGTTCTGGTTGACAGGAATATATGAAATAGAGGGACCAAGCTTTCTGTGTTCGATACAATAACCATAAGAATAAGAATGCACTCTCCACTGTCTACTCCAGCCACTACATTCAGCTCTGTTTCATGGTAGTAAAATGTTGATCCTTAAGACTTCACTTCCACATGGTTTATTTCCAATCCTAATTTGCTGTTTTTAGAACCAGAGAAAGGAGAGCAGGTTTCATTAACTACCACATTTGTGTGAAGGCACAGGCATGCCATTCAATTAATGCCTGGACCAGGAAGTGTCTCTTAAAATTAATTATAGTATTTGCAATTGCTCATGAGAAGTCATGGAGGTGAAGAGACATCTGGGTCCCTTATAATTACTCATTGGACATGTGTCTCACAATAGGGACTCTCTGAGGTAACTACCCACTTGGACACACACACAGGCACACACACCCACACTTGCAAAATGTATTTGAGTGTGACTGTCTTCAGGCCGAGGTAAACAAAGTAAACACATTATACTACAACGGTCTTAAGAAAAATAGTGTGGAATCTAATAAGTAACTGAAAGAGCGATATTTCCACCCACTCCCTAATAACACCTAATATCCTGCTTTGACCCACTGCAAAGATTTATATCGCTGCAGATTGTTGTAGCCACAAAATGGAAGAATTTTAGACTAGAAACAAAACTAATTTGTTCATTTTTTTCTGTTCCCCCCACACACAACATGTATACAAACAGAATAAAATAAGAAGAGAGAGAATGAAAGAGGAGAAGGAGAGAGAAGGATTGGGTGAGACTGGTGACATTTGCTTATTCAAATCATCTCATATTGGACCAATGCATCACTGTCCTGCAATCTATTACAAGTGTGCCGCATGAATCAAATGTTACCTTAGATGGATGTGTGTGTGTGAGAGAGAGAGAGAGAGAGTGCATTGATTACACACGCAATCATTTCCCAACCATGCATGACCTTCTATTCTCATCTCCAAAGTTATTTTTTGCGCAGCGATTTAAAAGATATAAGCGCTCTAAGAGTTGTCATGGTGATTTAGACTCGGGGAGGACAATCCTCCCTGTGGGGGGTGTGGCGGATATCACTCTCTTGGTGTCGTGATAACAATTATAGCATCTGATGTTTGATGCGATTTCTTCCTGTTAACCCTAAAACCATAGCTTTGCCACATTTATGTTTCACACAGATGTGGAAAGAGATCGGATTTGTTAGTGTTTGTACTTTCCAGTCGTGTGCATATTTATATGAAAGGGGAGAGAGAATTTGAAGAGGGACACAGCTTTTATTTTGGAAATATAAGTGGAGTACATACGTAGTGTAGAATCGGCCATCAGTTCATGTGGCTTGTCCTCCACAACCACACAAATGCACCAAGCATGCATGTCTGTGTTGTGTGTGCGTGTCTGTGTTGAGTAAGCATGTCTGTGTGCTGTGTATGTGTGTCTGTGTTGTGTGTGTTGTGTGTCTGTATGTGTGTGTGTGTTGCGCATGCATGTCTGTGTGATGTGTGTGTGTCTGTGTTGTGTGAGCGTATCTGTGTGTTGTGCGTGCGTGTCTGTATTTTGCAAGCATGTCTGTGTTGTGCTTGTCTGTGGTGTGTAAGCACATCTGTTACCGAGTATTCTAATATATGTGTTGTATGTGTATCTGTGTGTTCAGTATGCATGACTGTGTGTGTCTGTGTGTTGTGTATATGTGTCTGTGTTGCATATGCGTGTCTGCATATCTGTGTGTTGTGCGTGCGTATCTGTGCGTTGCGTATGCGTGTGTGTCCATTCTGTATGCATGTCTATGTTGTCCATCTCATTCATACCAATACGAACACCTTATATGGCACTCGGCAGGCAGCGTGTCCCATGGTGCCTGCTCCGATACTGGCCATATCAAAGGCAGCTGATAAATGCCAAGGAGATGTCCAGAACCTGTCTGAACAAAGTCCTTGTCAGAATGCTCCTAAATGCAGCCTGGCTGTCAGACTACAGCTTTGAACCTGACTCACGTCAGGGGGAGACACTGTGACACAACTAAGAAAAATCAGAACGCAGTGGAGGAAGGAAATGGAAGCAGTAGCAATAAAAGCATCTGAAGGTGTGAGATTAAAAATGAAGTGGCATGAGAAAGACATTTTAGCTGAAGCTTTTATCCAAAGCAACTTACAATTATGGCTGCATGTATAGCTTGAGTAATTGAAGGCTACGGGCCTTTGCTCAGGGGCCCAACAGTGTCAGCTCAGGAGCAGCAGAGCTCAAATTTACAGCCTTCCGATTACTAGTCGAACACCGTAATCTCTGAGCCACCACTGCCCCTGTGTTTGTTTGCTCCTTAAAGGTATCGGCACTGTTGGATCAGGAAGATGTACACATAACTATGCACATAGAAGCTGAACTACGGCAATAAAACTCAGACATTTCCAACACATTTCGGAGAAAGGATCTGGCACTAGCTGCTGCAAATGCATTAGGAAGTCTGCTGTATAGTTCCTGCTGGTCTCGGGAGGCCGTTCTGTCTGTGATCCAAGGTTCCTGTATGGAGAGTCAACATAATTGTTTGCATCCGTTTGCATCTGTTTCCAGGCAGTGTCGTCAGAAATGTACTAAGTAGTATTGCATATTACACAACACGTGGGAGAGGCTTCTAGATAACTTACGATTTTACTATAACTGCTAAATCTCCAAAGAGTACGTCCTCTGTGTTTTAAAGGGAAATATGGTCTCCTGACCTAACAATCCGAAAGAAAAAATGCTGACGTCAAAAAAACTGCATGGAGAACATTTTATTTATAACTTCTAACAAAGACTGAATGTACATAAGCAAGAATCAGTCAATATTGGCAGATATTTCTATAGATATTTTACAGCAGACTAACTATGGAATTACATATACCAAAATGCCCTAAATATACCTGCTACCACTGTATAATGTTGTGGATTTTATTTTTATTTTGATCATGATTGTTATTTACTCAGGCCAATTGTGGTACCGTTCGTTGCTGGACTGCCTTGTGAGAGAGCACAGAAGAGGCATATGTGCTCACTGACTTGACTGATTGGTGTAGCAACACATCTAGCTAAGTTAGTTAGACACCCAAATTGTTTAGTAGTGAAGGCAATCATAAACTCCTTGTTAACTATTATATATATACAGTATATTCCCAGTCAAAAGGTTGGACACACCTAACTAAATGCATGTTCTTAATAGTACAAAATTGAAAAGCATCATAGGTGCTGCTTCATGAAGCTGGCTAACACAACACCAAGAGCATTAGATACTTATTTCAAATAATTTAATATTTGTTTATTAGAGCATGATAACATGTTTTCTTTCATTGGTTTGGCATCTTCCCTGTTTAATACCTAAAAATAGGTAGTGAATATAATTATGATGTTAATGGTAATGAGGATTAACTGTTACTGTACATGATAATAATCTATCATGTTCTCCTGTGCACAGGGGAATTTTTTTTACTGGTTTGGACTAGCAAATGGCAGACAACCTTTATGATATTCTTAATTCTTGAGTGTACAGGTTGTTTTTTTTCTTCAGTGACTTCCTCACCATTGCTAAAATGTATAAACAAATCCAAGAAACCTAAGAGGCGTGATTAAGGCACTTACATCGTTAGTTATAGTTTAACATATCAACTGCAAAGTACAAAATTTGCTAAAATGTTGACCTCCGATATTAACTTGAGAGATCCACTAGATTTTTCCAGTAGTAAGACATAGAAGATCTCTTAAATTCTAAGCTTCCTCTGGAGATTTCCAAACGTTTCAGATGTTCTCTTGATGACACGCATGAAAATGCAATGCGGTGAACCGTGGTCCTGTTCATCCACATTTGACTAGCTGTCTTGAAATGCAGAATATCGCTCTCCAAACTGTAGAGAAAAGTTCCCCTGAATTGCTGCCGTAATCCAGCTCGCTTACCGAGTATTCTAATATTATAGAAATTCCTTTAAACATGTCTAGACGTTGGAACCTATTTTGGAGAACTGACGCGTCCCCTGCTGAATCACCGCGTGTGCAGAGATGATGTATGCGCACCGCTGGCCAATGGCCACGTCGAGGTACCAAGTTGTAAAAACAGAGGAGCTCCAAGGTTGTGCGTAAAGAGGACGAGGCGCGAGCGTGGGCTCATTCTGATGTCATCACCCAGGGAGAAGTTGCCTTTTCTACCCAACAGAGTATAATACGCGGAGTCCAAGATAGCTGCGTTAAGAGCGCACTAGACCGTCCGAACCTGGCCACCACATTTTCTCCATGGCACTGCAATAACACAGCACTGCTGCACTGTCGCGACCGTGAACCGAAGGATCCCTCATCATACCAGTTCGCATCTGAGTGGCCACAGCAATGATGGATTAAGTGCCTTGTCAAGGATTCAATGACGCGCGCCTAAGGTAAGTAATTAGATTCGGTTTTGACATTTCTTTTCACATTGTTATGCAAAAAGAGCTGACCACCTCAAGGGATTTGGAACTGGATCGATGTGCGCCAAGGAACCGTTCAGTATTTTAAGCATCGTGAAAAATGGTGAAGAAGAATAAATCTACACAGGCACTCACCTGTGGCTTTAAGTTTTAAATATGAGTACTTAATGTGATATTAAATTTTGACTTCACTTAAATGCAAAGCGCTGTTTTATACGGATTGTAAACTCGACTGTCGAGTTTTACTTTTCGTATTCATCGATAACTGCGGGAAAAAAACGTTTTCTTTAGAAATTCTGGGCACTCCTTGCGTACTGCCTACGTGAAGATAGGCAAGAAACAGCAATAAAACATACATAAGCAATAAATAAGCAAATGAATATGAGTGAATCACTCCCGTGCTGCTATTCTTTATTAATTCTTTACATTTGACGTTTCTGTTCTCTGCTGAACACATCCATGCCGTGAACACAGGGAACCAAGCATCTCGATATAGCAAGACCGCTATATGCAAAAATCTGTATTTTAATTGATTTGCTTATCTCAAGGTTCGTGCAACCAGACAACCTTCTGCCTCAGCTGAATCGATTCAAAGATGAGGCACTTGCGAAGGCGAGACTAGGTGGAGCCCAGCAGTTCCAGCTTCATCTTTAAAAAAAAAATAAATACTTTCTATGCCTCCATATGAACAATACGTATAACCCCAGGATACGCTCGTGACCATTGAATCTGATGTTTGCACGAAACCCCAGAAACCTGTCAGAGTAAGCCTCAACTAACGCTCAAAATTGATCCACTTTAAGTATTCGCACTTTTGGCGCATTTTAGGCACGCTCTTACACCCTGCCCCAGACTCCGCTTCCTAAAATGTTACAAAACGCTTGTGAAAGGACAGCGACCTGCATGCAAGTAGAGGAAGATATAGCTATTATTGTATGCTACATGAAATGCATGATTAGACTACAATGATCAAACGTAATGTAAACATTTTTTTTGAACGATATATCGTATATATATCGTTCAAAAAATGTTTACATTACGTTTGATCATTGTAGTCTAATCATGCATTTCATGTAGCATATATATATATATATATATATATATATATATATATATATATATATGCATATATATACATTATTGTGTGTTTGTGTGTATATAGCACTATTTATACACATGCACGCTTACACACACACACACGCACACACACACACACACACACACACACACACTGTTGCACATCTGTTGGCATCATGCATAATTTGGCAGCCACTCCCGACCGCAGCCACTGATGGACTAAAGGATGACTAACACATGCCAACAGACGGATTATGGTCTCTAAATGTAGCTACGTGATTTCTGTATAGCTCCCTGTGAATGTATACTATGTGCGATTTAAGTACGATTTGTGTGTTCTGATTTGTGGTCATGGACTCTCTCTCTCTCACTCTCTCTCTCTCTCTCTCTCTCTGTCTCTCTCTCTTAGTCACTCTATTACGCACTCACAACACATTATACAGCACCTGTCAGAGAAGAATAAATGCATCATTATCAACTTATACCCCCTCAGCCTTCCTTGCAGACAGAATCACCTGCATAGCCATTGACCAGTTTTGAATCAGAAAATGCCCCTCTGCCTTCTGGCCATCCATTAGAAGGGAAGGGTCAAGTGAAATGCATTCCTCTCATTTCATTAAAGCAGTAAAATCACTTCATCAAATACTACTGATGTCAAAATGATGTGTGGCACTGCAGTTCATAGTATGCTTTGAAGGCAGAGATGGCTCCAGCTCTGATCGTTGTATGGCACTGAGGGAATGTGATAAGTGTCTGGCACAGACAGCCAATTACAACTTCATCCCAGCAGAGGAGGCTGCGCATCCTGCACCTCAGCAGACCCGCTGTCTCTGGAATGATGGGCCTACCTATAAACACCTTAATCTCGCCCTTCTGTGCCGTGAAACCATGGAGATTCTCCGGCCCTCTTCGAGAGGCAGGAAGCCAGTCTTGGAGTCTTGATGTTTCCTGAGACCGCCATCCAACAACCCCCCCACCCCCTTGAGTGGCTGCTTGTTTTGCGCATGTCGATGGAGCGCCAAGTGCTGGCGAACCAAGGTGCTGTGGAGTTGCAACCGCCTCCAAGCTGTCGCGGATCGTGCCGCCGTTGTTCCTGTTTCGTGACTTGAGCGGTAAACGTCACTGCGCCTATGCCGTCGCCGCCTCTTGCGCCCTCCTCCGCCGGGCTGTCCGCGTGGGTCGCTTTTCCATGCGTGTTCCCCACATCCGAACGCTCGACGCCCCAGCAGTGGTTGCACTGCGCGAGAGCATGCCAGGCACCCGTGCTCGAGGCGGGGGATCGGATGGGGGGGTCGGGGGGAGAGGTGGGGGCTGGTCCGTTGGCGCTGCCGGGAGGAGACAGAGCCGGGGGTCGTCATGCAGAGGCGGCTGATGTGGCAGCGGGAGGACAGTCATCTCGGGAGCAGCTGGCTCGGCGGTGCGGAAAACACCGCACAGCTCTCAGGAGGAACCTAAAGGTCAGGTGATGAGTAGCGCTGTGATGGGTGGATCAGACAGCGAGAGACAGGCATAGACAGGGAGAAGAGGTGGAACGCTGTCAGCTCCCAACCTCTCTGTCCATGGATGTTTATGATTGCACTGAGACTGGCGAAGCAGGCATTCATTCTGTTTATTTCTCTAGTGTATATAGGGGAAAGAATGAGAGTATGACAGGAATAGCAGGATATAGGTTTAAACATATACAGAGGGCACGTCCGCCTGGGGGAAGTATCTGATTATTCGATTGCATTCTGCATGATTATAAAAAAATCATGCAAGTGTATAGGACAAGCAGGGGTTTGAGCTTACAGATATTTAGCTGGTTGAAGTCAAAAAGCAGGCCTGGATTATGTCAACTTTTTGTGTAGTTTAACTTGACAATCAAATAACATGAATGTCAGGCCAGAATAATTGACTATTGCAACCTGAACTTTGCTTGCAAGATTATAAAATCAATTATTGCAGCCTTAATTAATATTTTACTATAGTCTGAAGCGATAAAGAGAATGCAAGGATCAGGTCTTTGGAGAAAATCAAAGCCAGCTGTCAAAAATATAACGAAACAGGGAGTGCAGACGTGAATAACCCAATATGGAGAAAAAAGCTGGAATATCTGAGAAATCGTTCAGTTGTCTAAACATTTACGCTCAGTAAATTACCTGAGATGTATTTTGGTGTAATTTTCCAGTTTGGTTCATTTCACTTGAATCCTTCAGATGTGACAGGATGAGTATGAGGGAAACAAATCTTAAACTGATTTAATGTGAACTTTTCTTCAAGTCGTGGTCTGTAGAGAATGTTATTGATTGGCAGTTATTCCTTTTTTCTGCGATACATACCCCGAAATTCTGTTGCGTGTAGTTGCACTTAATCCCAGATGACAGGTGGCTGTGATTGGTTGTAATACATTGTGCCACATTCTTAAAGCATTTCCTCTATGTGCTAATCCAGCACGGGCAGGTTTGGCCCCTTTTCACTGACATTAGGAGCACTGTGTGAAGGTTCTGCCCCTGCCCTGGTGTGTCCAACTCAGGCCACGCAGCAAAGCGAGAGCTCTCACATTTGAAATGCCAGATTCCACACAGGCGTTCCTTCTCACCTCGGCCGAGATTTTGAACTTCCCACAAGGCAGGGGAGCTTGAAGGTCATTTTCATTGCTTACCAATGATGATCAATGCTGAAGATAAATGACCACACAAAGATCTGGGCAGGGGCGCAAAGGCCGCATGGATTTTCTTGGCTGTGTTTAATCAATAGACACATAATCTGATGTCCATTATACACGTTTATTGAAATCATGGTTAATCTGTGGAGAAAACTGGTATGTTAATGAGAGTGATATCTTTCTATCCTCCGCAGAGAGAAATATTTCAGAATTGAAGTTGGTATTGGGTTTTTATAAGTACATGTCGTTCATGTCCAATCTGTCATCAGGTATATGCACATTGCTACTACAGTCTGGAGGATTCCCTTGGCTGGGTGGAAATTGCGATGCTGTTACTTTGCAAAGGTCGTTTTTTTTCAGATCCACAAAAAGTGGCAATGGACAAAGCTGCAAACATTTATTTCCTGAGCTGTCTGACCTTGTATTCTTTGGAAGGACAACCCCCCCCCCAACATTCCTGTCTGAGTATGAAGCACATCCATTACAGTCAAGCACAGGAGTGCTGCTAGACACAAGTTTAAAAAAAGGCAGAAAAAAAAAATCAAACTATATAGCAGATAAAGGTATTTCACATTTCAAAATGCTTTTTACAACAGCTTTATTTATTTTTGTACTTACCGCTTGAATTACAATGAAATACAATTCACAGAGACGTTTCTTTTAAGTGGGTGAAAATTAATACATGAATTGATTTGCTTTGTCTCAGAGGACAAAGTAATGGACTATTAAATGCTACATTCGAGCAATAAGTGGAGCAGGAATGGGTCTGGGTTTATGTTGATGGAATGCCTTCACTTCCAATAATGACTCTTACATTTGTCCAGCTTGGATCTACAGGTCTCCGTTCTTCCTTGCCGCTCCTTGACTCTTTGTGCCTGACACACAACTGGCCAAGTGGTTTTCTCGCCTTCGGCTGGACTGTATGTCCAGGGCTGAGTGCTGGATCAGTGGCAGGGAGGTGAAAAGAGGTGGACACTCCAGGTTCAGAAAGTAAAAGTCCTCACCAAGATTTTACTCAGGCTTCCTGGATTGTGTTGATTCCACTAATTTTACCTGGTACTAACTAGATAATCCAGCAAGCTTGAATAAAATCCTGGGAAGGAGTTTTACTTTCCAAACCTGGAATATCAACCTCTGGAGGTGAATGATCTGAGAAGGTGAAGAGCTTTGCAGTCAGGGTTGACAGAGGTGTCTGGATGGAGGGGTCTGACAAGTGTGGATCTGCACGTGTGAACGTGTGAATGGACACATCATGCCACCCCCGCCTCCCCGATCTCCCACCATGCTCCAGGGGAACCTATTTCTGCACACCAGCCTTACCTTAATGCTGTAATTTGGGCATTCTTCCTGACCAGTGATTCGTGTAAACAGTCAAGACAGTGTTTCATTACTGTTGAGGATATGTGATTTTTTATGGTCTTGTGTTAGATAGGACGAATTGATCATTTGGAAGGAATGGTCAAACACTGAGCATACAGAAACCTGATTTGAGGCGCTTAAGCATGCTTTACTGATGATGTTAAATCACAGAGTCTACCAAAGAAAATAAACGAAAAACATTCACATCATGTGGGATCGCAGAAGGCTCCCACAATTCTCCACGGCCTTCCAACAGAGCAGCGTAACAATCAAAAGTTCCGATCTAATGAGCGAATACATAACAAACCTAAAATGTTACAGTGATGTCCGTTTCATCAAGGCAACCCACTGACTTTTTTCTTCCTGTGTTTTTCAGGGGGAGCCTGATCACGAAGTACCTTAAGTGCCTCTTCAGGGAACTGTCTCTAACTCAGGAGACTTAGAGTGTCCTGCCCTCGGCCAAACATCAGTCTGTCCAGGTCCTGCCGATGTGCTTTATTTCTGCCAATTTGGTGTGGTCTATAGCTTGACAGGACTGGATTCTGGGCAGTACGTCAATGACAATGACAGCAATTAAACTACGACTCGGGTGTCTCACATTGCTGTGTGTCAGAAAATGCGGGCAGGTTCATGTTTGAGGGCACACCCAGGAAAAAAAAAAAAGTAAATGGAGCTTTATGGAATTTTGCAGCAGAAAGAGCAGCCTGAGCCAAAGGGACATCATCACTTTGGTTCATGGACTAGAATGGTCCTGCAATGTGACGGAATGACATTGTGAGCGAGGGGGGCGCTGACACACAACTGCATTACGAGAACGTTCTCTTCCGATACAAAAGGGCACTTACAAAATGTTCCTTTGTTAGATGTTTCTGTTCGGTGATGATCACCAGCTGTGTGCGATTGTGAAAAATGTCAAAACACTCAAGATAAATTTGCGAACTGTCGCTGCATTGCTGTATCAGAAGTAAATACCTGTGCCCGTGTTGCAAGGCATGTTTCATTTCCTTTGCAGAATTCTGCATACATTTATTATTCCTGAGTGCAGACAGTTAAAAGCCCATCAGTTGTAGACACCATTTGCCACACACTTAATTTCATTACATTCTTAATAGCTGTCAGATGGAGACCAAAATGTTAATGCATCAGTGCCCTTGCAGAGTTGCAAACTATTGAGAAGAGGCATGAAGAGAGAAAATCAGTGAGTGATTTGTGCCTCTTTGTCAGCCCGTTACTAAATCTCCTTGGGGACAGCATGATGCTTGGGTCTCCCAGCCAGAACTGCACCAATTGTAGCCAAGTCCAGGTCTCGGAGCTGAACGTCCCCAAGGCCGTGGTTCTGGGCCTGGTTCTGGCCATGTTCATCATGTTTGGAGTGCTGGGCAACATCCTGGTCATCCTGTCGGTGGCCTGCCACCGGCACCTGCGCACCGTCACGCACTACTTCATTGTCAACCTGGCCGTGGCTGACCTCCTGCTCAGCTCCACCGTGCTGCCCTTCTCCGCCATCTTTGAGATGCTGGGCCGCTGGGTGTTCGGTCGGGCCTTCTGCGACATGTGGGCAGCCATGGACGTGCTGTGCTGCACGGCGTCCATCATGAGTCTGTGCGTGATCTCCGTGGACCGTTACGTGGGTGTGAGCTACCCGTTACGCTACCCAGCCATTGTGACGGAGCAGCGGGCGCTGTTGGCGCTCGTGGGCGTCTGGGCACTCTCCATCACCATCTCGGTGGGGCCGCTCTTCGGCTGGAAGGAGCCGGCTCCGGAGGACGAGGCCGTGTGTCGGATCACGGAAGAGCCCGGCTACGCCATCTTCTCGGCCGTGGGCTCCTTCTACGTGCCGCTGGCCGTCATCCTGGCCATGTACTGTCGTGTGTACGTGGTGGCGCGGCGGGAGACACGTGGCCTCCGCGAGGGCCACAAGACGGAGAAGGCGGACCACGCCAAAGCCGTGATCCTGCGTATACACCGCGGCAATGCCGCAGCGGCGGAGGACGAGGCACTGCGGGGTCGCATGCACTTCACGCTCCGCCTGCTCAAGTTCTCCCGGGAGAAGAAAGCGGCCAAGACCCTGGGCATCGTAGTCGGCTGCTTCATCCTCTGTTGGCTGCCCTTCTTCCTGGTGCTGCCCATCGGTGAGTGCTACCTTGCTCATTACTCATTACAGTGCAGTGGGTCATGTTTGATGGCAATGACATCCCAGTCCACATGCAGTTTGTGTGGTCCGATCAGGTCATTTTGGAGCCTGGAAGATAATCTGATTAAAAAATAATTCATAAAATATAAGATTAAAATACATAAAAATGTTGCAGTGCACATTTGTGGTGCGTCTACTGACTTAAGTACCAGCAAAACAATGCATGTGTGACTTGTGAGTTCTTATTTGATAAATTCCTTTTATATTATTATTGATTATTTGTATTTTTAATCTTCTTATGGTGTATTATTCAGTGATTACTATGAATACACAGTAACATTTAAACTAAGGCATCTAATTATGACAGTGAGGAATGGAACACTAGAACCATTGATGGTTTTTGGAGCACAAAAGGCTTAAATTAACAGTTCAATTCATGCATCTCTTGTAGTCCTGCCCTACTACAAGGGCATGATTGGATAGTTAATTTCATTTTATTTTGGCACTCTTAATGTATTGGTTATTTAGGAAGTACAATGTGAGGTATCAGACACTGAGGAAGGAGCACTGCATTTCTTTCATGTCTGTCAAATGTGCTGAAAAAAAATAAGAGCAAAAATTAATTTCCTTCAGCAATTGGGATTGCATGTAACATTTTTAATTTAGCAAATGCTATGATTGTATATAAATGCATGCGAAACTACAAAGCTAAAGAGTATTGTTTGCAATATGGTTTTATGTGCGGTGCAGAGTTGTGTGTTTGTTTATGAGCAGTGGGAAATGCGCACTGCATTACAACTCCTGGGCTTTGTTGTCATTTTTCTTGCCATTTCATCTTCCATAATATTCCATAGTTCACATGCGGACACATAAGAATTTCGACTGGGAATTTGATTTTCCAGGTCTCCCAGAAGGTGGGGATAGTAATTACTGCAACGGGGGATGGACTGACAGGCTTGGGGCCATAAGACTGCTAAATTATTTTTGTCCCAGGCTTCTGCCATGTGGCTCTCTGTATTGTATTATTACTCTGACATTCCAGTGTGGAATCAGGGGAGGCTCTTCACACACACACACACACACACACGTGCGCGCACAATATTTTTATTGTTTACTTTCTTTCATTTTTCTTGCACAATAGATTCACGTTTGTTTGTGCAACATGACTTTTGGTTACTGCTGTGAATTTCATATCTGCATTTTCCATACATGACACTATTATTTTCCATTGCTATGCAATTTTCCTTAAGAAGACCTTTCTCTTCAAGGTTAGGCATGCATGAACCAAAATATATTACTCCAGCTTGTCATAAAAAAATATATATATTCAGGAAATTGGATTAACGTATTACTGGAAACCCAATGAAAACAAAGTAATTTCCCAGTAAATCTGTGGTGAATGTCGCTCAACATTTTCTCAAGAGTCTACAAATATTAAGCTTTCCTTTACTTTTATTCCTCTGCTACTGCCCCCCCCCTTTATTTAGCACAAATCCCCAAACATTTTATTCTCAGGCATGACATGTGTTAGCCCATTAGGAAAAAATTAATGGTAAAACAGTAAAACAACAGTTTAACAAAGCCTGTGAGAGAATCTGACAGCCATGTCTCATGGGTCTCCGGTCAGCTAAAGCATGGACAAAAAAAACAAGAAATCTAGTAAACAAATCAACGTTTAGATCCGCCAGCTCTGTTATGAGTTTGACCATTTACAGTAAACTACAGGTGTTTATGGTTTTACTAATAACAGTAACTCTACAGGATGCCTAGAGTTTTTTAGAGTAATTTTGAATTAATGATTAGCTTATAATTTTTTAAAAACTTTTAAGGGATTATGTAAGATCTATGCAGTTTCGTGGGAAGAAATATCAAAGTTTTCCTCTTGCTGAACCACCTGCACATGATTACATTATTTTACCCAATTAATCTCGTATAAGTCTGTGAAACCTAAAGTTTCTATAAAAAATGTTTAGATGTGGTTTACAGTATAAAACAATTTCTTTGTCACAAACAATGTTTACCCTTTGAATATACCTTCATTTTAATCTTACCATACAGTATATATTTCACAGAACCCCAGAGAAGGAATACATGCCTGGTTGATTTGTGGTAATAAAACCATGTAGTCATGCTTGCAATTATGTACTTGAGAGCTGCTTTCCAAAACCTAAATTCCCACAGAGACACAGGGCTTTGTTATGAAGTTTGTGTTGGCTCAAGTCATGTATTAGTGGTTAAGTGGATCATGTAGACAGAGGGACAGCAACCGAAGCACTTTGGGTAGACCTCTCAAACTTGCCTTTGAAGGGTCACTGACTCGTCAGTGCCCCGGTCTCACAAGCAGCTGAGCCTGTGGGGAATATTTTCTGTCTCTCCCTCTCCCTCAGTCGCTCTCTCGCAACCACTGTTGGGTTCCTTGTTGACTCTCTGAGAGATCAAAGTGGTTTTGGATGGACATTTGTTGACTCGCTAGTCTGTGACTCATATTTCAGTTCTAAACTTGAGCAACCTCTACATTTCTTGGTGCATCAAGTGACAATTTCTAGTCTATTCTTTACACTGCTGTAGCCCCCACCCCTCCGCCCTCTAACTCTCTTTCACTCTCTCTCTCTTTCACTCTCTCTGTTTCTTTCTCTCTCTCTGACCTCCTCTCTCTCTCTCTCTCTTTCACTCTCTCTGTCTTTCACTCTCACACTCTGTCTGTTTCTTTCACTCTCTCTCTTTCACTCTCTCTGTCTCTTTCACTCTCTATTTTCACTCTGTTTCTTTCTCTCTCTCTGACCTCCTCTCTCTCTCTCTTTCTCTCTGTCGATGTTCCCCTCTGGGTCTCTCCCTCTTTATTTACTGCACACAGTGAGCACTGGCGGCTTATTCTGCAGCTCTGTAAGGGGTCCAAGTCGTCTCCACACTTCAGTCTAGCTGGGACGCGTGTCTTAATGGAGTTTGACCTGCTAGGGCCGAAGACTTCACTTTTCTTCCCTCTTCTTATGAAAATTGTTTGTTCCTTTCCGCCCAATTGCCCTCGACTTTGTGACTCCACTCAGATCTGTGGTTTCTGTGCTTAGGGATTGCGGCGTATAACGCGTTGCCATTCATCATTTTGCAGTCGTTATATTACAGGCGAGGACACAAGCACTGTTGTTGTTTTCTCATTTGGTTCATTTCAGTTTAAAGCTTCATTTCGTCATCCCTGCATCCCATGCCTTTTACACTCCATAATCTCTCAGAGTACGACAAAAATTGCAAACCGTAAATCATTCCAATTTTTGGGTAGGCTTAGCAATACTTTTTCTTGCTTTCTTATACCTAAATGCACAGCATGTAAATGAATTTTGAGCAAGGCGACATCGCCTCCTGTGACCAGCGATCGAGACTCATTCACTTGTGAACAGCACAATAGAATTTCAGTTGTTTTCCCCCCTGAGGTAACAGAATAGCTGCAGCGTGTCTACAGAGAGACTCTCCCCTTCTCTCTAGATTTCTCACCCAGCTCACGTACCCCAGGCCCCCCTCTCTTTTCCCCCGGCTGGAATCGCTTGTAAAGTGTCCTGCGAGACGTCTCTGCGGCGTGTACATCCGTGGGAGGAAGCATCGTGTCAAGGCTAGACACTTTAATTCTGTTAATGTTTCAGGCTTAGAGAAACATGACTGCATATCGACTGTATTAGAGTGAGGAGGCCAAAATATAACCTGTGTTAGAGTCATATGCCAGAAGACTGCCTGTGTTAGAGCCATATGCCAGCAGACTGCCTGTGTTAGAGCCATATGCCAGCAAACGGCCTGTGTTAGAGCCATATGCCAGCAAACGGCCTGTGTTAGAGCCATATGCCAGCAAACGGCCTGTGTTAGAGCCAGATACCAGCAGTCTTCCTGTGCTAGAGTGAGACTTCCATCATATTGGCTGTGCTAGAGCAAAGTTACCAGCAGTCTGCCTGTGCTACAGTAAGGTTCCCAACAGACTGCCTGTGCGTCCCCAGCTACCATCTGCTCATTTGAATGCCATCAGAGCCGTGAGGTCCTTTTCAGCACAGCCACCTTCCATCATGCTGGTCTGTATTTATGAGGGCAATTCGACAGAAAGCTATTAACCTTGATTAAGATAGGAGCTGTGAAGCATAGAGAACGCTATAAAAAGCCTCACTTCCAGTTGTGACGTGCCATGTGTCAGGCTTTCATGTTATAGCAGGGGGGGAGGTGTTGAGATTTGTGGGTTACATATTTCTGTCCTTCGGTTTCATCCAATCAGCACTTCTCTATTTTCCGCTTCCCGCTTTCTCGTTTTCCTCAATCGGACTCCTCCGGCCATTGTGAAGATTCAATCTGTCTTGGACAGTCACGCTGCTTTTCATCTTTTTTAGAAGTTTGCAGACATCCTCTAACTAATGTAAAACAGCGTGGGGTCTTTTGTATTGTAACAAAAAGCCTTTATGTTGTCTGTGAAATTATTTCCCATTTATTAAAGAAAATCCCATTATTAGAAAGTTTGATTAATTTCACTGAAAAAACCTCTCTACTATAAACTTGAAATCTTTGACTAAAGGTATTATGGGGAATCTCTTAATCCAGGACTAAGTGCAATAGCTGAAGACTGTTGCAAGGACAAACTATTAATGCATATTTTTGTCTTATTCATGTGTGTGTGTTTCTCCAGGCTCCATCTTCCCAGCATACAGACCCTCAGACACAGTCTTCAAGATCACATTCTGGCTTGGCTATTTCAACAGCTGCATTAACCCCATCATCTACCCGTGCTCCAGTCAGGAGTTCAAAAAAGCCTTTCTGAGTGTGCTGGGGGCACGATGCCTGCGCCCGCAACCCAGACCCATTCAGCCCTTTCCTCAGGGCCACACCCCCAGCCACACCCCCAGCCACACCCCTTCCCACCTCCTCACTCTGGGCTCAGAGGGCCGTGCTGATCCCTCCCGCCTTAGCCCTTCCTCATCCATGGTCCTGTCCCGCACGCCCTCCTCCAGGGACGGCCAGGAGTGGCGGGCCGGGTCCCGAGCCTCTTCTGCAGGGCCGGCGGGGGGCGGCATGGGCATGAGTACCGGGGCCAAGGTGGCGGGGGCATGCAGCAAGAACCTGCTGCGGACATGTTGCTGTGTGGGGGCTGGTCCGGTGAGGGCAGGGCCACACGTACGCACCTCTCCCCCGGTCATCAAGGTCCATCGGCTTTCCCTGTGCGAGAACGGGGAAGCAGTGTGAGCTGCATGCACGCCAGCGCCCGCACCATCCAAATCCTCCACCCAGCAGCTCTCACAAAGCTCGCATGCACCGCCTCTCCGCGGGATAACATGATGGAGACGCTGAATCGAGGTGGAATCTTATAAATGCCATATAATTTCACAGCGCGTCTACCCTGTTATCAAGATGGACACGGGGCTGTCAGACAGGCATCCGCTCAACGGAGACGGGGACGTGCACTGTGTCAGAGGAAGTCTGCGCAACACTCCAGCGTTGTTGTGGTGACAGGAGGCGGGGTGACCACAACGTGTACCGAGAGGGAGAATATCAGCACACGGGCTGATTATTGACTATAGTTTCATATTGTCTTTGCACATTTGCACAGAAAACACAATTTCATGGTTACCTCTTTTTTTATCATTTTATGTCTGAAATTATACACATGTATTGTGTTCATTTCTGAAGGTAGTATAACTAGCAGGAATGTTCATGGACCTGTGTATATTCAGGTTGTTCAATGATAAAAGATAAAGTGAAATTTGTTTTTCATTTTAAATACTTCACCTCAGATCCATCAGGCACACAAAAAAATTACTTTGAACATTTACCAAGGACAATGCATAAGTATTTTTCTATCATATAGTCCTTCCAAGATTCATGTTAAATATTTTGTTGAATTGTGATCAGTCATGGAAGCCATGCCGTATATCAGCTCAGCCTAAAAAGTGCTTTGGGAGCAGTTTTGTATCCATAAACTACTCCACCGCCCCCAGCATGCGAAGCTCGGAAATATCCTTCTGTGAGAATTCTACTGGTTGCTAAAATGTCCCCTGATGTTACAGTGAGGTCAGAGTTTAACTATTCCAATCAAATCCAATGTTGTTGACATTGGGGAATTATACCCTGTCTCACCATGTTAAATATGCCAATAAAGTATGCTAAATGTCCAAAGTTTTAAAGTTACAAGCTCACAATAAATGGACCAGAAACTGGAATCCATGATTGTAGGTAGACAGGAGACCTTTAAATAGTACAATATGTGTTCTTTTCTTTTCTTCAGTGTTTCCTGTTTAAGGAAATACAGGACTAAGTGGTGATATGGAGTGTTCCCAGAATAAGGTTTTGCGGTTGGTTTTTAAGAGTTCATTTAAGTCCTTTTGACCATTATGAATTATTCATAGATTTTCACTGCCTCACCCAGTATCACACACTCATGTTCACACACATATACTTCCATATACTATTACAAGCATAACATTTGCTTACATTCACTGTAAACAGTCGTTGATGTCAGTCATGTGCTTGCCCTCAGGCACATGCACACACTCAAAAATAAGACTCAGCTCTCTGAAAACTCATTGTGGTTAGTTAGCCCCAATAAACCTTGTCATGGACAGCTGCAATTTATGGCAGTGCTTAGTCTAACTTTTAGGGCCAGCTTTTATCACTGAATTAGATCTTCAGAACCAGCACTACATTCCCCTTACTTGTGACCTTGCCAAGCCAGCACTTTCCCCCCTGTTGTCTGACTCACAGCAAGTCAGTCTTGATCAGACCACCAGACAGAGAATGGCGTGACACCCACCTGCGTTCTCCTGTGATATTCTTAGAGTCTCTGTTCTGACGTCAGTTCATCTTCTGATATCTATCTACAGAACACACTGTCCCCCTCCACCTCTGTTTATCTCCCTCTCTGTCCATTCTTTCTTTAGCGCTGGATCTAAAATATTCTTAGATTTTTGTGCGCATAGGGTAATACGACCAGGGTCGTAACTAACTATAAGGACGCCGAAGGTTTTCCGTAGTATCTGTAGACATGGAATCGAAAATGGCAACAACGGCGTTGTGATGTTATAGCAGTGTGTAGCCTGCACTGCGTAAAACTGCGTATTGTAAGACTTGGCCTTCTCAGTCAACGGCGATAGGAACGATTCTCAACTGACCTCAGAGCAATTGGCAATGGTCATGAATTTGTTAATACCTGTGGCTTTAGTTTGTGCAAAACACACAGGTATTGTGTGGTTTGTGCTGATACTCCTATTAATGAAAAGGTTATATCACCTTCCGTTTAAAATTATTTAATATATTTATTTATTTATTTCCTATCTGACCATTTTACACAAAATACGCGAGGAAGACACAGAGGGACTCAAAGAGGAATGCTAAATAATAGAGGTATCTATATATCATTTAAAAAAATTAACAAAACCAATTTTAAGTTATAGATTGTCGATGTAGGTTTAATGTATATTTTCAGATCAAAATGTTTTGCTAAAGTGAACAATCATCCAAATAAAATGGCACTTTTGTAAGAGTGTGTCCTAAATGTAAACTTGAACCATTAAATTCGACAGTTGAATGAATAGAGTGATGCGTAAAAAAGTGTGGTAGTCCTATCTAATTCTATATGGTTGAGTCCAGTGGTTTGAAAAATTAAATGTAACTTTCATTATGGATTATGATGAAAACAAGGCAACAATTAGGTAGTGAAAACTGGTGATTGGAGCGTGCTGTGCCTGTCCTACGTATTACTTTACGTGACTTAATTTACATTTCTTCATAATGGACCTCACTAGAATTTTGAGCCTGGTTACGGTCTTGAATACGATGTCGGTTTGTAATGTAATAACGACAGTGCCTGAGAATAGCGGTTATCACAGGCACAGCCAGAAAAGGACTTCCGTGCGAGAGCGACGCAGTGCATATGCGTCCACACAAGCTTTTGTATTCTGTCCCCATGTCTCTGCGTCGGAGATACAGAGATAAACTCAGCGAAACGATTGAGGTTAACATCTCTGGGGCCCTGGAGAGCGAAGAACACACAGTCAGGCGTCAGATGCTGTGCTATGGGAAAATCGAGGCTACGTTGTCTCATGCGCGCTTTCCTCTAGTTTGTCATTGGCGTGACATTTCAAGGATGCGTCGCGTCTCAGTCCTGGCAAAGCTGCGTTCTCTTGGGAGTGGGATATACTTCGATACCGCCGTGAGATCCGCTCCAAACATAGAGCGCATGAGAAAAAACTACAGACCACAACAGCTTTGGAAAAATGGCCGCATCTATCAGAATGCAGCCGACCGTATTTACCTAATAGCTGGGGAAAACTCGACGGACCAAACGTTTAAATCCTGTACGAAGGTGTTGGTCTGCTTCATTAATCTATATTGTCAGACCAGTATTTCTAGCGAATCTCTTCTGAAACCTAAAGCTCTCATGTGAACTGCTCAGTTGTCTTTAATCAATGAGATACTCACATTCAGTCTGCACTTTATTTTATTCGGCACAGTATGTTGTACTCAGTGCGCGTGCACAAATCAGAGTGTCACAAAGTGGTCTAGGTAGGGGTCTAGTCTGAGGGAACGTGGAGGGTTGACTGCAGGACAATAATTCAAGGTCGCCTGTGTTTGAGTCCTTGGCACAGCGGGGGAAGATAGAACTTGCTCACAACGTATACGGTCCTGCTTGGATGTGTACTGATTTGAATTTGTGAGGGTTTGCAGTTCTCGTGTGTGGGAGGTAGTTATCTCCCTGCGCTTCTGTCTCTGTTTTGCTCGAAGCAATTATAGTGCCTCAACCATTCTCCTGCGTCTTAATTGTGCATTTACTGTACTGCCACTAGGCACTATCCTACAGTTACAAATGAACCAAGCGTCTCAATTGAGTGGTTATCAGCCAGGGCTCAAGGCATGGTATACACTCGTTTCTTGTGGACTATCATGTATTGCGGAACTATGGCGCCCCCACGAGTCCACTCTAACCATAGATATAAATTACCCTCGTGCTTAATTATGCTAAGTGAACAGTAAATGGGTCAGTAAATATATCGTAATTTACTATAAAATACCTTATAGTAAAGGAACCTGTGCTTTTTTCATAAGTGTAATGTTTGTAATGTCAAAATCAAAACTTCATAAAGCTACATTAATATTATTTGGCAGATACTCACATCCAGGGTGACTTATGTATGTATTAGTATGACAGTGTGTGCTTAGTTTGGTGTTGCTAGAACGTTGCTCTACCTGATCCACTAGGTGAGCTATAGAACACAATGGATATTACCAACATATTTTCCAAGCAGGAATAATGAGGCTTACATCAGACAAACCTGATTTTGTTCCATTTTTTAATACTTAAAATCATTTCAATAAACACCTATGGGATACAAAGCTTTCAAAGAGAGAGAGAGAAAACGTTTGCTGACCCCATTAGCCTACAAAACATACACTGTCAACATTTTTTACCTTCAACAATGGATGGCAAAGGGCAACAACAATTCATAAAAAAAAGACACTAAAATATACCTTCCTCTCTGCAATCCACAGACATCACGACTACCAGAAATTTAGATCTTTACATGACAGGGTGTGGAAGTTGTAGGACTGTAGAGTGTAAAGAACTGGCATCAAACTACCAGCTTCTGTCACTGATTAGCATATACTATGGACTTACAAACAGGCATGTGTCAGCAGGTAGCTGAGATGGAAGTTACTGCCTAGGACTACACTTCCCATGAGTATGAGAGGGCTGTTTGTATAAAAAGGTGAGGAGTAACACTTCACAACACTGGGCATGTTTAGTCTATAATCCAATGATGCTATCATAGATTAGCATCTCTGAAGGAATATGCTAAATATTGCATTTGTGGAATTAAGTTGGCAGTGGAAGTCAGTGACTCCAACCACTAACATTTCATTATAACTGACAGTGACAGAATGACACAGAAGGATGAATTCTGTACATGTTATTTTTTTTCTATAAGAAATCCTTAGCTCATAATAACAATACTCACAGACAGCCATCAAGAACTGTATCATATAGCGAACAGGCAGGCAAGTGAATGTGACATCAAAGAAAACAACAGATTTAAAAATTAAAAACATTCTCAGTTAACAGATGAAGCAAATCAGCATTTTCACAGGATCAGTTCTACACATGCCAGACAGACTTGTTCTGAGATTACTATGGCCGGAGGAGAAGCACATAGGTACAGTTAAAGATCAGGGGGTAGAGGGTTTAATCCTGACAGAAATAGTGAGTGGAAGCTAATCATTAGCCTCCACCACTCGCCCACCCTGGTGAGAATGTGGGCAAAGCACTACAGGCTGTCATATTATGGGACAAGCATCTTAGCACACTCCCACATGACCAGCGCTGAGCCAATAGCACCTGGCGCAAAGAGGTCACCGGGGGCATGACCCGCCCATGGCATGGCTGTCGTAACCAATAAACAGTTGTGCCAAATGTGGAGGGGTAGTTGCCACGGTAACCTTCTAAACCCTTTGATGACTATAGAAGGGCTGCGGGAGAAATGGGAGGGGTAAAGAAGCAAAAGGGACTCTAGTCTTTCTTCTTCTTTAATTCAGCCAGGACTTGTTCTTACTGCATTGTATGTCTGTCGTAACCCCCACCCCCACCTCCCAACCTTGAATAGAGTAAGGGGCAGTAAATACTTTAACCCTAAAACTGACTAACGTAATACGTATTCTCAGACCGCATGGCCTGCTTAAAATAACGAAGACACAAGGTCAAGAAATTATGCAGGAGTACAGAAGTGCAAAGATATGAGGCAGGAGGAAGACCAAAGTGAGCGATCCACAAGTGAGCTGGCAACACGATAAAAAACACTGACCTGAAACGAAAGGCGGCACAACATGACACCTAGCTAACCGAGTTCCTTACACAACATTCCAAAAGAAAAGTCCCAAAGGTTTTCGCTGAAACGTTGACAACTTTGTGTTGAATGGAGTATAATCAGGAACACGAGACCTTTTCCCACACAATTTATGTTCCATACAGTAGCAATAAATAAGAAAACAAATTCAGTTTTATTTCACTCGACTTACCCTATGAGAAGAAAAAAAATCCAACTCAGATAAAAAGGGCAATCCAAAGACAATTGTGGACGGCAGGCTTATATCTCGTGTTCCTTTTCAAATGTTGAAAATAAATGTGTTCAGGCAGATGGCAGGGCAACAATAAAATGATTAGGGTGAGGCATGGGAGAATTGGTGGATGCTGTAAAACGGGGAGGTGGAGGTGCTTGCAGGGACCTGGCAGGGGGTCCAGTTGGCAGGGGTGGTACCAGAGCAAGGGCCTGTGGTCCTTGACTTCCCTCCGCACCCCTTCCTTGCTGGCTTTGGCAAGGGGAGAGTCTAACCCAGGCTGGTGATGTTAGCCCTGCCACCGGGGGGTGCCACAATGCGCTGAGTGGTGCGGCGAGGGACGTTGTCATCGATTTGAGCTCCTGAAGAAAAAGAAGTGAGCAGAACAGATTGACCTGATAGAAAAATTCCAAGAGTAATATGTATCTAAAATAAGAGGCCATAAGATTTTGATGTCAAAATAACCTTCCACCTAAAACGTGAAGCGTACTCAGGCTACTACTGACCAGACAGGCTGAATCCAGACTGGTGAAGGTTGCGAATGGGTTGGGGAGTAGGTTTGGATGGAGAGGTCTTGTTGGAGGTGACAGGAGTCATTACTTTGGGTGTAACAGTGACCTCACACACAGGACCATCATAAAGACCACGAGGTACCCCACGCAGCTCGGCAAGCTGGGGAAAGTGAAGACAGTCTCGCTACCGAACATGGACTGATAAATAACACCATTGGTGTGGGACTGTGGATATCTTATTCTCTATAAGTTACCCTATTATGAAGACAAGTTCTGTATTACATCTGCACAACTTGTAGTGATTTATCAGCTCCTATCATGAAAAACTGAATTTCCCTCAATTTATTGAAATAAAGAATGCAGTAATGTGTATATATTAAGCCACACGAATGTTACAAGTGGGAATAAAATAAAAGAAAAATGGCTTGACTGCCAAATTAACCAAAATATTTATGATTGGACTCAGAACAGAAGTTCATGATTAACCGATTAACAGACTTCATTCACAGAAGACAGAAGTGCCTAAGATTAGGCAGAATGTTACCAGCACACAAACAATTCTAGCCTGCAGTCTGAAGACTCTGGTACGGGGGCATGTGCAGGGCGGATCAGACGCGTACCCTGCTGCGGGCCTTTATCCTCTTGTAGACGTAGTCGGGGAAGGGCTTGCGGGAGACGTAGCGGCCTGAGCCCTCGGTGGTGTGGAGGTTTCCGTCCTCCAGTACAATCTTTCCCTGACTAATGACCACGAGGGGAGCTCCACGCACTTCTAATCCCTCAAAGATATTATACTCCACGGCCTACAGAGAGAAAGAGAGAGGGAGAGGGAGGGAGGGAGGGAGGGAGAGGGAGAGAGGGAACATAAAACAGTGAAAAGACAAATGCAAAGAATATAACAATACAAAAACAACATATAATGCTAAATGAGCAAATGCAGGCTTTCCAACCCAAATCCTTCTATCTGAAACTAGACATAAATGCGTAATTACTGTCCATTAACAATATGCATGGTTGGCTGACTGAAGCAGCCGTTTATCTTTTCCAATGTGCTGTCCACCCATCCACGCAGGCATTGGGGACTTCTGTGCCAGGCCGAGGTGCTGTGTCAACAGTTCTGGCACGGCAACATCCTCAAGGGCCTGAGCAGCGGAGCCCAGCGGAGCCCAGCGGAGCGTCCCAATGATTCAGCAGGGGAGAGAGAGAGAGCAAGAGAGAGAGAGAGAGAGAGAGAGAGAGCAAGAGAGAAAGAGAGAGAGCTCATCCTGCTACCAGCATTAGCTGACACCTAAAGGATGCCCCAGCACCCCCAGCCGGGTGCAACAGACCACCGCCGACCGTGAAGGATGAGTGTAAGGATGAGAGGAGCGTGAGCTGCCATGTTTATGAGCTGCTTGCGTGGGGAACTGAAGGTGAACCAAGGGGCCGGTTCTGAAGGTAGGCGTGTGTCGGAGACGGTCTGGTATTAAAGGTTAAGTATGGATTCTCAGCTCTTTTTAATTAGGTGTTAAAGCAAATGTGCGTTTGTGTGTGTGCTCACCAGGTTGTGGCTCTTAGCAGAGATGATCTTGGTGACATCAGGGTCCCACAGCACCAGGTCAGCGTCGGAGCCCACGGCGATGCGGCCCTTTCGGGGATACAGGTTGAAGATCTTGGCTGCGTTGGTGCTGGTCACAGCCACAAACTGGTTCTCGTCCATCTTCCCTGTCACCTGGTACAAGGACAAAGCCACTGTAAGTACAAAGTGCCTTAACTAAGGGGTGTGGGTGAGGGGGGGACTTTATTTCTTTATTTATATAATTATTTCTTCAAAGTGTTATGTAAGAAGAAGACCACACAATTTAGAGGCTTTTGTCACTTCACTCATGATGTAGTCGTCCCAATAAGGTTTTCACCAAAACTTTCCTTATGTAAGTAAAAAAAAAAGAAAACTTTATTCTATGAAGTAAAAAACTGGATCACAGATCCTATTTAACAGTGCGCGATACAGGTGAAATGTGAACACAGAACATCCCACACACTGAAAACCACATTCACTGGCAATGCCAAGGGGCTTAGCAATCCGACCTGCACAAATGACCCGCGTGACCCAGCAGGTGTGCGCTCACCACACACTTGTCCCAGATGATGGACATCCTCTCCTCAGTGCCATTGGTGCCCTCGGGGATGAGGGTGAAGTTGTCTTTGCCCACGGCGCGTTGAGAGGTGTTGAAGGTACAGTGAGCACTGCCAGTGACCTGCAGATCACCACTGCACAACCACAGACACAAGCAAGCAAAAGTATCAAAATGGGTTGTTAATTTGACTAAATGCATAAAAACAGAGATAATCTAACTTAAATATTTCAACATATGTATATTTTACTGTCCAGTGCCAACTTAACAATGACCACGTTTTAGCAAAGGTTGTTAAACTGATGCAGAATTAAAATGCATTTTCAAGGCACAGGTCACTTCGCATCGAGATGAAATGCCCCCCCCTAGTGTTCAGAACCTGCCCTACATCATCAACCACATTGTGCTGCCCACATTTCCACATGTGCACCACTTCGTTTAAGAGAGCAGGACACACCAGGAGAGCAGGGAGTTGAGATAGTCAGGTGTGGTGGGGTCGGGGCTGAGAGCCGGAGACGTGATGTAGGCGGCGGCCTTGGCCCAGTTCTTGCTCCAATAGTGGGTGCCGTCCGTGCCGAGGCTGGCAGAGATGGGCTCCCCGTACACCACCGTGCCTGTGGGGGAGAGGGGTGAGAATAATACTACAGCAGCCCGCCAGCCCCTGACGAAACACGTCCGGTTCGCTTTCAAGGCCCGGGAGCCAATGGCATCTCACAAACAGATCAGATCGCGTATTTATTGCATCAGCTGGGGGATTTATTACTGCACATTGGTCAGAATTTAGCACACATGACATCATGGAATGGATTTGTACAAGACAGGGAGACTGACCCAGTGTTGCATGACTGGGTGGCGTGGCAACCATCACACGCCTCACCTTTTTTCCTGGCCTGAGCGATCACATCAGAGGCGCTCTTGCTCATCACCTTGGTGACGTAGAGGGGGCAGTTGGTTTGATTGGCCACGGTTATCGCACGGTTTACCGCCTCGGCCTCCACCTACAAAAGCAGCACACCATGAGACATCCTGGTGGAGTTACAGCAGGAGCCCCGCGGTAAACATTCACGCTGCAGCTCTGGAATGCTGACGGTGCAGTGCGCAGGCCAACGGCCCCATTTAAAAGGGCCCAAAAGTGTCTCGGTCTACTGATCAATGGCCCCGCGGACAAAAAGCTCTGGGTGGTAAAGAGGGATTTTAAGTGCCTGTTATCTGGCTTTAATTTGGTCATCTTTCAACAGAGGGAGAGATCCATGACATTTAAATGGAACAAGAAAGACAACTGAGTTCTTCTAATTTGTTTGCAAATGTATGTAGGTCACTTTGTAGGCCTGATTCAATAAATCAATAAATCAGTTTCTATGCATTATAAATTTGTGTTTATTATATTTTTAATGTTTGTTAAGCAGCCAACCCCCCCCCCCCTCCTTTTTTCTCTCTCTCAAAAAAAAAGGTTTTGTCATTACAATGAGCATTGCGATCCATTACATCCTATATAACTGTCCTGAAAAGGGTCACGTGTTCTACCTCCTCCGGCCGGCTGAGGACATGACCTTCTGGCCCAGTGATGCCCAGTTCAAGGATCCTCTTTTGCTCCTGAAATGAACAGCAGCGAAGCCATTAGAGCAAAACTGTGCGAGAGACGGCGAGTCACCCCATGCGCGCACTGCGGCCGGGAGACGAAGGGACGGTACCTCAGCAATGATGTCACCGTTCTCTGCATGCACCTGGGCGATGGCTCCCAGGTCGCGGATCACACTGAACACCTCGTACATCTGCATGGGACACACACACACACACATACACAGAACCAGATGCTGTGATTTGGGCAGGGATCGAGGGAAAGGAGATGCACATCTCAGCAGGACAGAGGCAGCAAAGACAGGAAATCAAATGGCCCTGGAGTGCTCATCAGGTCTGTACTGGGTACACAGCAATGTTGTGAAGATTTCCATTTCTACCTGTGCACGTTAACTACACGTTTTTCCAGTCGCGTTTGAAGACTTATTTAGATTCTGAGATTTGTAAAGAATAAACAAGGCCTGCACATGTCGTGGCACCCCTCTGTGTACTGAAGATGCCTTCAGCGAGGCAGCACTCTCCTCTGCAAGCACTCAGCCTGTGCCAACGATTGGTCTGGCCACACTGGCCAGCACCAGATAAGCAGACTCATCATCTCTACGCCTCTTCACCATCAGCAGAAATCATTTCTATCAAACCTATATGCCACATGTGAAACCAGATCTAGAAATATTGATAAAACCATGACTATGACGATTCACATATCGCATTTTCACTCACGATAAATTGGCGCATCAATGTGTTGACCATGGCCCTAAAGATCAGTACCTTATGGTATTGAACTACTAGTTTAGCACATGGCCAGTTTGGTAAGAAGCCAATGAGCTATTTCAGGTGTGCTGAAGGTGTTTCAGGTGCGTTGACGCTGTTTCGGGTATGCTGAAGCATAGACAACAGCAACCACAACAGGGTTACAGCCCTCCAGGATTGTAGTCTGGCACAATGTGCTGCATAGGATGAAAGCGGGAAACACCACCTAACACCGAGCACTGTATGGTCACCCCATAACACCACCTAATACCAAGCACTGTACGGTCACCCCATAACACCACCTAACACCGAGCACTGTACGGTCACCCTGCAACACCACCTAACACATTTACATTTACATTTACATTTACATTTACGGCATTTAGCAGACGCCCTTATCCAGAGCGACTTACAAAAAGTGCTTCATTGTTTTACTCAGAACAAAATCTCTAGCTAGTTAGTTTAGGCTAAAATCAGGAAGAAACTTTAAGCAAAGATATTATATACTCAAATATATACTGAAAAAACCCTACTTAAAAGATAAAAGCAAGAAAAGTCATTATAGTCACAAATATTTAATAAATGCTAGTGTAGTAAAATTTAATTTAAGTGCTCTTGAAACAGATGTGTCTTCAGTCTTCGCTTAAAAACAGCAAGAGACTCTGCCATTCGCACACTCAGGGGAAGTTCGTTCCACCACTGAGGTGCCAGAACTGAAAAAAGTCTGGATGCATGTTTTCCGCGTGTTCTGAGAGATGGTGGGTCAAGCCGAGCTGTGCTTGAAGCTCGAAGAGCTCTGGGTACAGATCGGGATTTGACCATTGCCACCATGTATGGAGGTGCTGGTCCATTCTTAGCCTTGTAGGCCAGCATCAGGGTTTTATATCTGATGCGGGCAGCTACAGGAAGCCAGTGAAGAGAGCGCAGCAGAGGAGTAACATGGCTGAACTTAGGAACATTGAAGACAAGTCGAGCCGCCGAGTTCTGGATCAGTTGCAAGGGCCTGATGGTACGCATAGGAAGACCAGCCAGGAGTGAGTTGCAGTAGTCAAGTCTTGAAATGACAAGAGACTGAACAAGCACTTGAGTAGCCTCGCTAGACAGAAAAGGTCGAATTCTCTGAATGTTGTAAAGGAGAAATCTGCATGACCGAGTCAGGTTAGCACTGTACGGCACTGCACCAAGCACTGTACGGTCACCCCATAACACCACCTAACAACGAGCACTGTATGGTCACCTCATAACACCACCTAACACAAAGCACTGTATGGTCACCCCGCAACACCACCTAACACCAAGCACTGTATAGTCACCCCGCAACACCACCTAACACCAAGCACTGTATAGTCACCCCACAACACCACCTAACACCAAGCACTGTACGGTCACCCCATAGCACCACCTAACACCAAGCACTGTACGGTCACCCCGTAGCACCACCTAACACCAAGCACTGTACGGTCACCCCGTAGCACCACCTAACACCAAGCACTGTACGGTCACCCTGCAGCACCGACACATGTAGACATGTTCCAGTTCCCACTGTCGACACAAATCTGCTCTGCAGATCGGGGACAACCCTCGACTGTTCTGCATCTAGTTGAAGTCTGCAGCTGCAGGAAACAGTTTTGACCGCCCGCTGGGCACATCCCCAGAGACCACCAGCTAAATACACTCAGCCCCGTCGTGCTGAATGAAGAGCGTGTCAAAATGCTTTCAGCGAGTTAGATTCAGCAGGCCAGCAGTGGGACACATGTAGAGAACAGAAGCCCTCCACACACTACGATAAGCCTTTCTAACGGGAAACTACTTATGTGGTGAAAATAACTGCAATAACTACCTTGTTTAGATACTTCAGGATCCTACCTGGGAATCGTTAAGCTGGAAAACGTCCTTATAAGCCAAATAGACCAGGAAAGAGTTGACACCTACAGAGGCAGAGTATCAGCATTGAGCAAGATGACATGAGAAAAAATAGCTGATCTAATTTACACAAATGTACAACAGATACAACAATCTTCCTTGTGACAATAATGTTAAGAATAGGGAAATGCTTCAGATTAGAGGTGTTGGAATCTGTGAAATGTGACTCTAATTCTTGAGTAAATTCAGACGAAAAGGGTTTATTGTTAAATTGACTTGAAAAATCCACAGAACATAGTGTATTACAATTACAATGTGTCAAGCATTTCGAATTAACGCCCGTCCATATATTATATTTCCTGGAAGACTGTGTAACTGTGAAAAGAAGGTACTGTTTGAAAAGGTATAGGCATGTGTGAGAGAAAGTCTGTGTGTGTGTGTGTATATGTGTTTTTTTTTTGTGTGTGCATGTGTGTACGCATGTGCGCGTGTGTGTTTGCGTGTTGGTTGTGTGTGTGCTCGTGCGTGTGTGTATGTGTGTGTGTGGGTGTGTATGGTACCATGGTCTTTCACCAGGGTCTCCATCTCCTCCTGAATGCCGCTGTGCCACTCGGTGAGATCCACGTGGAGTGAGTAGTCACAGCACGACTTGCTGTCGGCCCACTCCCTCCACTGGTTGAAGGCTGCCATGAGGCTAACTCCAGGCTCAGGCACCACATGGTCAACTGCAGGACACACACACACACACACACACACACACACACACACATTCAGTCAGCATCACTACTGTTACACCACCGCTTGGTTTAAACATAGCCAGAACTGGTCATCACATCACATTCCCTTTCAGCCTTTCTTCTACTAGCCAAGAAGGGAAATCAGAGAGTGCTGAGAGACAGCCTGTGGTGGGGGTGGTGTGGGGGTGGGGTGTGGGGGGTGGTGTGGTATGCAGTCCGGAGAGGGCTGGGGGGAGTAGTAGTGCTCTCCGGATGCCGCTGCTCTGTGTGGACGTGTATGCTGCTGTCACGTTTTGCACATGCCTGGCGTGACAGTCCCGGGTCCGACAGACCGGACTAATGCACCCACCCACACACGCACCCACCACACACACACAGACACACACACACACACATGCACAGTCTTAGACACGCACAATCACACACACAGACACACACACACATACACACACACATTGTGTGAGGCGTTTGTGAAAGTCAGCTGGCTTGCTGCTCCCCATATCCACTATGAGTGGACATCTGCTGTGGCCTCACACATACCACTCGATCCCATAGGAGCCCAAGATTGAGGAGAGACTGTGAACATTGAGGAGAGACTGTGAACATTGAGGAGAGACTGTGAACATTGAGGAGAGACTCTGAACATTGAGGAGGCACTCTGAGCCCTCCTCCAGTAGCTGCCCTAATCGTTGTCTGCTCGGCGTGTCACACGTACTGATCATGGTGGTGCCTCCGGCCAGAGCAGCGCGGGTGCCCTGGTAAAAGTCATCGGCAGCCGTCATGCCACGGTCAGGCATCTGGAAGCGGGTGTGCACATCGATGCCACCCGGAATCAGCATGCCGCCATGGGCATCGATGATCTTCACCCCGCCGGGAACGATGAGGTTCTCCCCGATTTGCCTGAGGAAGTGGGAGGGAGCGCACAGGGGGTGGGGCAGAAAGAGGGGCAGGGGATGGGGCAGAAGAGGCAAAGGGGGGAGAGAAATGGGCAGAAGGAAAAAGAATGGACGAGGGAACATATGGGGTCAAACGCTTTCTAAACATTTTTTCCTCTTTTTCCTGCCAGCAATCTTATGTGCAGACATGCTATTACTGAAGAGGTCATATGCTGTAATGGACGCATGGTCCCATAAAGTCTTCTTCCCATAAAGTATTCACACAGGGCCTGAAACATGGTTCACATCCCAGCAGGACTCCACTATAAATAAATGTGCTCCAAATGTTAGATGGGACGTTAGATCTGGTTAGCCTGGAGGATTTGGGCTAAAAGCGTTTACTATCAGGTCTGATAGAGAGACAGGCCATGAGGAGAGACAGGCCAAAGATGCATCCCCACTTACTTAATGACCCCATCCTCCATGTAGATGTCAGCATGGAAGGACTGATCGTCGTTCACGATCTTCGCCCCTTTAATGAGGAGACGGTCGCTCTGTGGGAGGGGAAAGGGGGAGGGGGTCATGACACAGCTCTGATCTCACTGGCTTTGACTCACAGCAGCTGGGTACACCTGTTAATTCAGCACGACGACAGAGCCCCTGATGTCACCCGCTGCATACCGAGCTTAATTTGAAATCTTAGGGCTTCATGCTAAACGCAGAAATACGTCTGTTTCAGCAGCAAATTTCCAGCAAGAAAAACTTGAAGCTTCATGAATTTGGAATGAAATCGGATCCATTTCAATGCAGTTTTAAGAGAAGTATTTTACTGTAAGGATCCCATCCTGTCTTTTCAATGGGCTGGCAGCTGAGCATCACTGTTGCTCATTGTGGAAAAAGAAATATGAAAATAGAATACCTTGTAGATATACATTGTAGATTCGATTCAAGTAACTGTCATTATAAATAGTCTATTATATTTGTGAAAATGCAGTGATTTGAGAAACGTTATACTTGATGTTTTATTCAAATCTGCTTCTAATCCCAAACTCAGTTTTTACCATAAGTAACCATATATAAATTATATAAATAATTTATTAATTAAAAATTCTATTAAGCATCTAAATATTTCATTTCTTTCATGATAATAGTTTGCCAAATTAAAGTGATTTGCATCACTACTGCATATACAGTCCTAAACTGTTGAATGTAGAATGGTCCAAGTGAAAATATTAAGGAAGGAAAGATTTTCTTTTACATGTTCATATCCTCAATTGGCCATGCCCCTCTATGTATGTAAAAGAAATGCATTGTAAATGGTTAGTTAACTGTATGTAATGCAATGGGGAAAATATTATCTTAAGAGCTGTAAATCATGACCATTTTGCTTTTTCTGCACAAGCAGTTCAAAGGGCAAAACAGGAGTGTGAGGCCCCAGAACATTATGTCACGCTTAACATGTGGATGCCGCAAGGAATCATGGGAGGGAGGTGTGAAGTCATTGAAACCTCACCAGCCTTGGACATGCATTCCTTTGTAGATCAATACCAGAACACACAGCAGTGTGGCAACTGGTTTAGGCACTGCTACACTCTTGGTTTAGGAGCTGCTACGCTCTTGGTTTAGGAGCTGCTACACTCTTGGTTTAGGAGCTGCTACGATCTTGGTTTAGGAGCTGCTACACTCTTGGTTTAGGAGCTGCTACACTCTTGGTTTAGGAGCTGCTACGATCTTGGTTTAGATGCTGCTACGCTCTTAGTTTAGGAGCTGCTACGCTCTTGGTTTAGATGCTGCTACGCTCTTGGTTTAGGAGCTGCTACGCTCTTGGTTTAGGAGCTGCTACACTCTTGGTTTAGGAGCTGCTACGATCTTGGTTTAGGACTGCTACGATCTTGGTTTAGGAGCTGCTACAATCTTGGTTTAGGAGCTGCTACACTCTTGGTTTAGGAGCTGCTGCTCTTGGTTTAGGAGCTGCTACACTCTTGGTTTAGGAGCTGCTTTAGGAGCTGCACTCTTGGTTTAGGAGCTGCTACACTCTTGGTTTAGGAGCTGCTTTGGTTTAGGAGCTGCTACGATCTTGGTTTAGGAGCTTGCTTAGGAGCTGCTACGCTCTTGGTTTAGAAGCTGCTACGCTCTTGGTTTAGGAGCTGCTACGGTCTTGGTTTAGATGCTTTACGGGTTTAGGAGCTGCTACGCTCTTGGTTTAGGAGCTGCTACAATCTTGGTTTAGGAGCTGCTACGCTCTTGGTTTAGGAGCTGCTGCTACGCTCTCTTGGTTTAGGAGCTGCTACGATCTTGGTTTAGGAGCTGCTACGGGTTTAGGAGCTGCTACGCTTGGTTTAGGAGCTGCTCTTGGTTTAGGAGCTGCTACGCTCTTGGTTTAGGAGCTGCTACGATCTTGGTTTAGGAGCTGCTACGCTCTTGGTTTAGGAACTGCTACGCTCTTGGTTTAGGAGCTGCTACGCTCTTGGTTTAGGAGCTGCTACGCTCTTGGTTTAGGAGCTGCTACGATCTTGGTTTAGGAGCTGCTACGATCTTGGTTTAGGAGCTGCTACGATCTTGGTTTAGGAGCTGCTACGCTCTTGGTTTAGGAGCTGCTACGCTCTTGGTTTAGGAGCTGCTACGATCTTGGTTTAGGAGCTGCTACGCTCTTGGTTTAGGAGCTGCTACGCTCTTGGTTTAGGAGCTGCTGGCTCTTGGTTTAGGAGCTGCTACGCTCTTGGTTTAGGAGCTGCTACGATCTTGGTTTAGGAGCTGCTACACTCTTGGTTTAGGAGCTGCTACACTCTTGGTTTAGGAGCTGCTACGATCTTGGTTTAGGAGCTGCTACGATCTTGGTTTAGGAGCTGCTACGCTCTTGGTTTAGATGCTGCTACGCTCTTGGTTTAGGAGCTGCTACGCTCTTGGTTTAGGAGCTGCTACACGCTTGGTTTAGGAGCTGCTACGATCTTGGTTTAGATGCTGCTACGCTCTTGGTTTAGGAGCTGCTACGCTCTTGGTTTAGGAGCTGCTACACTCTTGGTTTAGGAGCTGCTACGATCTTGGTTTAGGAGCTGCTTTTACGATCTTGGTTTAGGAGCTGCTACGATCTTGGTTTAGGATCTTGGTCTGCTGCTACGATCTTGGTTTAGGAGCTGCTACGATCTTGGTTTAGGAGCTGCTACGCTCTTGGTTTAGGAGCTGCTACGCTCTTGGTTTAGGAGCTGCTACGATCTTGGTTTAGGAGCTGCTACGCTCTTGGTTTAGATGCTGCTACGCTCTTGGTTTAGGAGCTGCTACGATCTTGGTTTAGGAGCTGCTACAATCTTGGTTTAGGAGCTGCTACGCTCTTGGTTTAGGAGCTGCTACGCTCTTGGTTTAGGAGCTGCTACGATCTTGGTTTAGGAGCTGCTACGCTCTTGGTTTAGATGCTGCTACGCTCTTGGTTTAGGAGCTGCTACGATCTTGGTTTAGGAGCTGCTACGATCTTGGTTTAGGAGCTGCTACACTCTTGGTTTAGGAACTGCTACACTCTTGGTTTAGGAGCTGCTACGCTCTTGGTTTAGGAGCTGCTACGCTCTTGGTTTAGGAACTGCTACGATCTTGGTTTAGGAACTGCTACGCTCTTGGTTTAGGAGCTGCTACGCTCTTGGTTTAGGAGCTGCTACGCTCTTGGTTTAGGAGCTGCTACGATCTTGGTTTAGGAGCTGCTACGCTCTTGGTTTAGGAACTGCTACGCTCTTGGTTTAGGAGCTGCTACGATCTTGGTTTAGGAGCTGCTACGCTCTTGGTTTAGGAGCTGCTACGATCTTGGTTTAGATGCTGCTACGCTCTTGGTTTAGGAGCTGCTACGATCTTGGTTTAGGAGCTGCTACGCTCTTGGTTTAGGAACTGCTACGCTCTTGGTTTAGGAGCTGCTACGATCTTGGTTTAGATGCTGCTACGCTCTTGGTTTAGATGCTGCTACGCTCTTGGTTTAGGAGCTGCTACGCTCTTGGTTTAGGAGCTGCTACGCTCTTGGTTTAGGAACTGCTACGCTCTTAGTTTAGGAGCTGCTACGCTCTTAGTTTAGGAGCTGCTACGCTCTTGGTTTAGGAGCTGCTACACTCTTGGTTTAGGAGCTGCTACGCTCTTGGTTTAGGAGCTGCTACGCTCTTGGTTTAGATGCTGCTACGCTCTTAGTTTAGGAGCTGCTACACTCTTGGTTTAGGAGCTGCTACGCTCTTAGTTTAGGAGCTGCTACGCTCTTGGTTTAGATGCTGCTACGCTCTTGGTTTAGGAGCTTCTACGCTCTTGGTTTAGGAGCTGCTACGCTCTTGGTTTAGGAGCTGCTACGCTCTTGGTTTAGATGCTGCTACGCTCTTAGTTTAGGAGCTGCTACGCTCTTAGTTTAGGAACTGCTACGATCTTGGTCTAGGAGCTGCTACGCTCTTGGTTTAGGAGCTGCTACGATCTTGGTTTAGATGCTGCTACGCTCTTAGTTTAGGAGCTGCTTGGTCTAGGAGCTCTTGGTTTAGGAGCTGCTACGCTCTTGGTTTAGGAGCTGCTACGCTCTTGGTTTAGGAGCTGCTACGCTCTTGGTTTAGGAGCTGCTACGCTCTTGGTTTAGGAGCTGCTACGATCTTGGTTTAGATGCTGCTACGCTCTTAGTTTAGGAGCTGCTACGATCTTGGTTTAGATGCTGCTACGCTCTTAGTTTAGGAGCTGCTACGCTCTTGGTTTAGGAGCTGCTACGCTCTTGGTTTAGGAGCTGCTACGATCTTGGTTTAGATGCTGCTACGCTCTTAGTTTAGGAGCTGCTACGATCTTGGTTTAGATGCTGCTACGCTCTTAGTTTAGGAGCTGCTACGCTCTTTAGTTTAGGAGCTGCTACGCTCTTGGTCTAGGAGCTGCTCCACTCTTGGATTAGACGCTGCTACACTGTTTGTTGTAGAAACTGCTACACTATTGGTTTAGGAGCTGGTATGCTCTGGGCTTAGACTCTGCTATACTCTAGGTTGTAGGAGCTGCTACACTTTTGGTTGCATCACAGTACATAATTAAGGGCTGTGCCAGTGAGATAATTGCTGCGTAAGTGCTCATTTACGGCTGGTCGGCTGATAATAAGTAGCTATCACTGTCATGTGCGCCTCGTCAGAGACCAACTGAACAAAACTGTCCACACGACTCTGAACGAATTTAGTATTTGTGGCATCTTTCAGGATATCACAGCAAAGATGTCATTGCTGAATTTACTCCTTCGCTGATTATTTATGTGTAGTTGAAGTTACACAAACTGTGAAAACTTATGCGCAAACTGTGAAAACACTAACCAACAGGGGTTTTCCTGTGTGAGAATCTGTAGAAGGGTACAAGGAGGAACCTCTGCAATATGTTCATAGAAAGTTTTTGCTGTCATGAAAGACAACACAGATGATTAATAAATGTTAATCAAACTCATTACTGTAATCTCCTTGATGGACATAGGTATTACAGGGTTATTCAGAACAAGGTGGAACAAGAGTCGTGAAACTAAGGTTCCACTTAACAGACTCTATCTGATCTGCTGGACATACCAGAAGTTATACTATAGCCAAAGAAGCCAATTCAGTATACCTGAAAAAAGTTTCACAAAGTTTTCATGCTATGATTGTTCTACTGGTTGTGTGTCTTGCTTTCCTGGTGCCAAGCGTGACATCAGACAGCAGACAGATGCCATGTCCTTTTATTTATAAAGGACGGAATGTGGTAATGGAACTTATGTTTAGTGCCACTGCAAAGCTAGAGTTATGATCTGCCAATTACTGGGGCTGAGAGGGAATAGGAAACAGGACAAAGCTCTTCTGTTTGCTCTGCTGCTAAATCTCTCTCTGTCTCTCTCTCTCTCCCACACACACACACAGACACACGCGCATATGCAGCATGCAACCAGACTGCAAATCTAGTGTTTACAGCTTCACGGCTGTCCAATGATACTACAACTGATGCTGTTCACAGAAGAATGTCTTGGGAACATCCAAAGCCCCTTAGTCACGGCTCTGCATCTATGTTCGCTATGGTTCCTGTGGTCAGTGTTTCTATGCTTTGTCACACCCACAGCTGAAACCCTCCGTGATGGCGCTCATACAGAGAAACACAAAGCCATCTCATCATTATTCATTTTTGCTGCCTTTTCAACAGCTGTAACCGTACGCACTTAACCTGTAACTCAGCTCAACCATAGCAATTCAAACACAACAAAACATAGCAGATTTAACAGTCCTCTCCACTTTGATCCAGGCCAATGAGTCACCATGATCACCATGATCTCATGTTCTGGTTCATTTCTGAGCCAGGGCTACAGAATGGTGCTTGAGATCTGGTAACTCCTGCACCAGTTTAATTTCCCTGTCAGCCAAGTACCTCCATACCTACAAGTTTTGTCTCTTAACTGGCTCAGTGAAGTTCCAGGAGCCTGCGTGTGCTCCTGCGACAACCACTGCCAGCGATCGCCCCCGGAAACCTGCCAGGGGACCAAGAGGGAAGCCGCCGGTTCCAACGTAGCCCCAGGACTACCTGCCCAGCCATTCACGGGGCTTCAGCCGTGGAAACCCGGGACTCTATTCCCATTCAAGCATGTGTCTACGCATATAGTTTTGTCCGTCACTGTGTTTCTCCCTAATCCCATTTTCCCTTTTGTGCCTTTTGTGATTAATGTACCTGTGCGTTTTTGTGACCGTCCCGTTACTGTCTAACGTCCTTTCCCCTGTCTTCCCAGAGAGTGTGATCTAAGCTGTTTCGTGGTGGACTCCCCAGCCTTAAGCCTGCCTGACAGTGTGGGTCCAGGGCTTGACAGCTACTGGAGGAGCTGCCCTTGGTGGGGGGGGTGGGGGGGGTCTGCTGTCACGTTACAGCCCCGGACCCCTCCCTTCGGGCATGTGTATGTGTAGTCTATATATGTATTTCCTGTGGGTGTGGTTGTGTGTGTATGTGTTCACCCGTCTCATCTGTCTAATGTGTTACACGTGGTGCTTGTTGCGTGTTTAGTATATATCGTGTAAGGTTATCTTGTCCCATGCTCGTCTTTGTGAGTCCGTTCTGTCAATTTGTGTTGGTTATTTGCTAAGCGCTACATGCATGTTATACGTACAGCTAGTAAAAGCTACATGTGGATCTTGTCCACGCATCCTGCCTCATTCCTCACACCGTGACAGGATACCCCAGCAATGAGAAGCTGGGGTGGATATTGCATCCGCTGAGCTCAACACAGGACCACCACTGGAGGTTATGACACTGCAGAACGGTGTTCATTGAGATCCATGTCCGCAATGTCTGCCATCATTCTTCTGACACATTTGGAAGCCCTAGTTCCACAGCTGGAGTGTTCTTATGCATACTGACCTACTGGAGAATAAATCAGATTGGCACTGTAATTATTCAATGTAATTATACATTTTTCAGCCATGCTAAGTTTGGCGTGCTAAGAGACAATGTCTAAAAAGATTTAAATCTGAATGAATGTTTAAGGATTCCCCTTCTTGCACCATTACAGCAAAGTTAATAGCATAAAACAAAACCATCCACTGTGTGATCCAATATCTCATTCCGATGTCACACAAACATCATGATTGCAAATGCATTACTGGAATCTAAACCACAATTATAAAAAGATGGCTTATATTAAATAGCTATATTAAAAGTACCACAAAAATGTAAATCTTGATGATTTAAAAGGACATTACCCTGTGACAGGACCAACACTCAACAGTGCCATCTTCAAAGAAACTGATCTCCCTGCCCAAACTAAAAGAGATTCAGTGAAGCTCAAAGCTGTTGTGAGTGTCACATCTCCCGAGCCACGAGAGCGCCTCCTCTGGAGGCCGCGACACACTGCATCAATGCGCAGTCGAGCTCCATTTCTAAAATGTCTGCTGGCACATTTGGCCGCTCTAGTTACAAAATACAATAGAGGAATACAGGTAGAGGGCACCGATCTCTGCAGCTCTCCAAACTCTGCTCCCCATTGCTTTGACTAGTTGAGGATTACAGTGGCTGCAAAGTTACATGAGTTTGCATGAATCGGGCTGATACTAAAATCTATAATTATTTTTTGATCCAGTAGACAGAAACAAACATCATTGGGGTAGGTGAAAAAAAAATTGCTATAATCTATGACATTACTTCCATTACAAGTGATCGAACTGTAAGTAGATTACTCATTACTGGAAAAAGTAATCACTACTTATGACTTTACTTTAAAGGTTCTTTCTAAAACCCACACAAATCTGTGCCATTTGGAAAACATGAAGATGAGAGCTTGTTTTATTTAATTAAATGATCAGGAACTCATTACACACAGTCAGGGAGTGACTGCTGACTGACCATAATGACTTCCTGCTTCTGGGTAAAGCTCTTATCATACTCCAAGCCTGGTTATAGAGATTAGATTTGACCAAAAGCATTAGATTTACATCTTCCTGCATGTTTTTTGCTTTGACTGTTTTGGGCTTCCTATCCACAACCCTTTGACATTATTTAGAAAAAAATGATAGTTTGGTATCTATTTTTAGGAGCCCTTATGCTCCAATATATGTGTTATCCTTGATTACATAAGCTTTTGGACTGCTCATCCTGATGTTTCATTTTTGATGGTCTAGATACTAGACTTGATGGTGTGCATTGCTATTTGGGTACTGCAGCAAGATTCACCTTCTGGTGATTCTCTTTGAAGTTGTCAGCAACAGACTTCATAATGAAAGGCACTGGATGGATGCCATCAAGTCTCCATTATTCGGTATGTTGTGTTTGTTCCGAAAGATAAAACCAATTTATGTCTGCTCAGATTCAAACTGGCACCAAGGTAATATTGCAGCTTTTGGTCCAACATGATATCAGTTGGTACAACAGCACCAGATGTGGCCACACATGCTTGCAATAGCGTCAGTCAGTTGAGCTGGTAAGGGCCCAGGGGTCCTCTGTGTGTGCAGCGAGAGTGGTCGTGGGTGGAGCACAAAGATGCAGTGAAGGGATAAGTAACTGTGCCCATGCCCAGCTGAACATACTGCTCCACAGCCGGCCGACGTCACATGCCTTCCCCTCTTAGCCTGCGCTCCCTGGGGGAAGGTGGGGGTTGCTGATGATGACCTACAGAGAGTCCGCGCCGTGCCAAACCAAACCCCTCTGGGTCCCAGTAAACGGAAACCCCATGAGGAGTTTGATGCTGCTTGGTGGTAACGCTGACATGTGCCACTTTACATCTCCCATCATGCTACTCTGGCCGAGAAAAGGAAGACATCGCTCCAAATGCAGAAAAAATCGCTCCCAAACTGCTGTGAGCAGCAGCACAGACGTGACGTGATGCATGAGAACGGCGGGGCTATTAACTAGGTCGAACGCCTCGGGATTCCTGGGCGTACCGTTGTCCTGAGCGCTGACACCACAATGGCTGATGGGTGGGAAAGCTTTAACGCACTCTGTGTTACTTGTACACTTCCAAATGTTCTTCTTTTGGGTCACAGAAATCTTCCAAGGCGTGGAGTTTCCATCATCAGATTACGCTTGCCCCTCCTTCTGATGCATTGCAGCGTACGCCTGCACCTGGGTTGTTTTTTTTTACAAATGGATTTGTGCCTTGTAGCTGTCCAAAGACACAGTACAGAATCTCTGGCTATCCCACGCACATGTCTGCCAAGAAATTAATGTCTTTAACAGAGAAGGCTTAAAAAGGAAAGTCACTCTCTCCCTTTTTACAGCTGATTTACTTCCTATATTTAACGTCCTATATGTGATTTACTTCCTATATGTAATGTCTTATATGTCTACATATATGTATATGTAGATATACACACACAGACATGCACACACATTTGGGAAGTTAATACAGTTGCACCAGGTGTCCTGTAATGACTCTGCAGAGGTATGTCATAGTTATGGGACTCTGTGAACATGCCCAGGGAAGCAGCAGGAAGCTCTGGGCGAACTCCAAAGCTGGCTTTGGTCAATTTCCCATCTAATTCTCATTTAATGTGCTTTAAGCAAGATGATGCAGACATTTCAATTTGCAATTTGTGCAATCTATGTAATCTATGCATGTTTACAAGAGTAGATATAAGACTAAATGTCTAATCAATAAACTGGCAAGCCAAAAGACATCCCATTTATTTAATTAATATATTTATATATAAAAAAGCACATTTAAAAATGAAAGTTGACAAAAGCGCTGTACAATTACATAAACCAGAACCATCTCAAAGTAATTTTTGAAAGCTTATAAAACCAGGAGGATCAAATCAGTGAAACGCATGTAGTGGGAAAACGAACCCGTTTACCACACACAGTAATAATTAAGACATCCGGTCCTAATCACTGTGGGCTGGCCTCTTTGGTAGAATCATTATAAGATGGAAAACATCCCATGTCATGAAGTAAGTGGTGTCTTGTAACTCAAGGGTCACTTGCAGAACAGCAGAGGACAGTAGCGTGTTCTCAAACAACATGTTTCTGAGCTTAGCATATACTGAGTTGAGGTTGATTTATTTATTTTTCAATAAACACACACACACACACCCAAACAAAGGACACAATGTCACCATCCTACATAAAGGCTTTTTTTCCACTATGGATGGTCATCCTATATCAAACGCACTAACTGGAACATTTATAGTGCAACATACTGTCATTGACACTATAGAGTATGTGTTAAATAATTCTAGCTGGCGAACTGCAGAGGCAGCATATAGAGCATGTTATCACCATTAATGAAGATCACTTGGCTGAGGAACAAAAAATGTCCATGTAGTTTTTTTTTTCACAAACATGATGCCAGCTCATCTAATTGTGGAAATGTTCTTGCTCACCCACAGGTAGCCTTTCCTGTAATGTTGAAGAAAACGACTCTCTCTGCTCCAGCACACTCTATCAATAATTAATAATATAATCATTATTACCGCTAATGGGAGTAAATTATCTTTAGAATACAGACATATTTTTAATTTCAGCATTCCAAAATAGCTGTAATGTGAAACTACAAGCAACTTGAAACTAAGAGCAACTGCACCCGTCTAACAGCAATGTCGATTTCATTGGCGCAGACACTATTTTGTGACACATGTCTTTACATTTTTATTTATTTTTTTGCAAAAAGCTGTATCATTACTTTCAAAATTCGTTATTTTCAGTCTTTTCTTTGCACATTTTGTCTCCAGCTTTTTCGTTAACTTAATTGGGAACATTTAACCACGGGTACGATGAGCCTCCACACTGTTTACCACAGTATGCTAGTGTTTGATGAGGAGTGACATTCCAGTGGTCAAGCTCTCAATAGTCATACAGCTCTTATGGGTTTTTTTGAACATGAGCTGTGGTTACCTTACAGGCCCTTTAACTCTGTATTTTAAATGCCAGATAATGGAAACCGTGCCGTTAGAAAGCGCAACACTGTTGCATTGCAATTTTTGAGTTATACTGTATTTATATATACATACAAAAAACAAACAAAAACAACAGTGACAACATGAAAAACAAGGCTCTATGTTATTCATTATTTACTGTAATGCAACCAGAGCAGATAGGAATTGTGTAAGAATTAAATTTAAAAAAAAGGGCAGTGGTCATGGTGCATTTGTTGAGATGTGACAGGATGACAATGTCAGACATTGCTCAAGCAGCTGAGGCTGACACCAAGAGACCAAGAGGATGAGGTGGACAAGTGGGACACAGGGAAGCAAGAGACAGACAGTGAGAGAGACCATACAGGAAAAATTCCAGACAGACCTAGTGCCATTCAGACAGACAGACGCTGATGCTCTAAAGGTCTGGGGAGGGAGTTCAGTCCCTTCACCATCACACTTTACTGTCAACCTCTAGTGGCCAAAGGCAGGTTATTTTCACACTATTATGTTCTGGTACGATTTTTACCACTTCATAGTAACAGCCATTTTTTTTTCTTTGAAGCTTGACCTTGTTTGAATACATTGAGCTACGGTGTGGACTGTACTTGCTCACTTGCAAGCCAGCCTTAAATTTGATGAACGTATTATGTATAGTACAACTACTACTATTAAACTCTGGTCATATGATCCACCACAACACATTACATTCATGTGTGATGCATCAAATAGCGGATCATTAAGATTTGCAGTCTAAAGACAGTATGGCCGACAGCTACTTGCAAGTTAGCTGAAACTCCAGGCATTAAGATGGCTCAAGATGACTGTGGGCAGGATCTAGTAGCACAGGTGTGGAAGACCACCTCTCCCTTATTAATCTCTCTGTCTGCCTTTAATATCTCTCTCGAGGTCTGACCATTACTGGGAATTAATCTATACCCCACATAAGACACGACTTAAAACAGAAAGATCAGTCCAGACACACAAAGTGTCTTGAATGTACACAGGGCTGTCAGTAGTGTTCTTGGCACAGTGTTAACACAGAAAATTCAGCTTGATCCATGACATACAGTTTGCATCCACTGACCTACTTTTTAAAAAGAGGATTTTCATTCAACTACTCTTGCGACAGTTTCTCCATTTAACACGATTATCACCACAGCCCCTAGTTCAGTGGGGGTAGGAGGGAAGGCTATTGTATGAGAGCCAGCTGAAGTGAGTATGGGATTTACTAAAAACGAATGTTCTTTTCAAGGTGCATGCTTTAAGCATATGCAGTGCCATTGTTTTCAAGGGTTGTCCACTGCTGTTACGCTTTACAGTTCTGAAAATATTGAGATGCTTTTTACAACATTAGATTACTTTGAGGGCTATTAGTTTAGAAATTCCACTATCCAGTGCATTACATTAACATTGGCAAGCCAGGTTGCGCTTTTCTATGTCCTTCATTTTCAATGCTGAATATAGGTTATAATCTATACTAGAATGTTGCCAATTTAGGTTACGAACCACATACCACATACGACGCTCTAAAAGATTTGCTAACAGGCCTATGTGATCCAAACCAATGCATGATTCGTTTAAATTTGATAAACGATATTTCCACATAGCTCAGGAGGCGAAGCAATTTTACTGACATAATTGGACCAAGCCATGGAAGACGATGGCATGTCATTGCTTCTAGATACGAAGACAGAAATCCCAAATGACACTATGGCTTTGAATTTTCAAAACGAGCAGGTTCATTCTGTGTCTAGGTTCATTAAAGCGCTTTCATTTCAAAAGGGTACCTGCAGCGAGCAAGATTCTCAAAACGTCTTTTTCGCTCTTAAGGCTTCGTTCCCCTTCTCTACCATTTCAGCACCAGCGATTCCACAATAGACTTGGCATAAAAAAACAGGTCGTTTGACAGTTCAAATTCTTCAATACTTACAGTGATGCGAGGGATATTCTTCTTGCCCTGGTATCCGGACATCTTGACGGTGATTTCGGATCCTCCGTTCGTATTGTTCGTCGCCTTTCGGACAATCCGCTAGCTCTGGAAGAATTGATGCTCTAGCGATCTTTTGCCGGGAATAGTCGACGCCCTGCAACTGAATGACACCCGCCCAGTAATTGTTCGCAAAATACGCTAAAAATCCAAAGCCAGTAGCTCGCAAAGATGTGCTTGGACTTTGTGAATTGGTGAATAGAATAATATCCCTAGTTATAATGACAGCCTTTTCCCACGTTCCAGCGTTGCGCCAAGACAATTCAGACCGATCGCCGATAGGGAGAGATTTCCACGGTGAAGGCCACCGTGCATGCGCAATGCCCCGCCCTGCCACCCCACGTACATTATTTTATTTCATGAAACACATGCCAGAGTGCGGAACGGCTTAAATCCTACATCGGCTACAGGAATATTGTGTTAAGAATAATTTGTCAGGTCTAGATTGCACTAATTGCGAATTTACTATATGCGGATTTAGGCTGTGTAAAATTATTGCATTGCAGACAACACTAGCTGGAGCAAGACATATTGGCTGAACTTTAGGATCGAGCGTGAACTGTGGGTCTGATGTGGGTCAGAGCCCATTGTTTGTTTAGCAATTCTTCCACAGATTGCTCTGTTGAAAACGTTTCAGATCATGTGTCAAAATTCACTTTGTTCTTTTGTGGCAGGATTGATACAGTATATAGTAGCGTTCTGTGGTTTGCATTTAAATTAAGTGGAATTAGTTTTTTTTTAGTTTCGGTTTTTAAAAATAAACACTTAATATACCACAGTGAAGTGATGTATGTGACATAGAGATTAAACGCATGTACATCTGTGTTGGGTTTCTTTGGATTTTTTATGCGTCTGATGCTTACATCTACATTCTGTACTTCATGGCAGGATCTACTTTTTGTTTTGTTTGTTTTAGATGATTCTTTATGTAACATGTGGGCTGAGACAAGAATAATGTCCAAAATATACAATATACAAAAATATAATTGCAATGAATTTCAGAACTAAAATAAATCTATGGAAAACATAATCTGCAAATATCAAAGAGAGAGAAACCTGAAATCACAAGGATTTCCCTCAGAACAGACACACAAACCAGGACCAGTACCAATGCCACCACCCCTGCACATGCAACCTCAGAACACCTGCTATCAGCCAATCCTGGTTATGTGACACAACTGGCTCCTCCCACTGGGCTTCTATGGTTGCCATGGACTACATGGCATGCTGCTGTACTATAAACCTCATTTCACTTTAGTATACACAAAGAATCCACAAAACTATATTTTATAGGTTTCTGTAACTCAGAAATGCAAGCCTTTCTTTACCCACAGCAAGAATTTAAATATAAAACTGGGCCAAATCTCTAGACTTTAAAATAGACTCCATGCTGTAATAGCCCATATGTGAATTATGATGACTCTAAAAAACAGAGCAACAGGCCAGAAATGAAATGTAACATTTTTAAAGGTTAACATAAAAGATCCAGTGCACAGAGTTACTCTGAGAATTCAGGAATTCGTAAGTCCTTTGAAGCCATCACACAACTAAAGTTAGCATGAAACTTCCCATGTCTCATATAAGTCTTATTTTAAAGTGATGTTTTGATCACTACTCAAACAATAGCTTCAGGCTTTACGCATTCCAGTGTTAACACTGGAAAATAGACTAACCATAGAAAATGTGCTACTTCTTAGAGCATTTCCTTCCGTCCTTGCTCTGAATTGCTCGCTGTTACCTTAAAGAACAAGTTTACCCAAAGTCGTATGTGATAGCGGGCAGATGTTAAAACAGTTTTTTTTTAATCAATATATGCAGGTTCCAGAAATTCTTTCCACCACCACCTTTTAGGCCACTGAAATTACACCTTTCTCAATGTTTGATGACTGATTTGTCAATGTCAATTTCCACAACAATTTCAAGGGATGGTTTGCAGCTTTTTTGCTTATAAAAAAAAAATGTTAACTTTTGTCTGAGGTGTCTGATGTGCCAAGAAAACAAAAAGGTGAATTTCACCTTTAAAATTTGCAATACCTGAATAACTAGAGACAAAGGATCTTTTTCTGCCTCTCTCTCTCTTTAGCTTACCATGGGGAGGCAGTGATGTGCATCTGTAGTTGGAAGACATATTTATTGACCTTTTTTGCCTATACAAGAAGGAATTCTACAGCTGTAAATATCTCAGAAGCTAACTTTGAACCAAAACATCCCCACCATTTATGAGTTCCTCATACATGACTCATGTTACCCTGATGTGACATTCATGTTAGATTGCTCCAAGCAAGCCAGGGTAATACGACAAACCCAAACCCAAACTTGTCTGCATGCTGTTCTCCGTATTTCAATGAATGAAGCAACATCAAAACTACTGTTTTATTGGACTGTGCTGTGTTTTACATTACTGATTATCCTTGCATTGTACTAGGTTTTCCTAGCACTAGGTTTACCGACAAATACATTCTGAGAAGCAGAAAGTCATCATATTGACTATTTTTAATTCAAAGAAAACAAGAAATACAGTATTTGTACAAGTGTAGTGACTCATTCAATACATATCTTACAAACAACAGCCTTAAAAATGCTTTGGCTAAGGAAAGTTCACAAAGTTCCTGTTTTAAACAAGATTTCAAGAAAGAAAAAGCAAAGAATAAAGTTTGAAGTCTTAAAAAATCTTTTTCGATTTTCATCTTTGCATTTTAATTCAGCATACCAAATTAAAGTGATTAACCAAGCAATCACAATTCTTTTACAAGTGTCTTACAAGAGTTTTTCTGGGGTCAAATGTCTTACACATGTTTTTCTGTGGTCAGATATTTGAGACAACCAGCTGCATATGTGCATATGTTAATTACTAATAGGTCAGCAGTGTAAAATAATACCATTTCGGATGGAGGTTTGCATTGTAATAAAGAGCTCAGTTCAAGTAAAAATAATTCCAGCATGCAGTAGTTAAGAGAAGGTCATGACAAAGAGATAGGAGTGTGGACAGCAAAGAAAATAGATTTGAAGAGTAAATATTACTCAACCGATGAACTTAAGAATGGACAGAGTTCATCTGGAAAATGATAGAAGACCACACAGAAACACAACCAAATGAGATGATCAAATACTACCTGTCACAGAAAGAGATGGAAGGAACAAGAGAATCCTGCTTTGTGCCTTTATCTAATTTCTTACAAAATTAAATGGCTCATATCATAAAATTATCTTTACACACTGATTACATCTGAGATCTCAAAGAATTCACTTAAGCACAATGAAGTCAGCATATCTCCAATTTTACAAAAGCACTTATAATATTACCACTAATTAACTGGTGGATTGCCATTTTGACAAATTGTTTGTAAAAGGACGCCCATACCTTTTCCATGCATAAGGACAGGAGAGACCACCAGACTTCAGGACACATGCTTGCCTGTCTGTCAGGACAGAGTACTGGTAGCACACACTCTCATGTCATAGACCATCAACAAAGCCATGCGTTCACACTCAGCAGGCGAGGAAAAACACTCGCATCTCTTCATGGAAAATGTTCACACATTCCAGACATGCATGCATTAGTTAGACATTACTCCATATCCATCACTAGCCGGACAGACTCTTCACTATTCAATACAAAGAGCGTTCAGCATTAGTTTTACTGAACTTTAACCAAAAGTGGTGAAATATGGATGGGTGTAATGGAGGACTGAGGAAAATGGTCACTGTGGGGTACAAGCTTTGCTATTGGTATACTTACTGGGATTATTGATTATAAGCATTCAACCTTAGTCAGGAGAAAATGTTGGCCTTCATTTTGATTTGAACCACCAAATAACAGTGTATATCAACGTTGTAGCAAAAGAGCCGATATGGGCCAATATTGCGTTTGCTAATTATTGATTTAAATCTATGCCATGTAGTTAACAAATGCAGTCTGTATTGCTTTATTAGAAATCCAATGCAGATTCTATATGAGTAAACTAAAATGTCATGACAGATCTTTATCAATCGTGCTTAGCAAAGTTTTCAACTTCAATCAGTATGGAAAAACTGGTTTTCTCTGCATTCACTGAATTCATTTGCAAAAAAGCAAAGAAATACAATGCACACATGCATAGCATGACAATAAATAAAATGAATAAATGTATCTTTGAGAATGTTGGGTTGTATGTGGAATTTTAATGTAAGTTTTGTCTTTTCTCCAATATGTGAAAAACAACAGAAACTAGAATATTTTGTTTGAACACTTGAATACTACTACCATAACTGAATGATTGGCTGCCAGGGCGTGCCAACCATAAGGGCCCTGCCCTCCAATAACAACGTATTCCAGTTGCTCTATTCATGATCATAGCAAGAGAGGAAAAACAAATGTGTAACATGAACAATATAGTAATTCTACCCTTTAAAGACAGGGCAGGCCTAGTTTATTTTGCTGTAACAAGCTACGATGTCTTCATTCACAGTTCTTTCCTACCACTAAGGAACACATCTGCCTTCCAATGCAGATGCAAATCTGAAGCATCGAACAATGTATTCATGCAACAGAGGACAAAAGGTGCACAAAAAAAAAAGCTTGAGGCATTTTTATAAACAACATAATCAAGTGCCTCATGGAACTTCTTCCCACCCCCCCATCACATGGAACATGCATCTGAGATTACAACATATGAAGCCAGGATGCATTCATCTTTTGACAGGTTACTGTCCAAGATTTAAATGGTCACACCAAAGTTTTTTTTTATATATGTATAAAAGAAAATCTGTAATATATGATATTCAATGGCATGAGTGTTAATAAGATCTTAAGCATCTTACCAATACACCTTGGCTTGATTTAAATGTTTACAACCATAAAAAGATCCTTATTGCAGGTCTTACCATGGTAATGAAATATAGTCACATTAACCTTTTACTGTACCTTTGAAGATTAAAATAATGAGAGAAAACTGAAAAGAAATCCACTTCACTTACACTGTTAAATGATTACAGAAATGCTTCACATTACAAATTAAATTAGAAAAACTAAAGAATGTGATAGGGCCATCATAATAAACCCAAAATGTTTTGCATGGTATTTTGTAATTCCAAAACAAACCAACTCAAACCAACTTAAAAGATATTTCACACAGGCCCTTGTAAGCGAAGGTTATACTTTAGGGGTTGATGTTGGGTCTTTATAGATGTAAGCATCACAGTGGAGACCCTTTTGGCACTAAAAAGCATAGGAGGTTATTTCTGTGAGCCTGGTCCAGGACAGCATGATATGCAGGAAACAAATGTGCAGGTGGCAAGTATAGTAAGTGTAGTGTTGTCCAGCTGACATGTCCCTCAGAATTAGATAGCGTGTGCTCATGCTCCACTGAATGCTACTATATCTGTCTATGAAACCTTTACCTGAGTCGTCTATGTGCATGAGGAATGGAAGGGTTGTTTTATTTGTTACCTATTTTTTGTGGAGGAAATACATACTACATTTGTCCCCCATTAAAGTGTGAATGGAACAATCAACTCTGATATATTCCGTTTCTCTGTTCTTCTACACCTCCCTTAAGAGCAAATTTCTATACTGGGAAATCAGAGAGTATAACTTCAGTTGTTTTCCTATCAAACTTGTCAGCTCCTCTCAAATAAGGTTTAACTTCCTGGTTCAAAGTTGCTTCCTGCTGGTTAGAGAACATGAAAATTTGTGCGGAATTTATTTCTAGAGGGACATAATGTTGTTAAGAAACGGACTCTCTATTTAGAAAAACGAACAAAAGGGCTCTATTAACAGTCCGTTACTCAGAAATAGAATAATTAAAATAAAACAAAATAGTAATAAGTAATAATTTAAAAAACTCAAGTGCTTTTCTGTCTTTCTTTAAAAAAAAACATGGACTGTATTAGGGACACTTAATTTAAGATTGGTTTGTAGGAGCCAGAAAAAAAAAACTAAGCTGGGAGTGGACTTCCTTTAAAGATGGCACAGCGATCTAAAAAGAACAGTTTGGTACAAAATCAGATTTACATGTATGATTTACATGTACCTTAATGTATATAAGCTAAGACATGTTTGGTGTCCAAATTTTGTATCCTCAGTTTTGCACTCAAGCTACAACGTCAGCATAGCTAACCAATAACATAAGCTTACAACCACCTTGATTCAATCATGCAACTGCACACTGACATCCAATTATTGGGAATATGGTTTCCTTAGGTTTTAGCTACATTAGCCTCATAGCCCCAGTGCAAAACAGCTAGACTAGAATTGACCTTTAATTGGCTGGCTTCTCAGAACACAATCTCTTTGTCTAAAGGCGCTTCAATGGAAAGTAAATGGGAGCGGAATGATGAATATTATAGGCTACATCCAAACATAACTGCACATCATCCATTTACAATCCTACACACAACTAAACCTAACAACACTGCCGCATCTGTATCACAGATACAAAGCACACTAACAAGATAAAAAAGTGATAGTTTGGTAATGTGCTGGTGGTTGTAGTAGTGTGGGATTTGGGAAGTTATGGGTTACGTCTGCATACTAGAATAAATGAAAGGTAGAATGCTCAGTTGTTATTAATTACTAATTACATCTTCAAAAAGGGGAAGAAGATGAAACACCTAAAACAGGTCGCTTACCCACAGTGTTAGAGGCAAAGTAAAACATCAACACAACACAAGAGCAACACATAAATCTTCTCCCAGTAAAAGCTCATGAGGGGAGATGAGCATAAGAGCTAAGAACTGGGGAATATACAAGCAATAGGAACAGAGAGAGAGTGGGTATGGAGGAGAGTGTATCTAACAGATGAGTTAGAGATGTTTGGACACAACTTTGCCACCGCTGCGTCTGATGGAACTTCCAGGCACTGGTATGGGTTCAGGCTTAAAAGGAGCTGGTGGAAGGCGTGGTCAGCCTCTTCCCAATGTAGACACTGGAAAGAGTGGAGTATGTTAACTCATGAATATTTTAGACCATTTGAAAGCATCTAAATTATCACCAAACCTTAGTTCCTCTGCTACGTACGTTCCCAAAGTCAAGATTCTTACTTTCCCAGTAATACCATATTAGTGTTTATGATGGGTTTGACAAACTGATTTCATGCCTATTTGATGTGAGATAAAATTTCTGTCTTGTGCAAAGACCCACCCCAATCCCAGGGCGAGGATGTGGGAGAGCAGCAGAGAGGGAATAAACACTTTGAGGAATTCAGCTGAGAAGACCCCTCCTTTCTTCATGGCACCCGTCTTTCTCATGCTCAGAGAGACCGAACCTGTACGCTTTGGGTGCCGGAACTGGAACTCCCTAAGAAAAGTAATCGATTTCAAACAACTAATTCACATTGTGTGCAATTCATCACCATGGACTAAATAGAAAAAAACCCACATTTTACAATGTTTTTTTTTTTCAATTCAAACACAACATTAGGGATGAAGTCACTCACTTGGGAGGAATGTTTTCAGGTCGACTAGACCAGTCTGCCACCCAGCCTTCCCCTTTATTCATGAGTATGTCATCCTCTCTGTCCTTCTCCACACTGTCATCCTCTGACTACACATAACGGATGAGGAAAAGGAAAAGTCAGTCCAACAGGGCTCATGACAGTGATGAGCCATGCTAAAAAAAAAGAAATAATCACAACACACAATAATGCACACACTTTCTCCACATACGTGGTGAAATCTTGCCCCACAAGCAGTTCTTCAGTAAACAGTGTTGTAAGTTCAGTATGCAGGGTGTAAGTATACAGTACTCTTACCTGACAGTAAGTTCAGTATGCAGGGTGTAAGTATACAGTACTCTTACCTGACAGTCTCTCTCACTGGGCATCTCCACATCAAAGGTGATGAGACCCTCATCATGCTCAGGACTGTGAGGTCTGGGAGGACTATAACACAAACAGCAAACAAAGAGCAAATGTAATATATGTAGTAGAGGTGGCGCCAAAGCAGAATACAGTATTCCGCAAAGCACAAATAGTGTGATATTATGAAGTGTTTTTCAAACTATTTGCTTTCAGGAAGAAAAAAAAACATGTCAGATGTCTAGTGTTCCCCATAACTGAGGTAGTTTATTATAATGTTACATCTCTTTTGCTATTGGACCTGCAATGTGAGGTGGACTTTGTTTGAGGAGGAGATTCCTGTGGCAGTGCAGATACTAACTAGATAGATTGCCAGTTCACCTAGATGCAGTTCTCGCTGCTCAATCAACCTACGTGCCACCCGGTTGAAGACATCACACTGAAATACAGCACTATAAATAGCTGTTCTAGCAAAGTTGCTGCAACATTATTTCAACTTAGACATAGGGGAGCTCATTTGACCACGTGGAGATTAAGCTAGCGTTCGACTTTTAGCCCGTTAGCCCTGTACCTTAGCATTTATTGTTAGCTTTGTAGAAGTCTGTCTATTGCTTCAAATTGTATTTCCAGTTGAGGATTGGTTGAGATATTTACATCATCTGTTAGGCAATTCTCCTTTTTGATGACAGTAAAAGCTAATTAGTTCCATTAAGTCTACTAATTAAGTTAGCAGTTTATTCACCACTCATTTCATTAAATCCACAAATTAAGGAAATAAGTTGTCAATACACTGCTAACTTAAGTCATTAGCTCATTAAGTCTACTAGTAAGGTTAGGAGTGTATTCACCACTCATTTCCTGTCCTCCATTCCTATCCTATTTTCTAACATGGATACCCTTGTATTTGAATACAGATACAACTAATTGTCATGCCTCAACAAATACAGATACAAATCCTGGGTTCTCTGTACATCCCCAATATGTAGAGTGGTAAGCTGTGAAGAGATGAGCCATGTGGCAACATTTAGTGTCAGCAAGAAGCAGTTTCTTATAGGGCTGAAACAGCAGAAACTAAATTTCATCATAATCTGTATACTATATACAGGTTATTTTTAAAGACAACAAAACTGAATTGAGTCTCCTTCGGTCCAGTCTTCTCAGATGGAGCAATATGTTGGCAGTCTACCAATAAACATCCCCCCTTCTATAAAATGTCAATGGTAATTTCATTAATAGTATTCAAAAAATTACATATAACACGTTTGTAAAACAGGTTTGCCAATACAAAAACTGGTCAAACGCCTTTACAAACAATATAAGGTGAAGACAAATTCAGACTAATGCTTTTTTATGCCCTTTAAATCACATCTTAAACAATCAAACAAAAAATACAAAAATCTTTAGTAGCTAACTGCATTATAGAATGAGTTTAATGTATTAGCTATTCAGGTTTAAGTTCAGACTCTAAGTGACTGAATTCCATTTCTGCCCTGGCACCTGGCAGTGGCTTCACCGGGAAAGCAAGCGTCTGACATCTGTTTGCCTGTCCTAACATGTCTCTCCTCCTGTTATCCTTTACCTCGAATGGACCACTTTACTTTGTCTAAGGTTTCCGAACATCTCTCTTCAAAATGATGCAAAAAATGGGATATTAATGAAGCTTGAGACACGGCTCCCTTTTACCACCACTATCAATGATAGTTGTCTTGTAGCACAAAGCTCTTAGCGTCCACGATTATCAGAGTAACCTATGAGGTACTTGAGTTTCTTGGTAAGATCTTGCTGTTTACGATCAACTCTGCCCTCCACCTCCATCACCTGTTACAGGAGGAGCTGCTGGGGCTGGACTCATGCTGGGCATCCAGGAGGATCTTCTCCATGTCTCCATTGTGGATGGATGAGGAGGAGGGCACATGCTCAAGTCCTCCAGCCAAACTTCCCTCCCCCACTTCCTGTGTGGCCTGGGGCTCTCCCTCATTGCCATTGCCCACAGAGGCAGAGGTCAGGCTGGGGTTCAGCTGCTGGGACGCAGGCCCCGTGTTCCCATTCAACTCCAGCTCCACCCAGGACCCTGAGAAACCAACCAGTGTATTTTTAGTGGTGTGAAAATCCAAGGACAAATTTTTACATGACTCTCTGTAATGAGGTGCAGGAGGAAAGGCAATCTAAAGTCTCCTTCTGTCTCAAATAGTAACTCCAGAGGACCAGCAAACAAAAGAAGAACACATACATGATGCATTCTCAGATGTGACGTCAAAACAAAATAGAAATTGCATTCTGCTTTTGGTTTTAGAATATACATGAGACATGTCTGGGCACTGTCTGACCACACTGTTGCTAGGCAACACTGACTTTGGGGCAGAAACACCCATCATATATTGTATCATATACAAAAACATGCTTTTGAGAGATGTTATACATATGCCAACTGTACACAAAGGTTTTTTTCTTCTAGCATTAATATTCAATTATGGGTAAATGCAAGGTCACTGCATATTCAAAGTTTAAAAGTCATGCACAATTATGTTTCGATCACAAATTAGACTGGACTAGGAACCAACACGACTGATTTACATGAACGTTGAAAACAGGAGGAGCTTCGCCATTTCCTCCGTTCCACTCTGGAACAAATAACACTGCAGTACTGAAACGTTGGCAGGCTTCCATTGATTAAGCATGGCTCGCCAGTCCCACTTCATCATGTGGATCTGATCCTGCAGATAGGGCAGCGTCCATCATCTCACCACATTTGTTTTGTTTTCTCACAGTCAACAACACTGTAGGGCCTTTCTGCGTTTGCCTAGCACCACAGACCAGTTGTCATGGCAGTGCATGAGTGTAGAATTCCACTAGCTTTTCATCAGAGAGGCATCAGTTGTCACCCTGCATTAAAACAATAAAAACCTCAGGGATAAACTCCACCCAGTTGCCTAAGAAAGGACTATCGAGCCATGCCCCATTGTGCTATCTTCCTCCTTCACTGGACCAGTTACTGTGCTACCAAGCATCATGTTCCATCATGAGTACGTTCCAAGTTGTCCAGAATTTTCTTTTACTGATTTATGCATTACAATCAGGGCCAAGAAGCAAAGCGAAAATATCATGTCACGGTAGAGTCATGGTTAATAATATTAAAAAGTTATGTTAATATATGAATATGAAAATATGAATATGAAAATGTTACAAATTTGAACAAAATGGCAACAAAGATATTAAGCCCTGCAGGGAGATTCTGGTCATTACATGTATGTCACACCGATGCAATTCAAGCCATGCATGACAAATTACACGACATGGTCTGTATGGTACCTTCTCTCTCAGTGCTAGCTGTGAAGTTGCTACTCTGGCTTTCAGAAACTGGTGGATTCAGTGGAATCCACCAAAGGACCAGATGGGGAGGGGAGGATTATGTAATCCCTGGCATGTTGTATTTCCGTAAATCAAACTGCTCCTGTCCTCTCCCTACTTAACCCTTAGCTCCCCCCACCCACACCCACCCACGTCCCTTCCCCTTTATCCCCAAAAATATCAGTGTGTTAACCTAGTTCTGTTCCATAATGGCTGCTAAAAGTCAGGTCATGTAGTTTGGGCAGGGAAACCCGGTGATAATGTCATATTTACAAGTTTCACCTTATCCTTTTGAAATGCTTTCTGTAATCTGACTAAAGGGTCAAGAGATTTTATTTATTGTGTGAACATGCATACACGGACATAGATGTCACCAAGAAAGAGAAAAATAGGGCTCCAATCTTAAAGACAAAATATTAGTGTGCAGACCCTATGCAGGATATGTATGAAGGTAGAGTTAATAAATACTATACAGCTATTAGGCTAGAATATCATTTTAATTTAAAAGGGGACCCTGTTTATAAAGTTTAACACAGGTCCCTTAATGAAATGTATATGACATACTTTTGATAAAATACTACAAGGATCAAGCATCTCCTCCTGTCCAAACAGCCCTGCTGAGAATAGCTAGTTTGAATGCCTGATCCTTTAAATGTTTGCATCATCCCCCTCTTCCATGTGGTATGCTGTCACGAGTTCACCTTTGCACTACCATTGCAACTGCTGAGTGGGGACCCTGGGAGAACATGGCTATCAGACAAAACAGTGGTGCAATCAAATATTCTGGATCCAGAGTCAGACCCTGCGTTGCTCTGAGGTCAGCACACTGCCCACTCTAGCAGCTACACACACCCTGACATACATACCTACAAAAGATATTTAAAGCATATTTACCCGAAGCACAACATGCTAACATTGCTAATAAAAGATAGCTTTTATTCAAATGTTGATAAGACGAACTTCAGAAGTTTAACTAACAAACTAATAGCATTAACATTACCGTAGATTATGCAGCAGGTAACTGCAATATCGCTCTAAAAATTAGCTAGCTACATCTAATGCCTCAGTTGTGTTAGCTGGTGCTAAGTAGCTAATGAAACACACAAGCTAGTATCATTTGCCTCATCTGCTCTTTTGCCATACACAGCTGGTTTTGACCCGTTTGTGTAAATGTTTTGTTGCCAATCCTAGCATACATACCTACACACTACAAACCATGACTTTTTCCTTTTTTTATTAAACAATTATAGAATATGGATAGAAAAGACAAGAAATTAGAAATAAAAGAATAGAATAAAATCATTCCAACAGTGTCAGCACAAAGATCTGCAGTAAGATAACAAAAAAAAAAGTTATCTTACTGATGATTATGGACAGGTAAAGTGCTGTTTGCCACTGTGCACTGCAGCCTCTTAGTTGGACTTTCTTCATTGCCAAAGCTACACTTGTGTCAGAAGTGGGATGATGCCATTGAGCTGGAAGAAACTGAGTGGTGCATCAACGAACCCAAAGACAGCATCAAAAAAGTAATAGCTCAGAGGAAAGCAGTATTGAGTGCTTTGTCTGTCTCCCACCTGGACAGGTCAAGCCAGCCAAGAGAAAGGAGGTATCCGGCTTGCTGGGGAAGGAAGGCCACAGAGCCCAGCTGGTGCCTCACATGTCAAGGGTGACGGCTGATATGGCATGTATCCACTTTCCATGGTACATTGCTGAGGCTGTCTGGAAACTATACTTCACCAAGCTGCAAGTGGCTGACCAGCATCATGGATCGACAGTGGTCATCATGACGATACAACAACGCATAGTACTGGAAGGGAAAACACTATAGGGGATTGTGGATCAGCTGCCAGAACAACATGACGACCTAATGGTATTGTCCATGGTCCTCCACAGCCTTTTGGGCAGGAGCCCACAGTGTTATCTCTGAAGAAGCTAGTCCTGGTAAGACCAACAAGAGAGTGGATAAGCATGTTAGCAGCAGAGCTCAGCATGATGGTTCAGCACCCATAATCCAGTCAGTGTTTAAGAAGGCAGCATAGGAGATATCACTGCAACACTCCTCTAATGCACTGCTGCCAGAGGGTTTTTGATCATTGCAATCATGTAGGAGACGGCAGATCTATTTTTGGCCTTGTAGGCGAGTATCAAAGTTTTAAATTTGATACAAGCAGCTATAGGAAGTGAGTGAAATAAATGGAGTAGTTGAGGGACACGGAAAAATGTAAGAGCATTGAAGACCAGCTGTACTGTAATGGTCCAGATGGGTTGCAAGAGACTGGTGGCACAAGAAGATCTTACACTATTACTTACACCTTTTACATTTTTGGAAGGAGTGACCATTGGGTTCTCAAAACTGCCACAGTGCAACACAATGCTATGTGACCAAGGGAGAGACAATGCAGGTTGTAAATGAGCAAGTGGTGGCGAAGCAACTGGTGTGCTGAGCCATCCAGTATTGAGGATCTGAACCCACAAGAATAAGCGTCAGTTAAGATTAGTTGTTGCTGCAGATTCTGGGTTGAGTGCAGTGTAGGTTGAAAACAGCCCATTGCATCTTTGATGCTGGCTCATCTGTGTCACTGCAACTACCTGGCATACACCCTTACACTATGAATGGCAGACTCGGCTTAGAAGCTCTGACAAGCCCCTGAGCAGCACCTGTGCAAAGAACATAACAGCTGATGTTTCTGTGCGGACTATTGGCAGCTCAACACTATTACTAAGCCAGACTCATATCTGCTCCTATGCGTCAATGATATCTTGGATTGGCTGCATCACGGACATGTGCTCCGCTGCATAAGCACTGCTGCAAGTGCATGACTAAACAAAGGGTAACGTTGCATGCCCTGCTCCAGTCTCTCCACTCCAGAGTATCTATAATGCCGTCAATGTTCTGAGACCCTTTCCCCAAGGTGATGCCCGGAAACCACTATGTCCTTGTGACCATGTAATATGTCATGATGTGACCTGAGGCACATGCAGTCCTGGTCCAGAGCATGGCCACTGGATAGGGAGTTCTTCTGCTGGTTTGAGGTGCCAGAAAGCTCAGCTCCACAGGTGAGTAACACAGAGTTGGCCATCATGTTTGAGGTCTGGAACTAGTTGGGTGTCAGGAAGACTACGACTTTGCTACTCAGCTAGCCATTGTTACCACTCAGTACTAGTGTGACTAGGACTGTCACTTAGCCCTGGTCCCGCCAGCATCCTGCTCAGGATGCCCATGTAACTCGTGTTTGATTTTCCACTGAGGACAGCATGCCTAGACCTAGCACAACTGGACCCTCCTCCAAGCTTATTTACAAGGTCACCAGAGATCATCAGGGCGATGCGTTGGACTCACACTAACAGGGATAGCCACTCTTACCAGGGATGTGGGTGTGGTTGTACAACCCATGCCACAAGAAAGCAATCTGTCCAAAATCCAGTTGACAGGGGCCCTATATAGCAGCAACTAGGTGAGATAGTGTACTGGACCCAGTGCTGCCTGGACATTGCAGGGCCAGATAAGACATCAGACAGGGATTTGTTTTGGATCATCTGGACACCCTTGGAACACTGGACCTTGGGAGTAGAACCATTGAGAGAGTAGAGCAGCACACAGCAAGAATTCCCAGGACAGCATGCACCTCTCTGCAGCCATGTTTAGTTTAAGAATTTAATGTTGTTGCTGTTCAATTGCTCAATTATGCATGTCTTTGAGTAAATTGTTTTTTTTGTTTGTTTGTTTAACGAATGTAATAGTAGAGTGTTATCTTAAATGTGTTTTTCTTGCTGTTTAATGAAATTGGGAAGACATGACATTTCCAGGTATTTTTTCACTACTCACACTGCACTATAATTCTAGATGAGATATTTTATATATTGTATATGTTGAGTTGCTATAGCAGAGAAAGGACAACTTGAGGCATTCTTTCTAAACACTAGACACTACTGAAGGTGTTTACACTTCATGTAAGGATTAGGTTTGTAGTACTAAGCCAGAGTCCAGTAAACAATCACCTGTGTTTAGCAGTCAGTGTTTCAAGCACCTCTTTTGGTGCAGTATTGAAAACTGGCATATTTCGAGAATGTCTGTACACAATGTTGATAAGGTGAGGTTTTACCATTGTTGTAGCCAGTTTAGCCAGTGTTTGTACCCAACAATAATAATTATAACAATAAATATAATAATGTTATTAATAACAAAATCAATCAACATGTAACATTTTGGGGAAAATAAGGCTGGCCTATGTGAGGAAGGAAAAAAACGCACACACTTGGGTAAAGTAACTGCGACAGTCAGGAGAACAGCATAAACAGGTTACTTCTACGTTTACAAGTAGCGTAGCTGGTAAATAATCAAGTACATTAGATTTTTGCATCCACTGATGTAAACAAACACCAATGGATGCTAAAAACATCTTTCGGTTGCACGACAACGCTTAGCCTAATCGCCGCCAGTCACAGCAACCGTGTGTGCAGTAATGTTTTACCATTTTTTGCAGATATTGCACAGATAAAACGCTAGGCTATTCGATGTTACTTTAATGTTTTAATCGTCCTTTGTCAGAGTTCAGCGAATGTAGAATACAAACAAAATCTAAAATATGCTCAGGTCAAGACTATGAACAGTATGGAAAATATGATATTGGAACATTTAAAAACATAATACGGAACAAACAGTTTTAAAGCTTCTCCGTGAAATTGAAACAGTTGCCTGGTTATTTACAATTCCCCGCCCCGTCTCCATTTTTCTCACCCCCCTCCCTTGCCTTGTTTTCTATCACGTTAGCCCCGCCTTCCATTACACGCTAATACACTATCCGACGACGGATTGGTCTATATACAGTCAATTATTTCTCTTCTCTAGGCAACGCCGCAAGTCTGCAAGCCCAAGCGTATTTTTATTGGTATTCTTAAATGACGCAATTACATTTGCCCGCCTCGACCCCGCCCTGCCCGAGCGAGGAGGAAATTCCAACCATTGACCAAAGTGAAACAATAGATATTGCATAATAGCGTTCAAAACCCGGAAAGAGAAGGGGATGGGAACAACAGCATTACAACGTGAAAAATCACTACGCGTGTTTTCATGTACAATATTAAAAAGAATTTACCATTCAGACCTGGCTCTTCATTGTTGTTCTGCTGCGCGGCGGCTGTGGCGGACATGTTGCCTCTCCAGTCACTCGCGTCCGTCAACACAACACGCGCACTGTCTTCAACGCGCAAACGCCAGCCTTCATGGCCCCACCTGAACTGAAACGTCATTGGAGAGTCATTGCACCCAAATTTACCAGACACTTAAGTGAAATGCATGCATGATTGTGCGTGTGATCAGAGTCGCAAGCCCACAAAAACTCACGCTTTAGTTTGTGTAACTTTGCTATAAGGTCATATGTCATATGAGTAAAATGATATTATAGGCTACCACCCATGCCCACGTGCACACAGAATATGGGTATAATCAAAACAGTTGAGTCATTTGACCTGCTTGTAGTTCTAGGAATTGCTAGATAAATAGATTTTCTGTTAATGCCTGTCAGGAAAGTAAAAAGGCTGGATTTTTTTTGTTTAATCCAGTAAATGATGCACTATTGAATGAATCACATGGACACACACTCACGGGTCACTTTATTAGGTACACCTGTCCAACTGCTCATTAACGCAAATGTCGAATCAGTCAATCACATGACAGCAACTCAATGCATTTTGGCATGTAGACATGGCAAAGACGATCTGCTGAAGTTCAAACCGAGCATCAGAATGGGGGAAGAAAGGGTATTATAGTGACTTTGAACGTGGCATGGTTGTTGGTGCCAGACGGGCTGGTCTGAGTATTTCAGCAACTGCTGATCTACTGGGATTTTCACGCACAACCATCTCTAGGGTTTACAGAAAATGGTCTGAAAAAGAGAAACTATCCAGTAAGCGGCAGTTCTGTGGACGCAAATGCCTTGTTGATGCCAGAGGTCAGAGGAGAATGGCCAGACTGGTTCGAGCTGATAGAATGGCAACAGTAACTCATAACCAATCGTTACAACTGAGGCATGCAGAAGAGCATCTCTGAACACACAACACATCGAACCTTGAGGCATATGGGCTACAGCAGCAGAAGACCTCACCGGGTGCCACTCCTGTCAGCTAAGAACAGGAAACTGAGGCTACAATTCAATAATGTATTTTAGAATGCTATAATTGGTTAGCTCATGTTATTGATGGTAGAGATTTTCTTTATCAGGAGAAAAATGCCACAAATTACACAGCCACCTTTGTCTGAAATTATGACTATTTTTCTTTTTTATCAGCAGATGACATTCCATGTTTAATAATGTAATTATATTGTCAATGCAATGCAAATAGCCATGCAATATAATTGCAGTTAATGGAGATGCAAGATGCAGCAGCTTTCTTGTATTCAGGTTCTAACTGTAAGAGTAGTAGACATGCAAAAACTATTCCAAAGTTATGTCCTGCACACAGTTATACTGGTCCTAATTTTGCTAAAATATGCTAAAATAGATATGGCATATATACACTTTGGATACTCCATTTATTGTTTATCAGCTTAGAAATGTAACAAATGTTACTGAATGTTGTTGCTGTTGTTATTTGCAAAAATACCCTAATCTAATAAAACACATCTATTCTTAATTCTTCTTATAAAAATATAAAAGTGAGTACAGTTGTTTACTTACATACATAAGCAGAGGCAAAACATACACACATACACCGCACCTCCCTCCAACTGACTTATATTTATTGTGAAAATAGTCAAGTACTAGATAATGCAGCTACTATTTTAGTTGGATAAGCACAAAAGTATTTTGAGCACAAAATGGCTGTAATACCACCCTGGCAAATGATCTTCAAGTGGAAAAAAAACTAGATCCCCGAATTTGCAAGGCAACTCATTTTAAGTGTTATCTTAAGTTGAAGTTTGTTTGTCATATATATATATATATATATATATATATATATATATATATATATATATATATATATATATTTATATATATATGATGTTTTTCACAAGTCTGCATTTCCTAGTGCTCCAGTGTGGTCAAAAAGGAGGTGCTTTTTTGCCTCAGAGAGTTTATTTGACTTTTACTTTTTATTGGATAAAGATGTAGCACATTATATTGGAACAAATTTAAAATATGTGGATTTAAGAATCGGCAAGGTTGTACACTCAGCTCTTTGTTCTGTTTCTTAATGACCTTCGTTGTACCATTTACATCTGGGCTTGCCTGTTATATCTGTCCAGTGATGTAAACTCACCTGTGCACTAGTTATTATCATCAGAGTCTGGATTGACCAGTCACAATAACATTTCATCAATAAAATGAATTTAATTCCATTATCAAACCAGGCATCAGACCAAGCAGTGTTTTTCCAGTCTTCTATTATCCAGTTTAATGAGCCTGGATGAATTGTAGCATCAGTTCCTGTTCTTAGCTGACAGGAGTGGTTGTGTCTTCTGCTGCTCTAACCATCTGCTTCAAGGTGCGACGTGTTGTGCATTCAGAGATGCTCTCTTCAAGGGAAAAACACCATCCAACTACAGACCAATAACCTGCATGTGTACAACAGGGAAGCTAGTCTACCAAGCTGGAATTAGCAATACTATCTGCCAAGCTGAATGAGTATGTGTGCAAGTAAATAGGCACTAAGCAGAAGAGAACTGGGGGCAGAAGGGGGCTTAAAGCGCCACCTACTGACAGATGGAACTGCCACCAGGATTCCAACACCTAGAAAAAACATCCAAAGCAGAAGAGCATAAGGGTCTTCATCCAGCGGAACACTGGAAGACAACACCAGAAGCCAACTCAAGGACAACTGCTCGGGTGACCATAAAGTGTAGTGTACGCCTAGGAGAGGCACTGTCCTCACTCCTGTTCTGCACAGGCCTGAATCCTCCCGATCATGAGTAGGTATGGGTACAGATTCAGGAGTGGAGCTACCATCGGCCACCTCCTGTACATTGGATGACATTGAGCTGACATGTACTTCCACCTTAAAATATATGTTATGATCATTTCTATGAGTTATGCATGACTCTAAGTACTTAAAATCAGATCTTTTGCTAACTGTGACTGGGTCATCATTAAGGCCTGTAATATAGATATAGCTTTTGGAGATCTGTCCTTAGTATTGCTTTATTTAATCTATTCTCCTTTTGACTAAAACTATTGGGTGTCTTTAAACCACCAGTCTCACATTTTCCTATATTTGTTACAGTATGCTGAACAATAAAAATGTCTTTAACCATGCTTAAACACAATAAATATTACAATATCAGGACATAACAGGTCAGTTGAGTTACATCTACAAATGCTATTCACAGACCATATAAACGTACAGGAATGCTCTTTGGAAAGAATTCCAGTTTTAATTTTTTTATATGTGACAGAAATAAATTATTTATAATAAAAAAGAGCAATGTATGGAAATGCTCCGGTAAAAAATGCTTTACACAAACTATTACCACAAAAAAAAAAAAAAAGGAAAAATTAACACCTTGACATATAAGAAAAACAGCACGAGCACCCCCTTGTGGTAAGAATATTATTCTACCACATATGCTTAATTTATATCACAAATGTATCAATACCATAATACCATCATTTTCACAGTTATTTGACTTATAAATGTTATGTTTCAATGAATTAGCTTAAATGAACTTAATATCAATCTGTTTCTGCACAAGAGTTTCAATAAGCTAGATGGTAAATCAAATTCTTGTTACCCAATCCGTCATCAATTTGTTTTATGTAACTACATCATTCAGCTGCATTATAGCAACACAGAGCCAATCTGAACCACTGTTATAGGCCTAAGTAGTTTCTTCTTCAATTGTCTGTGTATTTGTGTACATTTGGTTATTAACTTCTTTTTTTTTGCTGTCAAATGACTGCCAGACTGCAATTGTAAAATTCTATTTTAAACATTTCTAATATGTTCAGCAATCCTTTACTAAACCTTTCCAAATAACAACCACAAAGGATACTACATATACACCTTGGAGTCTTGTACAAACAAAGTCACACAATGACATAACGTGTTACAGCCAGCAGTACAATTCCTTGTTCTCTCGTGGATTCTAAACTGACACCTATGACTTCTGTAATTCCTAGACCCATAGTCCCATTTAAAATCAGCATCCCATTATTTCAATTCAAATGACCAAGAAACCCATTGTAGCACCAAATTTACTCTGTGCAAAGGCTACACTAACTTTGAATAAGTGATAAAATGTACCAGGTAATGACCAAATAAATTTAGCACAGACATCTTAAAGCAAAACACACTTAAGCACTGTCCTGGAGGGAGATATAGCCTAATATCTGTAGAATGCAAAAACACAGAACACACTTGAATTTATGGATGGAAATTATGTCCAAAACACAGTATAAAGGCATTGGCTTTGACAGAAGAGTCTCTTTAGCAGTTAGGTAAATATAATGCTTTAATCTTCAGACAAGACAGTCCATAACTGAGATTGCTAAAGATCCTTCAGTAAAATAAACCAATTGAACACTAAGTTACATAGCTGGGGCAAAAGACCTTAGGGAGAAATGCAGACTTGTGCCAAAATTCCACTGTACCTATAGTGGTTTACAGACATACAGTTCATATAGATTGAATGCCTTTAGTTGAATGAATTGCATGTGGTAAACTGTGAGGCCATCATGGGTCAAGGGGTCAGACCTATAAATTGAATACTAAACCAACATCAAGGACCTCATCTCCTGATTCATGGTCAGACAGACAAGGTCTGACACATTTTCCACATTCACTCACTGTCTGGCTGTCCTGTGGAGACACAATCAATTTTATCATAGAAAAAAAATCTCAGTTGTACAGAAGGTCTCAACAGGCATAATGCAGCCTGCTGGTTAACACATGGTAAACACCTCGGTATCAGAGAAATTTCCGGGCTCAGGAAGGCAAAGTGAAGAAACTCTATGTTTGGGAGTGATAGATGCATGAACATTTAAGTCTATGGATTTGTTTGTTTGGAGGAACAGCATGAAGAACATTAGAAGTTCATAACATGTGACATGGCAGATGATATACGAATGAGCTGAGTATGCAATACTAGGGTTTTTCATCTTTCTAAAAGAGAACCCTATAAATAGTCCCTTTTAGTGGACTAAAAGCTCATGATAATATTACACTGATTTTAACCGATTAAACCGATTTTTGATTTTATCGAAACGTCAAGACAAAAAAAGCTATTCTGACATTGTTACACAAAACTATCAAGATTACAGAAGCATATTCTTACAATTACAGAATTATATTCTGACATTGGAAATTTGTCTGTGACAGTGAAAAAAGTCTTGAAAAGTCTTTTGGTGTAAGGCCAGCATATGCAAAAGTGTGAGTCAAGTAATGAGTTCTTCAAATTATGTCAAAAGTGTGACTCGAGGTTGAGTCACTGACTTCAGTTGCCATGACTGCATGGACCAAATAAAGACCTTTCTCATGGCATTGAATAATGGGCCCCAACCTTTCAAGGCCCTTGAAAACTGACACTCGTGGAATATGTAAAATCACTTCTAGAAAAAATGAGACATACTCTTCTTAGGCCTAATAGGTTACCTAGGCAAGTGGCCTCTTGACTTTGAAGAAAGCTAACTTTGATTCACCCTCTGTTATAGCTAAAATAGTGATTAACCTACTAAATACAATTAAACTGACCTTGGTCTTGGGTCATGCTAATAGTGATGTGGGCACTGTCAACAACCAACAGGTGAGCTCTCTCCAACATCAAACAGGAATCAGCAACGCAAGTTCACGAACGTCTCTGGTGGTTAGGTGAGACGTGGAGTGAGCAGGTATTTCTTTGACATCTCTTCCCAATGTAGAGTGGGGAAGTAAAAAATAGCTTGGTTGCATAGAGATTTCGAATCTAGGTCTATAGATAGCTAGCTCACTCTTTCTAGCTAACATTAACTTCTCTACCAATGAAGTAGAAATTACTAATTTGACATATATTTAATAAGTTTTGTTTGAGAACTGAAATATCCTCCGGTTAAACACTCCATGGCTCAATTCAAACTGAGCTAGCAATTGATTTTGACTTGGTCATTTTGTGTGCGCCGTTCCACAAACCATCCAATCAGGGCAGAGCTCATCAATTATTTATGAGCCCACAAAATGGGGTTGCACAAAAGGAAACAGCTTGTTTCATTCTAGAGACAAATCAAAGGTTTGTAAATGGTGTAAAACAACATCTGAGGATTTTTTGCCTGGTCTGAAGTCACATACATTCTGTACTGACATAAAAAATTACAATACGTTAAGTGTGGAAAAAGACAAGACTCTAACCATTTCTTTGAATAAACCTTTTCAATGTTTTCTAATCTCATGCAAGTGTCCTGTTTTCATGCACAGTAATTTTTCCTGCATCTTACTGAACAAAGGGGTGACAAATGGTAAGTCAAACCTTTATCTCAAAGTAATGTTTGGTCGAAGAAGCCAGAAAGAAATACAACACTAACCAGGGGGTTGTGGTGAGCTTCTATGGTAAGAGAATGAGGCTGAAAACCATCATCACATCTATATGGACCAATTCCAAAATCATGTGTCCCTCCCCAACCCCTCTGGGAAGGGCTTCCACAAGATTGAGTGTGTCTGCAAGAATTTAAGACCACTCATTCAAAAGAGTGTTTGTGAGGTCAGAACATGATTTTTTAAATTTACAATATCTCCTCCACGGCTCCCTTACACTAGTGACTTCAGCTCACTCTTGGCACTGACCAACCAAACCCATTTCATGAAGTTCCTGACGGCAGTATGAAAGTCTGCATGAACACCAATTACTTACATTTCACATTTACAGCATTTGGAAGATGGCCGTGTCCATAGTGACTTGCATACATGCTTTGCAGTCCCTATCAAACATATAACCTTATGTGACAATAGACAGGTCAGTTTTACAAATACTGTAGTCCTACTTTAGCCCTAGCTAGAATAGAAAGACATTGTAGCCCTAGCTGAAATAGAAAGACATTTTTAAAGAAGTGCATATTTTAGTGACTCAGTGAGTGTCTTTAGTCTTTGTTTGATGATTGTGACTTAGCTGTATGCAAATGCATAATTTATTCTGAGGACACATACCCACCACATTTTTCAAAGTGTACCACGGTAGATTTGCATAAATAGATTTGCATTTCTGTTTCATCTGTACTGCCCTTGCTTCATTCATTTACTAATAACTCATAATAATATGCTTATTTTAGTCAAAAAGACCAAACATACTATATTCCTAATTTCAGAATCTGAAAACATTCATGCCGTAATGCAGAGCGATAGAGAGGTTTATTAGGGGCAAGATTTATTAGGGGCAAATCCATGAACAGAATCGGTGAAGTAGTCCAGGGTCAGAGAACCAAGATGAACAGAACCGGAAAACACAATGACAAAAAGGATCGAAACCACCAACACCGAAGGGTTAAACAGAGAGAAAAACAAACAAACAAACACCAGCAAAGAACCCATGTCTACATGGACAGCAAGTGGACGTTCATTACACCTCCTGGGTACCAGGACAAGAGAAGAATCAATATGTATTTCTTTTTTATGTTTTGAATCATATCTTGACTTGTTTTACTTTAATGAGTGAGGCAGGTATTTTTTTGTGCACTATACACTTTCAGTTTTCATTGTTCCATATCTGTGAGTGTGTATAGTCTACAACATGACAATGATCATTGGTGAGCTGTTGGTGTCCCTAAACATTATCTTGGACTTAACTGGTCCAAGATACCGAAATTTGTTATCCAAGACAAATGACATGATTCTAGAGAAAAAGGAGCAATTGCTAGTGTACTCATGCCCCTCAGACTCGGGGCAGACAATCTACAGAATGAAAAGAAGGTGGTTAAGGCTGCAACTCAAGACTATTTTCTTGTTATTTATTTTAAAGGGGACATATGCTAATTTTCAGTGTTCACAATCTTAATATTTGGGTCTCCTAGAATAGAACTATATATGCTTTAGAGCTCCAAAAACACATTATTTTTCTCATGCTGTACATCTCTTTTCACCCTCTGTCTGATCCATGGTGTTAAAGTTCCTGTCTTTAAACTGTCCCTCTCTGTTGCTCACTGCTCTGGTTGGTCACTCTGTTCTGATAGGCCAACTTGTCCACTCTGTTCTGATAGGCCAACTGCCCTAGGGTTCCACCCGTACAATTTTCATCCCTGTCTTAGATTATGTGCATAAAAATGATTATTTTCAAGCTGTACTTTCCCTTAGAAATCATTACAGTCAGGTGGTTGACAAGATGTTGCAAGATGGTCCTAGAGGTTTGCAACTTAAACATTACAGCTTTTAATTATAAATCCACCTCCACACTTGAACACTGTTCAACATTTAGTGATTGAAATAAACTGCCATATTTCAACACATTTTTTTGATAAAAGTGAGCCAGCAGCTGATTTGCAAAACCATTATAACACTCTAAGATTAGTTGTCAAATTAGCCTTGTTAGCCGAGACGTCCTCAGCCCACAACTCCTCACTTGAATGTGTGTAGTAGTGCCTTGTTTGGTTTAAACACCACAAATAAATAAGGCAAACTTGCAGATTGTGAACCTGGATAATTGAGCAATACAAAGTTGGAAGTGCCTGTTCCCTCTGCCATGCTAGCCATAACTCAACAACTGTTAATCAAGATCTGTGCACAGGGAAAGGATGCATGATTTGAAGGTTTTGTAGAAATGTCAATATAGATGTTTTTTTCTCCTGGGTGGACAAATCTTGTAGACAAAATTATTAGTTCTAACTGTAGCAGAATGCTATATGGTCATAGTAGTATCAGTAGTAGTAGTAGCCTAGTAGTAGCACATATTATAGCAGCAGTGGTAGTTAACAAGAGCACAGTAGCTAGCTACCTAACTAAGGCAAAAATTCCTAGGCCCTTTCCAGCACAAAATTATGAAGCACAGTCAATGCACCAAAGAACAGTTAGTGCTAACTATGTTGTCTGTTAATATTAGCTAAACAGACTGTACTACCTAGAATAATGTTTATATGTTTAACCCTATGGCCCATGGAAATTGCAGTATATTTGATAGGCAATTGAAATAGTGGTGGGAACAATTTTAGCTAATTGGAAAAGAAGTAGGGACAGGCAAGTAGGTGGGCAATAAGAAATGGGTTATGAGACTGTCTTCTTGTAACAATGGCTAGGCATTTATGTTTTGTGTGTGTGTGGGGGGGGGGGTACTCAGATATCTCTGATATGTGCTTTGGGTTTTGTAACTTTGCAGACCACTTACATGCACAAAAAGCGATATAACACTAAAAGAAAGGGGGGAAGCTCATGTCTCCATTACATATTGTATCATCATGTCAACTCTGTTGAGTTGTATTATCATGTAAAAAAAAAAACAAATGCTCTTGCATCCTTAGCTTTTCAACATTGTATGGGACTTCCAGTTAGGAAGGGTATTATTCTAGAATCATGTAAGAGCTATATATGTCAGTCATCAGCATACTCTCATGTTATAACTACACACATGGTAAACAATTTGTGATGTTATCACTTTGATGGAGGGCTGATAAAAATTATACGTCATCTTGTGGAACATGTACTGCCCCAATTCTCTGTCGATCAAATCTCTGATTTTTTTTATCTCTACAGAGATAATCTCAGCTGTGCAAGTGTACACTGTTTTTACCAGGGGAAGTAGTCATTGTGCCATTTACGACATATGAAATGTGTATATCAGTCTGTGAGTTTAAAATGAAAGGAGCCAAAAGATTGACAGCAGATTTATCAGTGTGTTGACTGAATGTAAAAAGCATTGTGCAGTGTGTTGATTGTAAAGTATCCTTGGGTACTGACAAAGGCACTGTATAAACAAACCATGGCATTTGAAGATAAGTAGAATATGGCACAATATAAAGGCAATAAGGCTGGAAAGAGGCTACAAAAGGGTTTCTAAAATACTGGGCTTTCATCAGACCAAGACTATGTGTAGTCAAAAAAAGATCTTTAATATTAAATTAGGCTACACCACTATACTTAGAGACACTGCATATAAAACAATACAAACACACAAAAACATAATGGCATGAATGTAATTGCAAATGTAACCGAGGCACAATAATTCTAAAAAAAATTATTGTAAAAATAAATTATATGTACACAAAAAAATCAACATTTGTACACAAATGTCTTATTAGCCCGTTTACATAGCTTTTACATTTTGGATATTTTCTACATATATACTGAAGATCTTTCTAGGATAAAACTTCTCCATGAAAAATGCATGATCGTTTATACAGGGCAGGCGTCGCCTGTAATGCGTAGGCGTACGTTTGTGGCCAGTGGCGCTCCTGGTGGTGACTTACAACAGCGACACCTTCATGTCAGATCTTTGTGTTCATCATACAGCGGTTTGCTGCTCGCTCTTTGTCCTCAAGGCTACTGCATGGTCGGCCTGAATGTAACGTTAGCTTGTTTTTGGTTTAGTTTTTTTTTTTTTTTTTGTATTGTAGTGAACAGTATTTTTGAGCCATCTATGTAAAGACTGTTAAACGATAAGAAGAATTCAAAATGGTGTTAGTACATGTTGGATACCTGGTTCTTCCTGTTTTCGGCTCAGTAAGAAATAGAGGTATTTATCACATTTATCCTACTTGTATTACATGAGTAACATTGTGTACAAAATCTTGCACTTGCTTGCTAACGTAGCAAGCGACAAACACTTAACTAGCTAGCTACCTTTGTAATAAGTAGCAAGCTAGCGATAACCAAACTGGTTCTGTTTCGCCTTCTTCTTTAGCAAGCAATGCTAAATGGCTAGGGTTTCAAATAATCGTTGCATGACTTATTTCTGTTTGAGGGCAAGCTAAACTGTTAGCAGGCCAGCTAGCTAGCAGTTGTATTGAAAGGAATAGCTAATTGATCAACTAACCTAGATAGCTATGTTAACTACCTTGGTATTGTTCGATTACTAACCTAGCTAGCTAACTGGTTTACGCTGGGAGTATTTTTGGATTTTTCTTGTTTGGTCGTTTTAAATTAAACGTTTAGTTAACGTGGTGGTGTGGTAATTATCCAAATGATCCCAGGTATGAATCCGTGCGTGGCTAGCTAAAGTTGTTAATCCACAGTAAAGGCCCAAACGGTAGCAAAACGTTTGGCTAATCAGAGTAATTTTTGCATAACTTCAGCGGGTTATGTCCGATTTACCACTGCTAGCTATCTATCCAACATTCTCATTTGTACACATAGACAATATGTATTAGGTTGTCATTAAACGAGCGTGGGACAAAAATCATGAGTAATTAAAATGTGCACGTTCCGTTTTGTCCTCTGAGCTTTCTTGCATTCTCTGGAAGGTGAGCTAGCTAGCTAATTAACTGGGGATCATCACCTAACGCTAGCTAGCAGCATTATTTGTGTCAAATACTGCAGACCTTAAGTAGAATCGGAAGTGACCAGTTTCCTCGAAATGTAGCACTTGGCAATTGTCTGCTAATTACGTACTTGCATACACGGATTTGCTGACATTTATCCACGGTACTCTGGTAACTAGCTACTTATCTCTAGCTGCAGGGGAGATTTCCGCCAACCAGGCTGGCTAACTAGCTAGCTAGCTAACTGTGCTTAGCTTGCTCACATTGTCTACTAGCTGCCCGGCTGACTAGCTAGCTGAGTGAATGTAGCTAGCCAGTTAACTAAGCTAGCGTGGCACTGATTTCCATGGAGTGGCATCAAAGATTTCATTGTGCTTTTATTTCTGTTCTTATTTCCTGTCTCATAGTATCGAGGCTGGCTCTACATTCTGCATTATCAGATCTTTGTCGTCCCCCCTCCATTGTGTAGCTAATGATCATCTGCTGCTGTGTGGTGTGGCCTCTGCCTGTTCTCTGCATTTAGCTGTTTTGTGATCCCCCTTCTTCATTTCCTCTTTCCATCAGAAGACGACATTGGTATTTAAACACCAAAGACTGTACTCCCTTATGTTAAAGACTAAAATAGCTAACACATTTAGATAAGATGTCTCTTTCTATGTTAAGTTGACATAGTTAACCCATATAAGTAGCATTAGAAAAGTGACTCATGTACCTCCCATCCAGCCTTGGTAGTCAACATGTGTAAATTCCTGTAAAGTGGATGCATTTTGCTGTTAACATTTCGTGAACCAAAAAGACATGGCTTGTTTTGCATGTATGAAGGTGCATTATTCCACGCGTGGGCTTTATTTATCCTTCATTTGATTTTTTTTCTCTTTATCTAATTTTAAAGAGATACCGTTTTAAAAAGATGTCAGTAATCAGTAGGACTGACCAGAAAGCCCACCCTAGTTTGTTACACTGCACCTATAATCATCACTTAGATAAGGGCCGTGTGACTTTGAATACAGCCCTATTAAGGCTTTTCAAAAATACTAGCCAGAAATCACTCTAATTAATTAAGCACTTCACCCAATCTCTGCACAAACCATTTCCAAAATGCTATCCAGTTCACAGGGATGTTTATTTCCTGCACTGCTACAAATATCCTCAATTGGAGTGGAATTGTTTAGCCTATTGTTTGGTTGTGGTTTCTCTACCTTTTGTTCTGGTAATAGACTTCAATGCATGAATCACATTATTCATATTATTTTATTCTACATTGATTAGACTCCAATGTAATCTTTCTGTAGTAAAGATGTACCCTGCTGTACTGTAATGTGCTGTAGCCAACACATCTGCTCATTGGATGCTGCTTTTGTTCTGTTAACCCTGTACGGAGCATGGTGGGCCTTGCCTTTGGTCAATGTTGTTTTATTTGTTGCATGGAATTATTATTATGACACAGATCCACCTATACTAATATTTTTCAATAAAGAATATAGTATTTTTCCTAACCTCCAGTGTGCTTCTTGCTGACTTCCATTTATTGTCTCCCCCCACCTCCTCCCTCCTGCTGTGACAAAGATAGATTGAGTTCTTTGCTTTTTCATCATGAGGCCTCAATGAGATTATATGTGGTCATTTATGTGGATTATTTAGGCACTTGAAGGTGCAGTGTGATGACCCCAGTCATCCCCTAGATTATTTAGCACATATCGCGCTTGTATGTTAGTGTTTTAAAGCCATTCGACAGAGCTTTCATCGGTCAGTACTCCCTTTGGTGTGTACTGTAATGACTGAAGGTTTGGAAATTTTGTAAAAAAAACAATTTTTATTAAATGTTTATTACACTGATGGCTATGCAAATTTTGGAACTGCACCTTTAAGTCTTGTTTCAGTAAACGATCTTGATGCCCTGTAGATGTATCTCTTCTGTGGTGTGTGGAGGTATCCAAACATTCCATCTCTGTGATTGATCCTTTTTTTTCCCCACTAACACTTGGAAGACGTTCTGGCAGTGGGTGGAATTCATTGCACGTATACAAAGCACATTCATAGTTTATCTTTTACTGGCGTTGCCTCTGCTTTTTCCCTGCCAAAATTATTGTAGCTTGGCCTTCGTGCAAGTCAATGTTGTTTAACTTAGTCAGTGAATGGGATGGCTTCTCTCCTTTCAAGCCCCTTTGTTTTTAGGCCATTAAAATGAAAATATTTGAGATATAGAGCCCAATGTCTTTATGCAGAATTTTAGTTTGTCACCAGTTGGGTTTTTGATGTAAAACTTGTCATTAATGTCATTGCCCTAGACCCAGGATTTGACTTAACATATTGAAAAAGAATTGATCTACTAAAGATTTCTCTTTTAGTAAGTCTTATTTTATGATCAGCGTTTATGATCAGAGTAGTTTGATGACAGGGGTGTTACTCTATTAGCCATGCTTATTCACTAACAACTAATATGTTTTAGCGTTAGTCTGTTGTACTACTATTAAACTACGTCCGAATCATCTTTGAACTAGCTGAGGTTCACAATCCAGTCACAATCCGTACCCCCCAGTGGCTCCACTCTGTTTATTTCTCAGCACAGCTGAAACAGGTATTCGGTATCATACAGCCCTAGATACCCTGACCCAGGTGTGTTGGAAGCTGGAACAGAACAAAGGTTTGGCATGACTTGAAGGTCCCAAGGAGTGTGTAGGGTGTTTTAATGCCATTTTCAGAAGATGGGGCGTTTGTTTTAGAACGTCTCAGTTTTTGTAAACAAAATATTTAGAGGTGAAATTTCTTTCAAATTCATAACGAGCTCCATAAGTATGAAGTTGGAGACTGACAATAGCTTTGCTTTTTGAGGATCGCACACATGTTTTTGTGTAGATTAACTTCATTAGGTTCACCGGTGAGATTCAGCTGTAGACTTTTTTCCTGATGTTATTTACTAATTTAATGTTCTTCAACTTCTTAATTCACTTCTTTACCCACACCCACATAGATCAAAGACAGGTTTAAATAATCTTCACTGTAACAATCCTAAATTTTAATTCTTTCATTTCTAATTTTAAGATTTCCATAATGCATGTTAATAGACTATCATTACAATGTGCCAATGTGAAATAAGGACTGTTTTTTTTTTTGTTTATTATTTATTTTTTTTGTTTTTTTTCCTTCACCTTTTAACATTTACTGCATGCTTTGCCACCACAACTGTAGGAGCCACCTTGAGAAGACTTGATGAATCATTCATCTGAGCCAAAGTCCATAGATTTAGCAGAGCACTTGAAGCAGCAGGTGTGGACTCCATCAGCTGGCCGAGGAGCTCACTCTGAGAGGCGTGGTTAGCTGCTTGGAATAGTCAGTGAATAATAGTAGGCTTGCACACACATCTGTCGCTGGTCTGTCAGCTGCTGAGAGGTGAGAAGTGACCCTGAGAAGTGGAAGCCAACTGCACGCACTGCTGCCGATTAGCACCGGTAGTATTTCAAGGCAGTAAAAATCTACATAGAGCGCCCTGCTTCACCCTGCATTCTCCAGCACTCCCATTACTGATCATGGATGTTTAGAAAGTTGAGGGGGACACCTGCAGAAATTCAGGGCGGTTGAAAACCGGGGCTCGCACCTGAAGATCAGCCTCTCTGTTGCCCGGCTTCATTTGATGCGGTGTCGTTGTTCTTGCAGGATCTCAGTTTAGCAGGCATCAGCATAGCCATGCTACCTCTTGCCGGCATTTCCACGTAGGCCCCCAGGCCCAGATCCCCGTCGACTTCCCAATGCCCCACCCAGGACAATCTCAGACGGGGATGAACCCGCACCTCGCCCCTGCGCACCAGCCAGCCGCCCCGCTACACCCGCCCCTCGGCCACATGCCAGCGCCACAGTTCCAGGACATCCAAGGCCCCACCTTCCTACCTCAGGCTTTACACCAGCAATACCTCATCCAGCAGCAGATTCTGGAGGCACAGCACCGGAGGATTCTTCCACAGCCCAGGTATGTCCTGCTTACACATCCACTGTTAAAAGCTCACACTCATATGCCTTGGTTTTAACCTCAGGAAATGGATACATAACAAAAGCACTGTACATACAAGGATGCGTTTTGATTGGCTGCTGTGCCTTAAATGTCAATCAAACTTGATTTTTTTTTCTGAAGCAGACATACCCAAGATAGAACAGCCCATCATGCCCAAACGCTTCGTGCACCTTATGAATATGCCCCCTCCATCCACGTTCCTCCACCACCTCCACCTGCACCTCAGCAGCCACGGTACCTTGCTGAAGGGACAGACTGGTAATTTATTTTCCTGTTCAGTCATTTCAGAAAAATGAGCCAGTTTGTCATATTTTGCCTCTTTCTGTAGTGAAATATAATAGAAGCACTTTGCTTGCACAGCTGATGAACAACCTCTGTCCTGTTTCTTGGACACTTTTATATACATATATACACTATATTGCCAAAAGTATTCACTTAAGTGAACATCCCATTCCTAATCCATAGGGTTCAATATGATGTTGGTCCACCCTTTGCAGCTAGAACAGCTTCAACTCTTCTGGGAAGGCTGTCCACAAGGTTTAGGAGTGTGTTTATGGGGATTTTTGTCCATTCTTCCAGAAGCGCATTTGTGAGGTCACATACTGGACTCTGGCTGGCTCTCAGTCTCCGCTCTAATTCATCCCAAAGATGTTCTATTGGGTTGAGGTCAGGACTTTGTGCAGGCCAGTCAAGTTCATCCACACCAGACTGTGCCATGCATGTCTTTATGTACCTTGCTTTGTGCACTGGTGCACAGTCATGTTGGAAGAGGAAGGGGCCAGCTCCAAACTGTTCCCACAATTGTTCAACATTGTGTTGGTATATCCAAATTGTCTTGGTATGCTGAAGCATTTAGAGTTCCTTTTACTGGAACTAAGGGGCCAAGCCCAGCTCCTGAAAAACAACCCCACACCATAATCCCCCCTCCACCAAACTGTACAATGCAGTCAGACAAGTACTGTTCTCCTGGCAACCGCCAAACCCAGACTCGTCCATCAGATTGCCAGATGGAGAAGTGCAATTCGTCACTCCACAGAACGCGCCTCCACTGCTCTAGAGTCCAGTGGCGGCGTGCTTTACACCACTGCATCTGACGCTTTGCATTGCACTTGGTGATGTATGGCTTGGATGCAGCTGCTCGACCATGGAAACCCATTCCACAAAGCTCTCTGCACACTGTTCTTGAGCTAATCTGAAGGCCACATAAAGTTTGGATGTCTGTAGTGATTGACTCTGCAGAAAGTTAGCGACCTCTTCGCACTATGCGCTTCATCATCCGCTGACCCCGCTCTGTTAGTTTGCGAGGCCTACCACTTCGTGGCTTAGTTGCTGTCGTTCCCAAACACTTCCATTTTCCAGTTGACTGTGGAATATTTAGGAGCGAGGACATTTCACGATTGGATTTGTTGCACAGGTGGCATCCTACCACAGTTCCACGGAATTCACTGAGCTCCTGAGAGTGACCCATTCTTTCACAAATGTCTGCATGCCTAGGTGCTTAATTTCATACACCTGTGGCCATGGAAGTTATTGGAACACCTGATTCTGATAATTTGGATGGGTGAGCGAATACTTTTGGCAATATAGTGTGTGTGTGTATGTATATATAGACCGTTGTATATATATATGTATATATAGACCTTTATTGTTTATTAACTGCGTTAATGAAACTTGCTGGACCTATGCAGATATCCAAACTGAGAGGAGTCCTCTCATGTGGAGTGTGATACAGGGTCTCCCTGAGGTGTCTCTGAAGGAGTCCATGCCTGTACATGTGTTCTCGTCTCCTCAGGGACCTGAGTGTGGATCCAGGGCTGTCTCATCCGCAGTACCACGTCCCCCAGCTCCCTCAGCACTATCCACACTACCTGGCCTCTCCCAGGTTGCACCACTTCCCCAGGAACGCATCATCTGCACAAGTGGTATGTCCTGCGCTGTCTTTGATGCCAGTTGGCTTTAGGTCAGCCCAGCCTGCCTGTGGACCTATGCATGTTTTGCGAACCCAACTAATAGTAGATGAAGTCTAGCAATTGCAGGGCACGTTTTGAATGACCTCTCAGAATTAGATATATAATTTTGCTTGATCAGGGTGTGGCAAACTGGCTGCCTAACATTCGTGTTCATCTATGTCTGGATAGCAGATTAGGATATCAGTCTCATTTGGGCAATTATATCAAATCCCACTGAATTACATTGGTAATTGTCAGGATTGAGATTTATGGTGGATTTGGTTGCTGTCTTTTACAGGTTGTCCATGAGATCAGAAACTACCCTTATCCACAGTTGCATCTGCTGACCCTGCAAGGTCTCAATCCATCTCGCCATGCCACCGCTGTGCGGGAAAGTTATGAGGTACTGTCAAGTCCCATCCTGACTCTTCTCATCTCTGACTAAACGTTCCTTAATTGAGTCTGTAGAGGTAGTTGTTAATGGATCAGCTCATTTACAAAGTGCTGTTAAAGACCCTCTCCAGTTATCGATTAAACTCCTAAAAACCACCTCTGTTCATACAAGTTACATGTTTAGAAGCAGTTTCCAAGAAAAATGCCCAAATACCCCAAAGGTGGCTTAGATGTTACTGTACAAATTTGCCTTCGTCCAGTTCATGTGGATCTATGTATGCAAAACGTTCTCCGCCTCTATCTCCGCCTCTATCTCCGCCTCTATCTCCGCCTTTCCCACTGGCAGCATGAGCTTTTCCCGCTCACATTCGACTCATCAAGCATAGAAAACTTTGCTTGTTTTCTGTATTGCTAACTACTGTATGGTATATAAAGGCAAGTGGTAATATTGGAGTAATTCAGGCAAACATGCTCAGGAGTGAGGTGCCTACAAGTCAATGTATGAGAATGGTAATGTGTTTTATGTTCCGCTCTCAACAACGTTAGCAATATAATGATTGCAGGGTGATATGAATATTTGGTGTGGCTGTTATCAAAGAAGCTGATAATGTATTGCTAATGTAAGACATGGGAGAAGTGTCCAGAAAGCATCTTTCTCCACGCGACAGATGCACTTGTATTAGCAAACCTTACCTTGAGTTTTCCAAACAAACTGCACCCATTTCCCTATGGATTTCAGATCCTTTAGGAAAGCGTGAAGGCTCATATTTTGCTAAAAGCAGAACACCTATCTGCCATCGTTTTGAAAATAGTTAAACTTAGCGAAAGCTAGCAATATACAGTACTAAACCTGGCTTCTGCTCAGATACCCCTCTTTACACTGTTGCTTTATGATATGCAAAATCATATCCTACAAGTTTGATTGGGATTGCTTAGGTTCGTGATTTATGAAACCTTGAATGTCATTAAGTTTGTTTTTGAAACCAGTGACAACCCTCAGCCACAGTGGTGACTGCTTATTTCACATGAATTGTCTTGCAGCACATACACATGTTAACGAGGTTAAAAACCTCATTTTCACTGGAGGCGGTCTTTAAAAGTTCTAGATGAGTAGATAAATCAGCCTTTTTTGGATGGTTGCTTTATGGTACACTGGAATACAAAAAGACAAATACGTGTATTTTTAATCCCAGGAACTCTTACAGCTAGAAGACAGGCTCGGTAATGTGAACCGAGGGGCTGTGCAGACAACAATCGAGAGGTTTACATTTCCTCATAAGTACAAAAAGGTGAGCCTAGACTGAATCCTGAATATAGAATATGAAGACCTGAATATATGGAATTTAAATCTTTAGCATATTGAACAAAATCTGAATACATGTGGAATGAAACATGCAGAACTTTGATCGAAGCCCAAGCACTTTAAATGCACACCCGAGAATATTGAATGAAACCACAATATAGAAAATTAAAGCTTAATATGTACAAGGAAATCTTGATAACGTTCTTGGGTTTAATTCCATATATTCAGGCTTCTTTCATAGTTCTGATGTTATCCGCAGAATTATTGTTTATTGATTAGACATGTAGAATATTGCATTGACTCTTAACAGCACTGGGGACATTTGTTTTCAGTATAACACACCCTAACACACCCTGCTTAGTTGCATCCTTACATGTGTGTGTTTTGTGCTCCTCTCTAGAGAAGACCACTGGAGATGAAAATAGGGATGGATGAGGATGAGCTGGACACAGATGAAAAGTGTACGATATGTCTGTCGATGCTTGAGGATGGAGAAGATGTGAGGTACTTCATGCGTCACATTTCTATATTCAATGCTCATACATTGATGTATTGGTTTTTATTAATACTTAAGCCTAGTTGAAACTAACTTTTTTTTTTTTGTACATTTTAGGAGATTACCCTGCATGCATCTATTTCATCAGGCCTGTGTCGATCAGTGGCTTGCAACCAATAAGAAGTGTCCCATTTGCAGGGTGGACATTGAGACCCAGCTGACGCCAGACAGCTGATGTCTTATGTAGCGTCGGTGAAAACCCTGTCCTTTCTCCCTCTCCCATTTTGGGTACTTTGCCAAATGTCTGTCTCTCCATCACCTCTCACCTTTGACCTTGCCTTCTGAGCCAACCGAAGACGTGAAGCAGGTAGGATTTAAAGACAAACAGGGAAGTGAGCAAAACAGGAAGGGGCAGGGCAGTTCATGGAGACGAATGTTCAAATCTGTACGAGCGTCCAAGGCAGGTTTCAGTGGGTCTTGGGGGTTTTGCTGCGTCTGTCGTTGAGATGGACCCTGTCAAAGTCCCTTGCATGCACCTTCTGTGTGTTTAGGACAGTAAGCGCATCTCCTGGACGATCTCGACTGCAGATAACCTAAAGCTTTTCCTCTCTCGCGATGTCTCAGCCGATAATGGATCTCGCATTATAACATAAGCATTAAGAAGCTTCCAAATTTCTGAATGTTAGAAGTAGTCCGTCATGTATTTCTGATGCTCTGCACTCTTCTATGGTGTAGCAGATCAACTCAAAAGTACTCTAATGGAGTACTGTGTGGGAACGGTCAGCGTGCGTGGCACGTTGTTCTGAAATGCAAAGGATAGATTGGGAGGAGCAATGGATTTCAAACAAAAATCCTAGTAGGAAACATGTAAGGATAACTTTGTTCTCACAAGTCAAGTAATCCAACTGTATGAACCGATACTAACAAACTATCCTTAACTGTAATTATCAGAAGTGATGCTTAATGTACTTTCTGTAACCATGGTGACAGCAAGGCCAGGCTTGATATAAGCTGTGACAGTATGTATTTGTGCTTGTGAACTCTCCATGCTTAGAAAAGTATCCTCAAAATGCATGTTCTGTGAGTGGCCAGGGCATTTTTTTGTTTTGTTTTTGTTTGTTTTTTTACTTGTTTGTTTTTTGTTTTTTTATGGAAACATAATGGAAGGATGAACGGTTCGTGCATGAGAGCTCTCCTACTAATTCTGAAGACACTGTGTTCTCAACTTGTCACTGAAGTAACCAAGAGTGTAATGTATACCCTAATGCCTGTAGGACAAGCACACATTCTAATAGCAACAGCCTACTTCTCAGTATTTCCATTAGCAGTGTAAGTGTGGTATCGCTTGGACGTACGGTGTATATGTAGAGTACTCAGCTATGAAAGCAGCTCTGACGTCATATTGTGCATGAAACCTGCCATGTGTGGAAGAGATGAAAAGGGAGAAAAGCCATTGTTTTATAGATACCAAACATAACTTTTCTAAGCTGTAATTTGAGTTAATTGTTTTCATCCTTTCTGTTTGTTGTCCTTTTTTCCCTTATTATTGTTGATTATGCCAACCTTGCTGTGGGGCTGGTTCAGCTTCTCACCATTTCAAATAAGTAGCGGCAATGCTGGAATAATATTTATTGTTGTCTTAATGTAGCTAGCTGTTATTTTTGTAAATGCACTATATTATGAGGTTGCCTGACTTCGATGTGATTGTGAATTTTTCTCTCGTCCCTGCTTATGCGTTTGCACTCCGTGACCCGTCTCTTTGAACAGTGCTAACATGTGTACGCCGCGCTCACTCCTGTACCGTACGCTACACCCCGTCCACACACAGTAGCGTCGCCAACTGCGTATCGCAGACTCCACTTGTACCGCGCCAGTTGAAGCCCTCACCGACCGCTCTTAAATGCGTGTGACTCTGGGGCTCGGCAGCCTTTCTGAGCACAAGTAGTCAATAGTGCACCACAACGCCACTCCACGTTAATCAGTACCGCTTGCTTTGATCTCCGGCTTTCCCAGGTGTCGATTATGAGCGTTGTGGCAAATTGTGCTTGAAAAAGAGCCAAGAAATGGAAAAGTATATATTTCAATTCTATCATAAAATTGGCATTATTGTTATTATCACTATTATTATTTATATTATTATGATTGTCGCAGTGAGAATTTAATGTTGATAACCCTTGCTAGACTTTGTGTGTGTGTGTCCGTTGGGCTTCCTTTTGTGGCTTCAGTGTACATTTTACTTCGGAGGGTACAAAGCAATCTTTTCTCATTTCCTGTGTCCAGCATTCTATAGTTTACACAGGATGTTGTGCGTCAAAATGCCTTAAGTATTTAACAATCATAATTTATGACTAACCTTAGCTACTATGGGTGCATATTTAAGTTTTGATTTAGTTTAGCGATTTAATCTATTTATTTCCATAGACATAACATGTATAAATACCTCATTGTGCATACTTTAATGGGAGTGCTTTGCATGCATTTGTACTTTAAAGGAGAAAAAGAGACAAAACAAACAAAAAAAATAATCAAAAGGGTGTACTGAAATGTGTTAGTGTGTGGTGCTGTGGATTTGGTTACGTTCCATTAATGCAATTTCAACAAATTCATCAGCTGTGATCTAGTAGACAAACTGCTATAGACTGGAAAGGTTTTGCATGTATCTCCTATTTTGCACTCTCAGCTTGGCTACCCTCTCACTGGCATCTGAAAAACGTGCGCCATGCTCTATTTGAATTCTCCTAACTCGGTTAGCGGTGTAACGCTGAAGAAGAAAAAGGTTGAATTACAACACAGCTTAGTGTAAAGTGAGATGTACTGTGATTAGCCATTTGTCCGAGCCATCCTAATGCTTTCTGTTAGCTGGAATTGTATTATATAGAAACCAGTCACATTAATTTACTCTTGTGTTTATGCATGAGATTCTTTTTATTTCCCATTTGTTAACTTTCCTGTTTGTTTGTTTTGTGTTACGTAGTAACAGGACCTGGAGCTAAATAATTCTCAAGATGCATCAACCACTAACAGTAGTACATCTAAAATGGCCATTATTACTATTATTACAGGTTTCTTTTCTTTTGTTACCTTTAGATGAAAATAGACAAAATTCTGAATTATTTGACCTTTCTCCGGAAACAAAAAGGTTACATTTCACTTTGAACTAAAGCCACTGGTATTTTTAAAGGTGCAATTTGATAGATTGATATTTGGATACAGTTCAGATGAAGATGAGAAAATGCTCAACTGCTTAATCGTGTGTGTCAAATGTGACTTTGACACAGACCACTAGATATGAGTTATTTCCAGGTTTCATTAACGGACACACGGGAACCCTTATTTATTTGCTTATACCTGAAATGGCAGGCAGAATGATATTAGTGAAGTCACGCCATCTTTTATGGTTTCCTTCACCAGCCTCAAGGTCTTCTTTCTTTGCTCCACCACCCTTGATGATTTTACACATACAGCAATAGTATTATGTTTCGCAAACAGAACGAACAGTAGACCCTAAAGCACAAGCTCTATAATGCATGTCTTTCTCAGGTTTTAATATACGTATGAGAATGGATAGATATGTTCAGATATTTTACCATAAATCTTTCTGATGTTTTTTCTGCTGCTGACAATAAAAAAAAGAACAAAAATATTGAATAACCTGCCAGTGAAAGGGAAGTGGCTCTTTGTATAAGACACTGCTGTTGCTGTTAATGCGTTATGTTTTCTGACATTAATATTTTATAGTCAAGTAGAAAAAAAATGTATTGACGATATTTAAGCAATAGCTCGATCATCATGTATGATAACTAGATTAAGTGTATATTGCGTAAAAAAAAACTTAGATTCACTTTTGGTGGATTTTGTACTGTATTTATTACTAATGATGCAAAAAGTTGCATAGCTTAACCCAAACTGTTCTTTCTTTTTTAATTTCTTGTCTTGTATATGACCTTTTTGTATGTGTTTTTCAAATAAAATGTTTAAAATGCTTCAAAATTGGTCTTTTATATAAAAACAAATACTATTATGTAAGCTTCAATATTGGCCTTTAATGTTGTCTTATAAAAGCAGAAACACCTATTTCAAGTCAAAATTAACCAATATTCAAAAAACATGTAAGTAACTAAAGTAAAAACTGCCAAAAAGGTGTCAGTACTTGGGATATAAGACTCTTTCGATTTTACCATCTGCCTTCTCCTTGTCTAACCATTTTCCACAAACAAAGATGGTGGTCACCCAGTTGGCAGTGTTTGTAATATCTACGCACTCCAGGTACCAGCCAGGTGTTTGGCTACTGTTGTCATGTTCCACTTTTACCCTCAGGAGGTCACCCAGGTCCAGCATCTCCAGCACAAACCTGTCCGTACGGCCCCTCTCAAACAGGTTTCTGAACTTCTGCTTTAACGGCCGCCGTCCCGAGTCTCCATTGACGCCATATATAGTGATATAAACGTTGGCATCGGTGCCGGCTCCCTTCACGTCTCCGGTGATGATGACGATCTCGTACTTGACAGGAACCAAACTGCGGACTTTGCTGGCGAAGCTCTCGACAGTTCTGGTGCACTCGAAAGTCACAAACTCGTCCTTCCTTGTAGTGAGAGGGATCTTTGCATCACAATGAAAAATGTACCTGTACAGGAGTGAAAGATAGAAACACAATGTCATTTGTGGACAAATGAAGACATCGTTAGAAGATGAACAGAAGGAAAGCCTTACTTGTTACGTAGCTCCTTTTCTGTCACCACCACTTCCTGAACATGCCAGTATGTCTCGTTCTTCACCTTTTTATCTTTTGTCAAATGGCCCAAAGAGATCCCAACAATGTCTCCCAGATTTTTAGAGGAAAACTCAAACGAGTCAGTAGCACCCCTAGATTGGACAACAAAGTGTTGAGATCATTTATAAATGCTGAATTTTTTACATCATGTTATATTACACCATGTAATATGTGGCACATATTAAACTTTTTCCACCTCATAACATAAGAATCTTACAGAGGTCACGAAAAACCGTGGAGTTCAAAAAACAGAATGACATATACTGTGCAGAAAAATTTAAGATCAGGAGTATGGTGTTAATGATCTGTAGGCCAGGATAAGTTCATGCGTTCATACTGCAAGAATCTTTTCTTCTTTGAGGAGTTCTCCATCATAAACTCCTTTGAACGTGCTCTCTTGCCCTCAAGCACTATCCAGACGTTCTCCTTCGTCTCTGCACCATCAGAGTTGGCTGTTGTGATGTCAATTTCATATTCTTTAAGGAAAGTAAAAATGAAAATATAGTGTATGCACAGACCTGCCTAGCCAATTATTGCAATGTGTTGACAAAAACAAAAAGCATATAGCACACAGTGCAGATGTAAAGATGTATCTCTTACTAGTCTTATCACTGAGGTCCAGGATATCGTTGTTGGCACATGCCAGTTCTCGTATAATCTGCCCATCATCCTTGTTCTTGGCCAGCCAGCGGTCACAAGGGAAGCGAAAGGTTTGGTCCATGAGTTCATCTTTTATATCAACGTTTTCCAAATGCCAGCCTGGCCCAGGACCTGGAAGCCAAAAAAACAAATCTTTTTTTTCCCTTTGGCCTCCCATACTGCTTTTGACAGGATAGAACTTCACTGTACACATATTGCAGGACACATCACATTAGGAGGGCTTTGCCAATGTGAAATGGATGGTATTTTGCACTCACCCTTGTTGTCATGCCACACCCTGATCTTGGAAAGCTCCCCCAAGCTCAGGACATCGTGGAAGCGGAACATGTCCATCTGCTTGCGCTCAAACTTGTTCCTGTTGCCGCTCTCCTTGAGTGCCAGAGTGCCAGTGTCACCGTTCTCCCCAAATATGATTAGGAACACATTGGCATCTGTGCCTGCACCTGGAAGACATGTGGAAAGAGATGTTAACAAGTATTAACAAGACTGGTGGCTGTTGGCTTTCCATTATAGGTAATATATTTGTTTTCCTTGTTACTGAGATGTGCTAATGTGTCCTTTTTTGCATACGACTAAATGATGCAAATGTATCAATATTTCATCTAATTCCAATGCACATCTATAACTTATTTTTGACTGTGCTCTTGTGCAGAGATGATGAGCAAGGTTATGTAAAAGGTATTTTTGACCTACCGGTGACATCACTAGTTTTAACTTGAACGATATAGGTGGTTGCCTCCACCATTACTTCATCGTCCACCACTGCGGGGAGCTCGCACACCTTCAATCTCTTGGGCCCTTTCGTCTTCGACAGCCAGTTCTCATAGGTGAAAACCGACTCCTCGTCAGTGCTTAGGTTTCGCATGATAATCTAGGTCATGTAACGGGACAAGAAGACACTGACAACAGTGGAACACAAACCACAAACACAGTTTATCATCAACCATGTCCGACAGGATCGACCTCTCAGCGTGCTGTCAGTTAGATCCAGCTAACAACCGGCTGGATCTAACTGATCTAACACCTGGAATCAGAAGCACTGATGGTGATTAATTGGCTCAGTACTGTCCATCAAATGATTCAGTTAACCTTGTCAAGAAACCAGTCAGGTCGACTTCCCATCCCATCAACGCGAACTCTTAGCTTTTTAAGAGCACCGATATCATCAATCTCCAAGTTGAATGTGTCCTCCTGATTTCTCTCAAACCTAGAAAAATAATGAGTGAATAGCAGAAGAACAAAGTTTATCAGTTAATTCAGGCTTTAATTCTGTTTTTGTTCAATTGTTTATTCCCAGTTTCAAAATGCATCTTTCTAAGTAACTCACTTCTTTAATAACGAATAAAGCAATAGTCGGTCACCTGTCCTCATTCTTGGGTAGCAGAATTTCCTCTGTACTCCCGTTGGCCCCGAACACAGTTATGAATATGTTGGTGTCTGTACCTGCATATTGGGTGTCACCTGTAACAACAGTAATCTCGCAGATGACCTAAAGAGAGATGTAAGAAATCACAGAAAATGCCTGTATTTAGTGGTATATTAAGCACCGTCTAATGATAAGTGAACTTGAAATAAATTTGATCACAGACACTGCCAGCAATGCATCTCAGAGACTATTCAATATAACATTACATTAATATAACAGTGATGGATATGGATTGTCCTGAAAAATGTTTGTACTAACCTTTTGAATGATACTTATGGTTGTGGCATCTAGTACATTAAACACCCTTGCTGTGAGGCCATCGCCCCTGTCCTTGGCAAGCCAGCACTTACACTGGAATATGTACTTGATGCCTTTAGTGGGCACTGCAACAGAGAGTTCATCTACTAGCCAGCAGCTCTCTGGAGTAACTCCAGTGTGGCCTAGCTGCCAGAAGGAGAGATAATAATTAAATATATATATATATATTTAAGTTAAACCTTCAAATTGCAATAACATTTGCAATGTACTTTGTAATTGTAATTTTTCGCAACCGTATATTTGCATTTGAGGACTGTGAGCTGGAAGAACCATCACTGGTTGGATGTGGACTTACCTCCACCCTCTTGATTTCTCCTACATCCAATCCATAACATTCAAAGTTCTCCATAGTTTCTGCAGCAAAACATTTCTTTCCTTGAGGAAGGTCAAGCCAGAGTCGCTCTGTCTCAATATCATGAGGACCCATTATGATCACATAGACCCGACTGGTGGTACTGGCGTCACGGCCTCCCCCTGTCGACACTGTGACGTGGTAAGGGATCACTGTGGATCAGAAAACAGAGTTTTTTTTAAAAAAATTTAAAAATCCCACCAATGGTACAGTGGAAATGTCATTTTGCTCATTTTTTGTGGTCCTTTATTTCAGAATGCAGGAAGGATTTTGGGTCAAACACAGTGGTTTAACTAAAGAAGTAGTTTGAGAATTGCTTAATATACTGTATATTCACTGGAAATGATGACACTTTTGTCACTTAATGAAGGTTAGATGTTACCTGGACCCTCCTCCACTGCTGCTGCTTTCTTCTTCTTTTTCTTTTTGTTCATGTTGCTGTCTAGGCTCGGTCTGGAGCTCTGTAGTTTTTTCTTTGCGTTCTGTGGATTCCTCTCACCTTCATATCCCTGATTGAATTGTAAACACCCCAGGTAGATCAGGTGAGATTTAAAAAAATAAAAGAACATTCAGCAGTGCCTAAAATCATACAGGCGAGTGCAAACTGTACACAGAGGAATTGATGTAAAATTTCGTCACCTTGACATAAAATGTTCTGTTAATCCGCATATCTTCTTTCTTCTTTGACAGCCACCTCTCACATAAGAACATGAAGACTTCATCTGTGTCCACATCCACGATTTCTACCTGGTCAAGGTACCAGTCTGCCCCTGGCAGAGAATTATCATGGTGTATTTTGATCTTAAAAACCTGACCTAGGTCCACAGCTTCAATGTTGAACTTATCAACCTAGAATCAAGAATTTGCATATCAGATGTGCAAAAAGTGAATGAGTATACTGATATAGTATATATACTTTAAAGACCAAATGCAGGCCTAGAGACTTAGACTCCTAGAGACTTTAGTGTTCTAAGTCATGTCAAGGTTTGGACTGTAGGCAAAATCTGTCAGTTCAAAACTTACTGCTCCTCTCTCAAACTTGTTTTTGTTGGTTTCCGATTTGCTGAGTTTGCGTTCTCCTGTGTCTCCCATTTCTCCGTAGATAGTTACGAATACCTTGGCATCTGTACCTGCACCATACATGTCTCCTGTTCTCACAGATACCTTATACGTGTGAGCTGAGGAACATCAGAAAAAAATAAACATTCCAAACTGTGACGGACTTCATGGCAATTAGAACCAAAAACCTAGAAGTCTGAATTTCTAAATTTCATATATCCTCTGCATATAGTTTTGACAGAAGTGTGCACATACTCTCCAGTGCGTCCTCCACCTCTGTCTCTATGTACTTGAGGGTGCCATCTCTCAGGAGCTTCTCTGTGATGATGTCCGAGGGTACCAGCTCTCTCACCGTCTCACCATCATCCTCAGACTTTGCCAGCCATCGTTCACATGGAAAGATGGTAGTCTCTGAGCCCTGAAAAGACACACGGATGTCTGAGAAGCTCCCAAGGCCAGCTGAACTTCAGCTAACTCTGAAATTACTTAATTAATAAAACTGACCAGAAAAAAAAAATTACCTTTCCTTTCCTTAAAAGCCTTCTCATCTCCACCCGGTCTAGATGCCACCCAGGATTTATGCCTCTGTTATCGTGTCCGATGCGAATCTTCTCAATGATGTCTCCTATGTCCTCCAGCTACCCAGTCACAGAGCATTGTGTTGTCACGTTCAAAAACCACAATTAATCCCAAACTGGATAAAAGAGCTGTGCTGTGCTGACCTCAACAATGAACATGTCTTCCGCTCCCCTCTCAAAGTTCAGGTGTCTCTCTCGTTTGTTCACACAAAGACACTTCTGCTGAGTGCAGATTCCATTCTGCCCGTAGAGAGCGATAAAGACATCTGCATCTGTCCCAGCCCCAAAGACATCACTTGTGAAAATCTTTATTTCATACGGCACAACTGTAGAAAAGAGAAAAAAAAAGTTGCTTGCAGGTCTGTTTTAAAGATGCAATCTATAAAATATGCAACTTAAGATTAGCCTTACATGGGGTGTAAAGCTCTGTCTGCAGTTCGGCTGGGTACAAATCTCTCACTATTGCCCCATCATCTTCAGCCTTATCCAGCCATCGGCCACATGGGAAACAAAGTTTCTGACCCTGAGAGGGGGCATTAATCTCCACCCAATCCAAGAACCAACCAGAGGATCCTCCTGAATGAACAGTACGGGTGAGGGGTTAATGGCATAGTGACTCATGTGTGTCCGATGGTTTAAAATTATACCTGAACAATGGCTCTTAGTTAAATAGTTTTTATTATATGCAAAATTGCTAAGTGGCTTAATTGAATGTGATATTTGGCAGAATGAACTGAAGTATGAAGCTAAGCAAAATGGTTGTAGTCTTTGTTTATGTTTTTGACAAGAATTATCCAGAATATGAACTCTGCATGCAGTTACTCTGCATCAGTTAATATATCTCTATTAACACAATTTTGTTGAGTTCATCTTCAGCCAGTTCTATTTCGGTAACTGCTGAGTTGTAATGCATATGAAGAATATTCTAGAAATGTGGAAAGTCACTTTGCCTACTAAGTCCTTACAAGTGAGGAAGAGCAGAACCTTTGCATGAATTATGTGACAGAGTCAAGAAGTTATGAGTTTTGTTCTGTGACTAACATTTTCCTTACTACTAAAACTACATGTTTAAGATTATTTATTTATTCATCATTCATAGTATTCAGACTATTATCAGATATGTTAGAAGGGACTAACAGTCACTGTCACACAGTACACATATAGACTAGCAGTAATGACAATTCCTATCTGTCTTACACAATTTTGAATTATAACCTAGTTGTTTATTTCCTTTCTCTACTGGCAATGTTCAATGCTTGACAAAGACAAGACTCTAAATGAACCCTTTAAGAGCCCCATCGATAACTAATCAAACATAAATAGCAGGACAGAGTTCCTGTAAGGTTGCCAGGCAACTTGACACCAGGCAGATTTTCTTTGCTAGCAGCTTGTAGAAGCAGCCGAGTGCATCCTGTCAGCACAAAGCCTTATTCAACTACCTCGGTCACCCCTCCTCTGTTTAGCATTCATGTCACATTCTCTTTCACAAACTATTGTTGATATTGTACATTGAACAGGTTCCATTGATTTTGAGTTCGATAGTCCTAGACCTTACCGGAGTTGTCATGGCCAATTCTAAGCTTTTGAAGCTCTCCTAGATCAACAGCTTCCACAGTGAATTCATCAATCATTCCCTGCTCAAACTTGTTCTTGTGAGTTTTACTGGCCCTCAGGTTAACGATTCCTATAGAAAATGTGAAAGAACAGTAGGGAGAGGAAGACGACATGACGTACAAGCAGTGGCAATCATTTCAAATCAAAACCTTGTCTGAGGGAATTTCTTTTAAAATGTTTTTTCTTAAGTTTTAGTCAATAAGGCAATATAGAACTTTTAACCTGTGTCATCAGCCTCTCCAAAAAGAACTGCAAAAACATTGGCGTCAGTCCCAGCATGTTTCTTGTCTCCTGTCTTGATTCTCAGTGTGTATGTTGTTGACTTAGCTGTCGGGAAGTGATAAAGTATATTTTTTTATTAAAAAAAAAATTCTAGACTCCCTCATTCTGGGTCAATATACAGAAGTCTCCTGAATGATGGACAAAAGAAATGAGTAAAGTTCTTCCCCTTTAAAGGTTATATAGTGTTGCATTATCATCTCCTCTACCTTTTTGCTCCAGGCCTAAGGTGGCTCCAGAGCCCTCCTCATCCTCATCCTTCTTCATGAAGGCCTCATCCACAGGCACCAGCTCCCTGGCAATCTGTCCATCATCTTCGTCTACAGCCAGCCAGCGGTTGCAGGGAAAGTAGTACCTGGTACATGAACCCAATGTTAACCTACTTGTAGTTCAAATGTTACAGTTACAGCAACTGTGGTTCGGACGATAGGTAATCATTCTGTGTCTCCTTAATATCAATTAGTCGTGCTCACGTGGTGTCATCCTTGGCGTCCGTGATCTCAACTCTGTCCAGATACCAGGAGACGCTGGAGTCCTGGCGGATCCGGAGCTTATTCAGAGCTCCCATTTCAACAGCTGTAATGGAGAACGTGTCGTTCTGCAACGAGCACACAGCTGAGATGTGGAACTGGTTGCAGAACTGGGATGTTGTTAGGATCGGCATCAGCACAAATCGTCATAAATCATGCTTCAAATATGCATGTCTGCACACCTGAAGAGTAGAATGGCAGCACTGGTTGACAGATTAGATGTGTTACTGTAGACCTGATCAAGAGGACCATGCTTAATGCGTGGTGTAAATTATTGATCAGCTCAAGTTAACAGATGAGTAAGGGTATACCAGAATATCTACTGTGAATAACAGGAGGGACTCTATCAGGTTCCCGGACTCCTTCTCGTTGGTTACAGGCCAGTCTCTGAAAGATTGCAACTCATCTCTGATTCAGCATTGCGTTCAGGACGTCACGTAATCTGAATCTCACGCACCTGACTGCGCTCAAATTTGTTGAGGTTGTTGGACTTTTTCAGGCGGCGCTCCCCAGTGTCGCCGTTCTCACCATAGATAGTAATGTAAACGTTGGAATCGGTTCCGGCGCCCCACATGTTCCCAGTGAACACATTGACTTCATATTCGATCTCTGTGGGGGAAGGGGGTGTCCACTGTTCAGTTGTATCCACAAAAAATCATTAATATACACTGTGATAATGAATTGCATTAAGACTCAAAGAAATACACTAATTGAGAAACTTATTCACAAGTAGGCAAGGTCAAGATCAAAGTGAGAAAATAGGGCAGATAGATCGATGGTTAATTTTAATAAAGGGTTCTAATTTTGGTACCCTCCAATTCCTCGCTGTCCTCGGGTAGAAGTTCCACCACAAGCTCCCCATCTTCCTCATCCTCAGCCAGCCAGCGACCACAGGGGAAGGAGAGTGTTTTCGCCACCTCCTGCATCACCTCCTCACTCCCATCCTCCTCTTCCTCATCTTTCTTTTTTTTCTTCTTGTTTTTCTTCTTGTCTTCTTTCTTCTCTTTCTTCACCAAGGCCATGACCAAGTACTTTACATCCACTTTCTCCAAGAACCACCCAGCACAGATTCCTGATCCATCATGGCCAATTCGGATCTTAAAAATGTTCCCCACATCTTTAGCTTCAATCTGTTCCAGAGAAAAGAAGATTGTCAGGGATTGTTTTTTTTTTGTTTTTCTCATTTTGTTGTTTTACAGCAAATCTAATAACCAACAGAGTGTAGACAGCATTGTTTTTTGTTTTATTGTTAGGAGTTTGTGTGTGAAAATGTATTACAGAATTGTTGTTAGTAGAGTGGTTATTAGGCATAATGCATATTTAGCATGGTTGGAGTTTGATTATTCCAAATATAGGAAGGAGAGAATATCGAACGTATCTACAATGATTTGTCAGAATTATGTCAGTGCTAATATGGATATAGACTTTAGATCCTTGCGACACAAAATTGTATCGGTTTCACAATGACTATCTTAGACTTTATCAGGAAGCTTTTATGAACTCTTCTCTTAAAGTAAGATTGTAAAATATTTAAAACAGAGGTTGAAATAAGGCAAAAGCCCTAAGCACTAAAGTAATATTAGCTAGCAACATAGTTATATCAAATGCCAGAAAACACTAGTCATTACCTTGAATATGTCAGTATACCCTCTTTCAAAAGTATTTGATCTGCTTTTCAGGGTGATAACTTCTGTCTTTCCTTGGTCTCCATACATTTGAATAAAAATATTGGCATTGGTTCCTGCAGCCCAAACATCACCCGTCACCACAGTAATTTCATAATTTATCACTGGGACAAGGAAAGGAAAGACATAGCTGAAATTCCAGCTACTTTGAAAATACTTACACCCAAGAACCATAAACAATAATATGGTATATACATGACTACAACATGACTACATATTTTACAATTGAAGTGTGTACATTGTTCAATATCCAGTATTTCACTTGGGTATAGCTCCACTTCAGTTTTGCCATCGGCCTCATCTTCAGAAAGCCAGCGATGGCTGGGGAACATGTAGTGGCTTCCACTGTTCGGCACCATGATCTGCACACTGTCCAGAAACCATCCTGCCCGCATGCCTTCGTTGGTGTGACCAATCATAAGGCGGCTGATCTAGGGTAATTAAAAAAATGACATGAATCATTACATGTTTCCAGAGTAAAGCATGCCTTATTCATCTATCACAGATATGATTGTTCCATGAGCTGTACGCACTTGTCCAATGTCACATGTGTCAATGGTAAAGATGTCAACGCGACCAGTTTCAAAGTAGTTTGGCAAGTTATTGTCCGAGACGACAAGCATGGTTTTGCTGGTGTCACCCTTCTCGCCATAGAGCTTGACGAATACCCTGGAGTCTGAACTGCCACCGCTGATGTCGCCTGTCTTCACTGCGATTTGATAGCTGACATCTGAAATCAAGAACGTTCATAAGGTAGATGCACGTGCTGACACAGCAAGGCCACTGTGATCTCTTCAAGCACGTTCAAGTACCTTCCTTAGTACTGGGTGTAGGGACACCACCACCCTTCTATCAGAACAAAAACAGTAGCTCCTTCTGCTTCTCAACGATACTCTAGGTATCGATACTCTAGGCAGGTTTTTACACCCGCAATCCATTTTATAAACAAACACTATTAATGTAAATGAATATGCTAAAATCTAAAAAGAATATTTAGAAGTACAAAGAAAATAACACTTACTAAATAGTTTTTGTCCATCAGAAAATGGCACTAACTCCCGAACAATCTGGCCATCATCCTCATTACGGTCAAGCCACCTGAATTGATAGAAATTCTGTATTATGAGAAACAAACTATTTTTCTAATCACAGTGCTAACCTGCTTACCAAAATGCTTACCTGTTACATGGGAACTCTATGCCCTGAGACTCAGTCTGCCCTTCCTCTCTGACTACTACTTTATCTAGGAACCAACCACACCCTCCTCCTCGTCCGTCATGGCCAATCCGTACCCTGTGAACCTGCCCAATGCACACTGCCTCAACGATAAACTCATCAGCCTGCGGACAATCACAAATGCCAAAAGGTCTGATACACAAGAGTACATAGCATGCCAAAGAAGTGCCTGGATTTACAACAGATTTAGGTTGACAGCTCTGCTTACATTGCCCTTCTCAAACTTGTTGACATTGTTCTTGCAGTTGACTAAGGCCCGATCACCTGTGTCTCCTTTGTCACCAATCAGGCAGAGGAAGACATGGGCATCCGTCCCACCTCCGCTGACTGTTCCAGTGTAGACGGTGACTCGATACTTTATGACTAGAACAAAAGACCCTTCTTTGTAACTCTGGCCTATTATAATATGGCAACATTTCGTTTTTTAAATTTCTACACGAAACACCAAAAGCAGTCCATTTGGTCAAAAGCTTTTTGACCAAATTGCCTATCAGAGCATTTACAATGAGTCTTCATAAGAAGCTCATAGTTATGAAGACGCTCTTGAGAAACTGCATGAAGTCACCCTGGGTGCCTTGCCTGCCAGTGGCTCTGGGATAAGATCCCCCGTGGCAGGGAGCTCCCTCACCACTTCGTTATCATCTTCATTTGTATCTAGCCAACGCTCGCACGGGAACTTGAATTTCTCCTTTGTTAAGGTTTTCAGCATCGTCACCTTCGGAAGCATAGAACAATATTTACTAATAAGCTTGAAGCCTAAACCTCGAAAAAGCTGAAACGCAAATATCTGCACCTCTTGCAGTCTCTGCTTTGTCTTACCCGGCTCAAATGCCATCCTGCAAATGGATGTCGCTTTTCATGCCAAATTCGTAATTTCGTCAGCTTTCCAAGATCAGGTAGTTCAATCTGAAGGGATTAACAGAAAGTGGACACAGTGGTTTTTGTGCTTCTCCTGGGTATGAAATAAAGAATTTGAGTTTCCAAATCACTAAAAATTACCATGAACTTATCAAGCTGACCCTGCTCAAAATTATCTGTTTTGTTGTCCAACTTCATCTCGTCAGACTTGCCCTTCTCTCCATAGATCTGAAACAGAATAGAGGCGTCCGTGCCTGCTCCTGGAAGCTCAGACGTCCATATCCAGAGAGACCAAGGGTGCTCTGAGGAACAGAAGCAGGAGAGCAGAAGCTCGTAAGATCTTTCTTTTACTTGTCATATAACCATTTGTTAAGAGCAACAAGATTACTCACTCTTCTGCCTTCTCTGACGCAGTGAGACCATTTCGTAAAGCTCTCTCTCAATCAGTCCATCGCCCTCGTCCTCATCCAGCCACTTAGAACAAGGGAAGGTCTGCTCAATTCCAGTGAAAGGGCAGTAGATCACTACCTGAAACAAAATAGGTCAATAGTGGTCAGTATTGGTCAATAGTCAATTCTGGAATGAACCGTGATTCTGGAATATAAACTGAAATTATATACAAAAACAATGGAAATAGAGGGAGAATGAACAAAAAAGAAAAAATGTCAAAAAGATTTTAAACTCTGTAAGGCAAAAGTTAACGTGTCAACATTTTTAAGAAAAAATGCCAATACAGTATTGTTAAGTAATAGACTACTGCTTATATTGTTAACTATCATGAGATAAAACCACGTTCACGTTCAGTTGAGTCTCATTTCTTATAAGAGGGACAGTCCGAATATTTACATCAAGAATAATTCACGAAAATATCAGACCATGTTTGACCTTTTCACAGTACCACCCTGCGCTGACCCCTCCGTTATCATGGCCGATAGTGATTCGGCTGAGGGGGCTCAGTAGAGCTGCGATCTCTATGGTGAAGATATCAGTGAGGCCTCGTTCAAATTTGCCCCCCTCCAGGAAGATCTTCCCACTGTTCTTCACGCCTTTGGAGCCATGCATGACCATGTGGATTTTGGAGTTGGTGCCAGCTCCCCTGATGTTCCCTGTCACCACCTGCACGTTATAAACAATGCCTGCAAGGCAGAGTTACACAGAATGCAATCAGATTCTGTTATACTTGACACTGGTCTCATTCATTCACAAAGAAGGATTAAAACAGAGAATGATTTGTTGACTGACTGATTTGAATAAGTGGTGTATTTGTAATTCGACTTAAGTACTTTAGTTATAATTGCAATATTTCCACCTAAACAAGATTAAGTATATTATTAAAGTGAAAAGCCTCAAGTACAAACATCGTACATCTGTTCTGAGACTTTTGTCTCTATGTCAAGTTATAACGTCAGTATCACTGTGCACCTGTGGGCTGATTTCCTCCCACTAACACATCCCTTTGAATCTTTCCATCGTCCTCGTCCATGGCAAACCAGCGGCTTATAGGGAACTCATACATCGTCTTGTTTCCCAGGTCATCTACTGTCACCTAAATATCAACATAGCCCAAACCACAGCCAGTGTAAGTGCTGTTAAAAGCCATTAAAATAGTGCATGGTTAACAATGTCATTATTGCTATTGTGATTTATGAATTAAAACTAGCCTGCAGATAGTTTTATAAAATCATGATAATGACAATAAAACATATTGGGTCATAAAACGCAGCTGTTTTATTTCAGCTCATATGTCATATGTTTGAATTTGTCCATAATATTTTGGAATATAAAAACCTTTGTATTACCATGAAACTATTAATATGGCATTTATAGAATGCACGAGTGTTAATGTGTGCAATCTTTGTGCCAATCTCCAAGTAGTGGGTCTCATAAATAGGAAAACCAATCCGTTAAAGTAGAGTAGCATGGTGTTTCCTTTCAGCGTAGATAAGGTGACTACAGCCTGAGAGAATGACCTCATCCCAGAGTAGTTTGAGTGATACAGATTGTGTGGAAGGCACATGGCCAAGCCTCACAGACTGAAATCTACTGGAAAGAACAAACAGGGCTAAAGCCAAATCATGCTAATTTATGAGACAGTAACATTTCCCAGAGTCACTCGGGTTACATGCACACCCCTGTTAATTCCTGGCTGCGATTTTAATATCACTGCATAGTAATTATACTTTAAGTTTACATAAGGTCTGGTGATTACTGATAATAACACCATTAATAATTATTCCTCTAGAGATCATTCTCCCTCAGTCTATAAATATGCAAAAAAAAGCTTAAGAACTCGTGTGAATGGAAACCAAGCAGCCGGAAAACTAGTAAACAGATTGTTCTCATAGCAACAAGCCTGCTATTTTTGTAACTGATAAAGTGAAGGGCAAGCTTGTCTTGTGTCATTACCTTTTCCACAAACCATCCAGCAGAGGAGCCTTTGTTGTTGTGGCCAATGGTGATCTTATTTATTCTCCCCAGGTTGGGCGCCTCAATTGTAAACTTGTCTTCTGTTCCTCTCTCAAAGTTGTCTTTGTCATTATCTAGTCTCCTCTCCCCTTTGGAAAACACAGTGTGAATGCTCGGTTGAACAAAGGAAGTGTTTGTATGTTTGAAATGTTTCCACGTTCTTGTCAAATTCTTTTGTGAATGTGGTCATGATAAATTGCAGTTGATTTGCTTCTCACCGGTATCTCCAAATTCTCCAAATATGTTAATGAATACATCCGCATCTGTCCCACTGCCTTTGATATCTGCAGTAAAGACACTCACCACATACTTGTTATCTGCAGAAGATGCATAAACCCAATCTGGTTACAATGTAGTTGTTCGCCGATTAGGATTCCATTTACATTTTTATTATTATTACACACTACACTTATAGGATTAGATTATAAATCCATTCCTGCATTTCCAGCTCAAGGATCAATTCAAATGTCATAATGTTGCGACACCCATTGAAATAAAGACAGAATAATGACCCACACTTTGGCATATCTGAGGGATCCAGAGTGCCCAGAAGGTCCCTCACAAACAGCCCATCTCCCTCCTTCTTGCTGAGCCAGCTGTTGCAGGCGAAGTAGTATCGTAGGTGGGGCCTGTTCATGTCTGTCAGCACCACACGGTCCAGGAACCAGCTTGCATTTAGGCCTGTATTGTCATGCTCAATCCTTCAAACGCAGAATAAAAGAGACACTTGAAGTGAACGGGGGCGGTTGTACCTGGATTTATGACTCATAGCATGGTTGAAGCCTGCAAAGGAGCTAGTCTCAGATAAAGGCGTGATTCTGGCATACCGAATCTTTTTGACAGGCCCGACATTGTGCGTTTTTATCCGGAAGACATCTGTTTTGCCTTTCTCAAAAGCAGTTCGATTCCTGTAAGCAAATCAAATGACAATAAGACAAGATACTAATTATATAAACAACGTAAGAGTAAATTATTTTAATTTAGATAACTAAGGACACGATTGAAGGTAAATAAAGAATACCCAAATATATACCCAAATAACCCTATAGTATACCCAAATAACCCTATAGTACTAATGAACTTAACAACATATGAATTAAACAACATTTTAATGCATATAACACCACCCTATCCATAACCTGAAGTTCTATGCTTCTGTAGCTATAACGCTTATAATTAACAACAGTATATGAAAGCCTAATGTAATGCACTTTCTTTGGAAACATTACACATTTCATTAAAATTCATTAAAATTCATATATCAATTTCATAGTTGAGTGTGTATCAGTCGCATTCTGCAACTTCCTTTTAGTTTAAAGTAGAAAAAACACAATTGATGTCCAGTGTGTCATGTATCTATTGAAAATGTGTTTGCTTAACACATAATGCATTCAGTTGAACAAGTAGATCCATCTTAAAATTTAGAAAAATTTGCTAATGTTCTAAAACTAAAAACGTGAAGCACATCTGAAGCATTGGCAAGCTGTTCCCACTGCACGTGAACGAACTGGGTTTACACCAAGTTCATCACACCGACATTCTGCACACAGATATTCTATCCCCTTATCATCAGGACACTTTTATATGCGCTTTTAAAAGTCCATTAGCTTCTCATATTGTTTATGCTGTATTATATCATTTATGACATTGTGCGTTTTTACGATTCAAAACGTTATTACTATTCACATGTTGATATTGTATTTGTTTCCAACATCTCAAGTAATGCTAGCAGAGTAAAATACTTAAGACAGCTGCTCTTTATTAATGAGAACGTCACCTAATTAAACCAATGTTCCTTGATGGAAGGTTCTAGAATGTCATGTGCACAGGAACTTCAGTATAAACACCACAACACAGTCTTAGTCTATACTGGTGTCTCTTGTATCAAAGAGAGAAGACCATTCAGATACCTCTTTTCAGTGCTGCGGGTGTGGGGAAAAACGAAAAGGTAACGTTACATTGGATTATCAAAAACATGATACATTGTGAAGACTTAATAATTTAAGAATAATGTTAAACATTTACAAACTTAAACCACAGTCAAGACCATTAGGTCACTTGTAGTAAACTTTATAAGACATGTTTGATTAGGTCTACATGACTGATCCACGACTGATTATGGATTTCCAATAATATCTGATATCAGATGCATACTCACTTGCTGGCAAGGTGCAACTTAGGAGTGATGCCATATTCACCAAAAAGAGTGACAAAGATGTTGGCATCTGTGCCTGCCCCAGCCACATCTCCTGTGACAGTGACCACTTCATACACTGTTGGTGAATGGATTGACAGGGAAAGTGTTTGAGACTTTTTGGTGTTGAGTGTCAGTAGATTCAAACAGAAGGTATTCTAGGAAGAGCCTGTGTAAATAATTTATATACAGAATTCATATTTGGGAGCGTCACCCAGCACATCGCTCAAACACTCGTGTTTGAGAAAAGAACGTTTTGACAGAAAATAAGCATGGAAAATAACCGAAAGATTTTGACATATACTACTCCGAATGCATTAGGCCGATGAATCGAAGGTCAAGCGAAGAAAAGAAGTTAAAGGAAAACTGCAGAGACCTTACCTTTCTTCTTGTGGTACTCATCTTCGTAGTTCTCAACCTTCTCTGGTTCGTAGTTCCTTAGCTCATTCTCATAGATCTCTACATAGTCCACAGTTTTGGTTTTCTTCTTTTTGCCTTTGCTTTTTTTGCCCTCATCGTCGCTGTCTGTGGAACCTTTCTTGCCCTTCTTGTCTTTCTTTTTCTTTGGAGAGTCGTCCTCTTCCTCTTCCTCCTCTTTCTCAGCCCTTTTCTTCTTCTTGCCTTCGTCCTTGGCCTTCTTGTCCTTTGAGCCCATGACACACTCTGGGTTTTTCTTCACAGATTTCTTCTTTGAGCCCTTCTTACTCACTTCACTCCCTTGAACTACATCGGGAAGCTTCTGAGTTCCTCTGGACTTGCGTTCGCTACCATTTTGTTGGTTGTTGTTGCGTTCATCTTCGCTCGCGCTCCCGCTACTGCTCCCCTGCTCATCTTTTTCTTCATCTTCATGTCCTTTCTTCCATGTCTTCCCTTTCTTGTCTTTCTTCTTGCTTTTTTTGACGGTTTCACTCTTCTTGCCTGTCCTCACATCAGGTGCATCGCTGTCTGTCTCTGTCTGCCTCAGGCTCTCCTGTCTCTTTCTACTTTTCCCCTTCTTGGTCAACTTTGATTGCTTCTGCTCCCCGTCGTCGTCATCCTCCTCAGTTTCGTCCGCCTGTCGCGTTTTTTTTCCCTTTGAGGGCATCTTTAATTTATTTACTGCCTTGTAACTTTAACTGGCGGCTATATGTCCGGTGAAGGACAGCCCGGCTGACCTGTGATGCTGGGGAGACCTGCCAGAGGGTCAGGTCATGGAGTGTGCGCAAGGCCTCCTGGGTACAACAGATCTCTCAGGGCCTTGCCCAGTCTGAGCTGCAACAGTCTCTGGGCTCATTAAAATTTACCACCTCTGAGTCATGTGGACACACTCTGGAGGAGGGCTAGAGTGAAAGAGGAGTTTCCTTGTCAAACTGACTGGCAGGGATAATTGCATGTTTAAGCAATAAGGGGGGCATATCTGTACACTTAAATTAAAAACATTAATTAAAAATAAGTTCTTGCACTTTGTACTAGTTCACTGTTTTCAATATTCAGCTTTCCAAATACATAATTAATATAAATTAATGGCAATAATATGTATAATTATTTTCCATTGTTATGCAAATAAATTAACATATCTGTAATATGAGGATTGTGATCTTACAGTTATTATATATTCTGCCAGATGGTGGAGACATTCACCAGAGGTTACTAAAGTCTTGTTGTGCTTTTCAGCAATGATACAATTACTGTACAGGCTTTTTTCAGCTTCTGAAAGGTTATTTTCATCATCCATTTTGTACATTTGCCCTATTAACTTTGTTCAGAGGTTACAATTCAAGTAATGGTCAATCTGAGAACAATTACAGAGGCTGGAATGGAAATCAGGTAAAATCAGGCCTTTGGTATGGCATGAAGGAAAGAAAGCCCTGGTGAGTGAATCAAATACTGTACCTGTATGGTTACTTCTGTTATTATAATTACACTGTGATTTATGTTACTTGAAGGAAACTAGTACACTCATTTTTAAATTTCATCACATAATCCTTCCTGTATATCATACCTGAGTCAGCAAGGCTATACACACCTACAAAACACACACACACACACTGATAAACTGTAAAATGTAAATGATTTCTGTATTTATTAAATACTTTCTTCAAATTTGAACTTTATTAATGCCTTCATTTTCAGAAACTTTTTACATTCACTCCGATATTTCAAAGCAACACATCAATATTTTCTAAGATATAAAAACACAAAACAGTGTGCAGCAATACAAGAGCGAAGAAAATTACTCATAGGACAGGACACTTTTAATGGGCTAATTCGCTTGACCTGTTGAAGGTACATAAAAGCCACCGCTAGCTACATCCGTGCAGCTATGACTTTAAAGCACCATTAAAATGGCAGATGGATGGCGTGCTGTGTTGCCAGGGGGCATCTGTTCACTGCAGCGGTCTCCACCTTCTCTACAAAACAGGTTTCTTATCTTGACGTAGATAGAACAGCCAGGGGAGGATTTTACCAGGTGTGTTTCTTTTTACTCAAATATAGGACTTCTGTATGTTTTGCATCACAGGCTGCTAGATCTTTTTTTTTTATTACATTTGACATTCTTCTCGTTTTAAGATTTTGACAACACAGTAATCTAAAACAAAGCAGAAATTGCTTGGTGTTTTAGAACAGGTTGTAGTAATTTCAGGTAGACTCAGTTAGATACACAAGAGGCCTTGTGTGTTCTATGAAATAAAGTAAAAGCTGTGGTGATGTATTATCTACATAAAAACATTTTTTTTTCTATATTTGCGCTAACTCTTTAACAACATAAACTTAAAAGAACAGAAAGAAATATGTCAGGGAAGGACAACATTAATCTCATGCCAGAGCAGCCCTCTAGTGTCAAATTATGAACATTTATTTAGAAATCCATCACCCTACAAAACCATTGAATGCTTTTGCACAGTTTAATGGGGTCTAATTTCCGAAAGCAGTTTGTTTGCCATATGTAATTCTATTCTGGTGACTAAGTAGCTTAATCCATTACACCATTGCCATTTCAAGGGAAATTGGTGATGGTGGATAATATGTAATTTGGAGATAACATTCGTAATCATTCGTTTGTAGGTCAGCTCTCAACCATTTTTTTTCTTTATTTTTAGAGAAAGTGGTCAGAACATGCACCACCATTTTGATGTAGAATGAGATAAGGCAATGGCCAAGCCTTTAATCATTAAAGTTCCATAAAGCAATTGTTTTGCAGCTCATCTGGTAGAGCAAAGCCCTAACACCACATGCTGGATTCCTGGGACTTCCCAGCTTTGTCTAAGCAAAATGGGAGGTGCATACAACACTGCATATTTTTCTTTGGTATGATATTTATAAACAATTACAAGAGCGTGCTTAGTATGGAAACCAGCTTTAACCAACATGATTCAAGCAGTTATGTCCCCATCCAAAACTTTATATATGTTTTAGAATTTGTGGGTCATGGAGGTTGACAAGTTACTCGCCTGAAACTCTGGAAATATCTGTTTGTGTGTCACTGGTCCTGACTTGCAGAACTATGTATATCACAAATATGTTTGAATTCCTCTGTAATAATGTGCAAATATAGAAAGTGAATGCATTTCCCAAGTGAATAAAGAAACATAAAATATAGTAATGTTTTTATTTCGATGTCTTTGCCATTTGATAAGTACCCCAGGAGTAGTTTGTCCAATAGAGACCCAAATCTCATACATATTTTCAACACTCTACTGAAGGCTAGGCCATTTGAGGAGGACACAGAAAACTTGGCATTTGGGAATTAGTGGTGATCCATTTTTGATCAACAGTGCATTTTTACCCCTATAAAGCAGCATTAACATCAGAACTGGGCAAGAAAAAAATAGCCACTAGCTACCATTAACTACCAACTATCAAAAAGTATCTAGGAAGTTCAAAAAGTGTGAACAATGCTCACTCTTTTAAACTATTTAAACAGGTATACAAGACCAATAAACAATTGTTCAAACAAACAGTTTTCAGACATCAGTAGTAAATCGTCAAATAAAGGTCAACTTTTTTTTACATCCATATACACTCTTCTAAGGTCACATGATTTGTCACAACCTGGCAATTCCACTGCCACAAATAGTAGAATAGTTAAACAGCACTACAAAGAGAATCAACCCACTCCCTTTGTATTGCGCATAATGAGTCAGTTTTGAAGGCTGAGGTTCCTCAAATATAGTAACGTCTGCAAGAATGGCATGAAATCACTGTGCTTGTGAAAGCTTTCCTAACTAGTCTTTATTTCACTGATAATGTAACTACTTCATTAGAGCAGCTTTAAGCTTATTAAAGCTTATGTACAGTACGATTAAGACAAAAGAAGATGACCACTGATTTTGATTCACAATGTGTACATATACACGTCTTCAGGTAATATGATGCCGTTTTTTACAAGATGTTCAGGTTCCTCAGGTTCCTTTTGATGATATCCTGAATCATATGCTGTAATCTCAATGCTTGTCGAGGCTTTAATGGTCCCATTAGGGTAACATTGCAGATCACATGTATTAATTTATTCCAAAAACATAACTGTTCTTTTGGGAGCTAGATTCGCTCAAATATTTTTTGCTTGGTTATTTCCAATGTTCCACTGTTGATCATGACCTGACAAGTTTGAACCTTGCTGGGAAAATAAACATGTTTTCAGTCTATATCATACTTGGCAAGTTTGGAAAGTTTTGTAGAGTACCCTTCTGTGAACCTGACCTGACTGGGCCTATTTTTTCATTTATTTGTATTTTTTTGCAAAACAATTTTTTACAAATTTACAATACAGTAATAAAGAAGATAACCAGTGCCCACAAACATGCAGAGTGCAGTTTTAGTACTTACAGCAATATTGTTTAACTGGACTTTGTAGACTATTGATACTATTACTGTTCACAAACCAAATATACATGTATGGCATTTAGCAGAACACTTTCATATAAAGCAGCTTACGTGAAGAGAGAACATATGCAACTGAGAGTTAATGTCCTCAGAGACCCACCACTGATACCTGGAGGCTTAAACCAGCAGCCTTCTGATTAGTAGTCCAGTACCTTTGCCACTGAGGTACCCCTGCCCTACGGAGCAGAGCATAAACAAAAGGCATTTCACAGCTACCATTAATATGGTGCATTACCCTTTTCTGAACAAAATGTCCTTGAACATTGTCAAACTGGCTTAAGCGTACTGTCATATTTGGCTGTAGCATTAAATACCTTTTTCCTGTAAGCTCACATTGGATAAAGTGACTTGAATAGGTTGGTCTTTTGAGCAAGAAGCATGGGTGGTGTTGGTTATGAGGCTATTGTTTGGGCAGGCTGAAGTTTCACTATCTAGGCTGCTCCTATTGGAGAAGCCTGGGCTGAGGTCTTTGTAGGAGTGGCCTACAGATGGGCTGGACCCATGCTCACTGGAATGACAGACACCCAAGGAGATCTCGTTGGCTTCAGAAAGATAGAGAAGAATCTGGGAGGCGCTCATGACTTCCCTAAGGTCATGAGACAAAAGAGATGGAGAGTCTCTGGAGGCGATGGATGAGACTTGATGAACATCCGTACAGTGAAAGTTGTTTTGTCTCTGCTGGCCCTGAGTCCCAATCTTGCAGAACAGACACTTGATGTTTTCAATAAGTTTCAAGAGTACTGTTTTTCTGAGTAAGATGTAGATCCAGGGATCCAAAATAGGATTGGTCGAAGCAAACCGGATGGCCAGAAGATCGGGGTTTTTGTCCAGCCTTTTCTCCACGGGAACATTGTACATTTGGTTGACAAACACCTGCACCTTTGGATAGAAGAAAGAGAAAGAGACAGACCGAGATTAGAGATTTTTAAATAATGAAAAAAAAAACGTAGCTGACACCTGCATAATATGCTAATACTAACACTTGACTGCTTGAACGTTTTGAAAGGACCTTGTTTTATGATAACAGGGTAAAATCCATCCTACATAAAAACCAGTGCGTGACAGGTTATGGCCCTGTGACGCAGTATAGTATGGACACGATGATCACGTTTTGCTAAATGTTCAATTAATGTTTGTGACACGTTGACCTTTAAATAAACACCTTGAGATAAAAGAAGAGAAACAAACCAGGAGACGAGAAACTTACGACAATTGGAATGGAGCAAATGAGGACCACGGCAGATGTAGCTATGAGCAAAATAACCATCTGGAGTTCAGCACCCGCCAGGCGTCCGAAGTTGCGGTTTCTCCCGGACTCCGACGCTCTTCCTTGGTCAGTCCCTAGCGACGTTCTTCGTACAAATCTTCGGTGCATTCTGATCAATGCAACGCACACTAGTATATTACATATTACAGTCGACAGAATAAGAACAGAACTAACACCAGCATACATGTATGAGAAAGCAGCATGTGTAGTCTTATTAGTTCTCCAGTCAATGAAGCACCATGTTTGTGGATACTGCATCTTCACCTCACCAAATCCCATACTTGGCAAAGCGCAAAATAGAATATTTGAAACGTAGATTGCAAAAAGCGTGAAACCCGCGAGTTTTTTGTCAACGTGATCGTTGTAGAAATATGCGTGGTTGATAGCAATGTACCTCTCGACGGACATAGCACATATTATACTTAATCCTGCCAAAGAAAAGAAAAGCAGAACAAATCCAAAATACTGGCACAATGGATCTCCATCCGGCCACGATCCTTTTACATAAGTTGCAATAGTTACAGGACTTGCGAGGACGGTCCCTAGAAGATCAGTTACCGCGAGCCCACAGACTAGGGTGTAGAACGTGCTCTCTTTCTGCTCCTTTCTGGATTTGCAAAGTACGACGATGGCAGTCAAGTTGCTTATCACACCAAAAATAAACATAATGGCAGGAATGGTTGGTTCCATCATAATAACAGTACTGTTGCCCGTATCTCTTAAATCTGATCTTGTAACTGTTTTTGTATCGTTTGAAAAACTCCATCAACCGCCTCCCGTGCGCGTTATTCCATTTTCCAAAAAGAAAGCTATGTATGTTTTGCGCACGCGGAAAAACAAGTTCCTGCAGAGGTTCTGAGCTTTTTGAGTGGATTCATTGCGACACAGCAGAAAGTTAATTCTTTTAGGCAGAAAAACCTACACGAAAACACCTCTTCTCTTTTCGGTGTATGTCGCTTTGTCACGCTCAACTCTAAATTGAAGCAGGCACTTTGTACTTTTGCGTTGAAATCTGAACAATTGAACTGTTGCCCCGCCTCTGCATTCGTTACTCGTATATAATAAGGGACACAATTAAAATGTTACTTTCATAAAAGTAAACGCACTTAAACATAAAGGTTCGCACTGCAGTCAATGGTGTGAAATTATTTCGCAACACTACATACGATGTACAGTATTTCCCGCGTGTTTTTGTAAATAAACGAATACGACTTTTATCTAACAATTCCTTCTATAAGCATCAACAATGACATAGAGCGATTTTAACTAGATAAATCGCACTAGGTGGGGCAGATTATAACACACCCTTAACAAATGCCAGTTCATAACAACTCTGACAATTTTTCTGTAGTTTATATATAGTGACAGGTGTTCTTCTTAAGCTATTATTCTACTTTGAACCAACCGATAGGTTTAAAATATAAACCATTGCAGTACGGAACAAAATATTTCAATGGTATTACAGCGATCTAAATTCACTCCATGTTTAGTGCTGTGTTTAGGTTATGTTAGTCAAACTAACTGCAGTGTGTAACTTCACGGATTCCTGTTGAGTCAACTCTTATATAAGAAAGGTATAAGGGGGGAAAACTTAAACTTAAACTTGCCTTATACTTGCCCACACAGCGTGTGCATGTGTGGGTCTGAAACCTTCTCTGTTAACAGGCTGTCAGACAGCCACATATGGATTTCAACATATTTGCATCAGAATATTTTTAAAAAACAATTTGTTTTAGCTTTATATAGTAAATGGAATATGTAGGACAACATAACGAAATCAGAACTCGTGAAAACCACAGTTATGTAGTTCTGAAGTTCTGAACACGCAGGTACTGCATTGTGCAATGTAGCTCTTGTCTTGACAGTGAGCCAAGCTTCTCCGTGAAAGGTACAAAAGCTTTCAGTTTATCATTTGGGTGATTTTTTTGTTCCGCCGAAGGCGATTCTAATTATAAACATAACAGCTACCTGGAGTCAGCTACCTAGAGTAGAGCACAATTATGCCTTTATAGTCGCCAGCATGTGGAGACACATTTTGTTGGCTGGTTTGCCAAGCGCAGAACAGACATTCCTATTTCAGTCTTTCATCCTATGTTTTTCTTTGAGATAGCATGCATGGCTCTACCTTTAAAAACATTCCTACTGTATAGTTCATATTAGTGAGCATATTTATTAAGGGATGTTATTACAAGTGATAGACAAGTTTAGAGTTTAGTCTAGATACATTGGCTCTTCACCTAATCAGCAAGAATTTCTCGACTTTTTTATTTTTGGTTTCTATAAATCCTGACAAAGATTGTTACACGTTTGAGTATCTCTTGAAAATGTTGTAAATTTTAACAATGATCCATGATAAAATAATTACTGTCTAGATACACTATAAAAGATTGGAATACATTACTTATTCATGCTTTTCTCTAATTCTCAGACATACTGATAGGTATGAGATACATATTCCATATAAGGCACATGGCAAAACTAAACAGTTTATACAATAATCTAAGTGTTTTATTACAATAAACATAGACAGCCTAACACGGAAGGGGAAGAGCTCATTTACAACTCACAGAGTCTGGAGAGAAAGAACATGTGGTGTGGAGATCCCTCCTAATCAGAGCAGGGCACCTCCTTGAACTGTCCGTACCTAACATGAATCAACATTACACACTCAACATTACCTGCCATCAGTGGTTAATGAGCACATTAGTGTTGTTCATGAGTTCATTGAAAACCCCAGATCGTATATATGCATCAGTGTAGAGTGAACATACAATAATACTCAGAATTAAACTAGAAATGAATGCCCTGTTGTCTTATTAAATAATTCGGTGTTTACTTTGTGATGTTTTTTAGGTAATAACATTTAGGTAAAACATTGAGATATACTTGAACAATAACATCTCAGTTGACATCAATATTTGCATTTATCTTAAATATCACAGTGGCATTGCATCTTAATGTGGTTACTGGGTTAAAAGGCCCCAGAACACATCCGACTCATTTAGGACCTGTCAGGTGGGGGAAAGGCTACATATAGCAAGACGCTACGTGAAACCACTTCCTGTGGCATATGCAGAACATCAAATTTTGATGTAATCTATTACACACTAAATCAGATTATGTGGGAAAGGCTTTTACATAGTCCTTTAACTGCCCTGACCGCTCCTCTGTCACCACTCCCTAAAACATGATTGCCACTTCTGTTTTTTTTTTACTTTTATTTAATGATAATCATTCTACACTTTCAAAACAAGGCTATTATTTTTCCCCTATCATCCAGATTTAGCTGCTTAAATTTGTGCAATTGAACATGCTGTACTGTTCATCTTTGTTACTTTGCTTTATAAGTTTGATCATGTTTGAATAGCTGATATCCAAATTAGAATATCTAATAATATGACATTGGTTTATGTATACACAAGTAAAAGAAATGTATTTTACAATTTATAAAAAATATTTTCCCCTGCGGCGTGTGTTCATGTAGTCTGCGTCTAGCTATGTCCATATGTGTATTTCCGTGGGGGTGGTTGTATGTGAGTATGTTCATCGGTCTCACCTGTGGCTCGTTTCGTCATCACTTGGGCTCGTGTCGTTCGTATATTCAATGTGCGTTACGCAGTGTCCCGTGCTCGCCTTTTTTTCAGAGTCTCGTCAGTAAGTTTGTTTATGTGAATGTGCGCTATCTGCGCTACTTTATAATCAAGAAACGCGTGTGTATGCTGAACGCATTCGGCTCGCTGTGCTGCCTACCCTCACCATTACAAATAGTAGTCAAAAAGAAGAATTTATTGTATGGCTAATGTGAATACTATATCTAGTATTATTATTATACCCTCTCCTCTTCTAGTATAATTGATATAGGTCTTAGGAAAATTCCTTAGGAAAATCTGTCACATCTGAGAATAGCTATTTTAACCAATGTAACATGGTTAAAAACCATAAATTGTTGCATGAAAAATAAGTTTGATTGAAGTACGTAAACATGAGGTGAATGTTCTAAGATAACTTTGCAGTATGTCTCAGTTAAGGACTATGGAATTTCTTTAAGTGTCCATTTACCAAGACAAATAAAATTGTTAAAACAAAACTTCATAAGCTGCACCTTAGCTGTGGCCCATGCATGAACCATTCTGACATTTTGGGAATGTGTCTGAAAAAGGTAACAAATGAATTCTGATGAGTACACCATTAATCTCTTGAGGCTATTACAATTGACAAAAAAGTAACAAACATCTGTGTGATGATGCCCTAAGACAGATTCATAATGCATCACCACCGTGCTACACAACTCAAAAAGTGCAACATGGTATTTAATTCCTATTCATAAAGTGGAAATAATTAGACTGACTGGTGTCAACTTACTGCTATGGCATATTTACCTTAGCCCAATGGGGAAGCCAATCAAAAATGAATAAATAAATAAATTTATAAATGATAAAATGATAATATGTCTATACATATTAAAGACCCATGACAGGAGTCGCGGGATCAGTCGTGTGCTGAAAACTGCCAGCTGCATAAAAATGAAATGCATTTATAATTTCCACAAAGTTGCATGGCTGTGCCAAGTTAATGACTTCAGTTCTTCTAAATCACGGCAGAGCAGTAACACCAGCGTGTTACTCCTCAGTCTATACCTGTCCATAGTTCCTGTCACACGTGTGTGTTTTATGTGCCTTTTTAATTAATTTCTCAATGATCTAAATGTTTGCATGTGCATAAATTGTGGTGATGACTTTGCTAGGGAAACACTGCTGGAGAAAAGATGATGTAATCCACACTGGCTTGTTTAGTGGGGCAGACAGGCAGGCCCAGTGACATTCATGGGTGCCACACTAAAAGAGCTAAGCACAGAGGAATTTCAGGGAATGGAAGTTAATACAAAGGCTAATATTATAGTGTATAATAACTAGCGATCTGTTTAATTCCTTGTTTGATCTCATGCCATTATCTGATTATGATGATCACATGAGAACAGCCAAGGGATCATTATTTAGCCTATCACATTCCAATTTCAGCGCATATTAAATAAATATTAATTAGATTAGCTGAGAATGATTTCATTTATATCCAGCATATTTATGTCAAGATGCTTTCATTTTTTTAGTCAGGTCAGTCTACCATAACTTGGCAAGCTAAACGTTGCTAAATGGCACAGAGTCAAAGCTGCGGTCACACTGGGCATTTGCAGTTCACGCCACTCTGCAAACCAGACAGGGCCAAGGCAGGGCTGGAGAACGGGGGGTTGCAGACAGTTGTCCATTTTGGTCCGGCATTGGCTAGCAAGACTGTGGTGGGAATGAGGAAACCATGGAAAGGAGTGCTACTAGCTTTACTTCTGCTTTCAGACAATATACTGATTCATTCATTCATTGATTCATTATCTGTACTGCTTAATCCCGCTAGTCGGGGTTACGGGGGGCTGGAGCCAATCCCAGCATCTCCGGGCGAAGACAGGGTACACCATGGGCAGGTCGCCAGTCCACCACATGGCCAACACACACACACACACACACTCACACCTACGGGCAATCTAGAGTGACCAATCAACCTAACATGCATGTCTTTGAGTACCCGGAGAAAACCCACGCAGGCACAGGGAGAACATGCAAACTCCACACAGAGCAGCCCAGACCGAGAATCGAACTATACTGATTCAACATATGAATATTGTCAGGGCTGGCTCCAGTGCGGTTCCTCCTGCCTCCACAAGGAGGAGCGCACGAGCCTGTTCCAGGCAGAGCTCCCGTAATCAGCAGTGATGAGCCACAGATGTCTTCCTCCCTACTTAAGGAAGATAGCTGTGGCATCTCACTGCTGCATTGTTTGGTCTTCATGCTGTGCATTTGCCAGCCAGTTCGCCACATTGATCTTGAGTTGCGTTATTGGTGTCTCATCACCATCTTCTCTCTCTCTCTCTCTCTCTCTCTCTCTCTCTCTCACACACACTCACTCAAAGCCTTTACTTATTCAAGTGCTTTACTCCTGTGCCACTTCCTGGCCTTCCTCAAGTTTTCCACCCGCTATTATTTTCCTGTCCAGTTCTGGTTTTGTTTGGGAAGGGTTTTTTATTCTTTGCGGCGTTTGCTTGCTAGCCAGCTACTTCCCCTGGTGTCTTTTGTTTGTTATTGGCTTTACGTTATCCTTTGAGGATTATTTGAGTTTACTTTTTGTATTTCCTCCCATGTGTTGCTACTGTGGAGTTTTGGTTCACGTGTTGATTGTGTGAACCAAATGTGATTTTTCTGTTTGCTTTGTTTCCACTGCCTCCCTCTGTGCTCTCCTCAGTTTCCTCACTTATTAGTGGTAGAAATTATTTGTTGGGCTATACGAGCCGGTACTTGGGTTGACTATATATAGAAAGACATCCCTACCTCTGCCATCCGGAGGTGTTCTGGAATTAATGGGGTGAAACATCTGTGAAAGTGTTGTTTCTAAGTGATGACCCTGTGTTTGGGCCAGCGGAACTAGCAGAGGTAAGACAAGCAAATGCCTGTGCTTGCATCTCTGCGTCTCTCTCTCTCTCAATCTGTCTTAGCAGATGTCCTGAAGCTATATGGCCACCATGTCTCCTTATTAGATTTGTTGCATGTGGCAAAATGTGGAAGTTGCAAGTATGTGGAATGGAAAGTGTGGTGGTATTGGTGCTGTAATCTCTATAAGCCCGCTCACACCAGATTAAGCAAAGGTTTAGCCCATGTGGCGAATGTTGGGAAAGGTTGAACTAGGGCTGGGGTTCAGACCTTCATGGAATATGTCCTAGTGTTGCATCCAGTTCTTATCAGGTTCTCCTTCATTAAGAGTCTCCCAGACATTTGCAAACCTTTAGTTATTTTAAGGTATAAATTCATCTTACAGAGCATCTCCCAGCTAGTATGCCTTGGATGGTCTGAGAGATCATCCCAGGGCAGGCAGCATGTGCTTTAGCAGCATCAGGATGAGTCCAGATGGACGGCCAGTTGCTGTTTAGTCGTTGCACTGGTCATGAAAAGCTCTACTGGGAGGAGGGTGCATTCCTCACAATCCATGATGGTCTCTTGCTGAAAGGAGTCAGATTTGTCATTCCTTCAGCACTAACCCTCATAGGGAGTCCTGCTGGGTCTGGTGGACCCATTGCATTTTGGGGCTTTTAATTCAACATCATAAACTTTTTTGTTAAGCTAATCAGCAGATGTTTACTTTCTCAAGTGCAAGTAAAATAAACAATACATATGTTACATTTGTTCGCTTTACATTTGTTACATCTGTCTCTTCCAATATCAACTTTAAGGCAGTCTGAACAGAGAATCGCTTCGCCATCTTGATCATTTGTGGTATGGAAGCATGCTGACCGAGCTATTTATAGTGTCATGTCCCCATGATTGGTTCCCACAAGACAGAGGGTGAAATGTGTGGGAATGAGGGTTCAGATCGTATTGATTGGTCCAATTTTGCAATAATTTGGTAAACTTTTGCGGGAACAGTAGACACTGTAGGTTCTCACACCAAGGGCTTTGGCCCCTCTCTCTCACACACACACACACACAGGTCCAGAGAGGAGGGAGGGAAAATGAGGGTGCACAGGACGTGTGATTTCCACACTGACTAGCCCAGGGTCCAATGGACCCGAAGACCCTGTTTGTAATATAAATGTGAAGGGGGGGTATACGGGGGGTGGTCAGTGAAAATGTTTTCTGATTCATGTTCCTCACAGAAAATGAGCCAAAGCCAATGAATCTTAGTTTGAAAAAAATATTTGTATCATTTTTATTAAGCTAAATTTTAAAAATGGGTCCCATAGACCTTATGAGGGTTAAGACATGATGTTTTTACAAGGGTCACTGGGGTATGGTCAAGTGCCAAAAGTGACCATAGCAAAATTTACAGTGGCCAGGATTGAGCCAACAACTTAATGGACTGAGCTGCAGAACAAGCATCAAAGAGCACACAAACCACACAGAGCCACTGATCCCAAAATACCTCACAGAGATACTCAGGCAAAAGCTGCGGATGAATCTGTTTAGATCTGTTTACTCTTAAAGGACAAACATATCTGCTGGTAGTGGATCACTACTTTCAGAAACAAGTAGCATGACACAGAATACCACACTCCTACACTAGCGTAAAAAAACTTATTTGCACATTGATTTTCTTGTTTTTTTTTATAAAGATATTGCATTATTTAATAGATACACAGTATTATGTTGGCCTTAATAGTGTGATATCTAATGAGTCATCCAAAAACAGGCAAATAGGGGCAAGGAAACACTGAACGCTAAACCGGGACCTCTGGATACTGGGGATATGTACTGAGAACACAGAACACAGATTTTTTTTGTGTTGCTTTAAAACTATTGGACCAAACTTTATCAATCATAGGCATATTTTACAGAATCCAACCCATGGTAACATCCTGTATGAATTTGGATATTTCTGTGTATCAAGTGTCACACCTGCCCCCTGCTTGAAGCACCTCTCTCTCAGCTGGCTGGAGAAGACTGTGAAAAAGCCTGGCTGGAGAAAGAGGGCACGTATCTGCCTACCACTCCACAATGGTAAGGATACTTGGGGGCCATGCACAGCTGTGCCTAGCTGCTTGAAATTGTGGCTGGACAGCAGCAGTAAACATGATTACAGTTGTGTCTGGCACTGGAGAGGAAAGCACTGCAGGTGTCTCTGGATCAGCAGATGAGAAACCTGCATTGATGATTCAGACTTGGACCAGCAGAACTGGTCTGAAATTGGTCTGACAGATGCTCCTAGAAAGACAAACGCTGTAGGGAGAGAGGATCGGCGTGTAGGCCATGCAGCTAAGCATAATGGTTTGGCAGGAATGGGCGTGGTGGGGGGAAAAGTGGACCTGACTACCGAGATCCCCCGAGTAGGGAGAGGGGCTCATAAAAATCCTGATTTTTTTGTTGGCATTTATAGGGGCCCACTGACATTGAGAGTGTACAGGGCCCAGAATTTGCTGCTACGCCCCTGTTGGCAGGCATACCCAGCATTTCAGAAGGTTCGACAGGAGGAATTAGCATTAGCATTGGCATGCTTCCCGAATGCATTATTTTTGGAAGAGCTGGGATGACAGCTCAACTCAACACACCAGCCAACCTCCAAGTGGCTGCCACCAGGACAGAGAGCAGTACTCACCCTAAGCACAAAGGCACTGCAGCAAGAGCCCAGTGCTACGCAGTGGAGGAGCTTGAGGAACAGACGAACATGGTGAGCAGCCCCTGAGCAAAGTGATGGTGGAATGATTGGTGTGCTGGTGGTGCAGAAAAAAGAGGCACTAGTGTAACCGACAGCGCTGTCACTAGGCGTTAGTCAATTTTGGGCTTGATGGCCACCATGGGTGGAGTAGCTCCGCCTTTCCCCTTCTGCTATGTTGGTTGACTGGCTAGTCAATTAGCCCCAGTATATATTGCCCTGGCTTCAGCTCATGCTTTCCTTGCTGTCTGGGTTGTATTACTGTGGGTCTTGCTGCCGAGATGGTCGTTTGAGGTATGTTATATTTGCGTTCTCTTATAAGTTTAATAAAGCTTCCCTACGTCTTTTGCACAGCGCTCTTGTGGGATTAAATCCATCCATTATCTGTACCGCTTAATCCCGCTAATTGGGGTCACAGGGGCTGGAGCCAATCCTAACATCTCCGGGCGAAGGCAGGGTACACCTTGGGCAGGTCGCCAGTCTACACACACACACACACACCTACATGCAATCTAGAGTGACCAATCAACCTGACATGCACGTCTTTGGACTGTGGGAGGAAACCGGAGTACCCGGAGAAAACCCACGCAGGCACAGGGAGAACATGCAAACCAGACCAACCGAGCAGCCCAGACTGAGAATTGAACCCAGACCGCCTTGCTGCATGGCGACAGTGCTAACCACCACACCACCATGCCACCCTGGGATCTTAGTGTAATTAGTGTAATTAAAAACTCTCGTGATTCCTTTTGTTTTTTTCCTGTTTTCTTTATTTTGCCGTTTTTCTTTTGTGCTTCAACCCCACAATTGGTGATTTGAGTTGGTGAGTTCTTGCTCAATGCAAGTTCGTATGGCGCTTTTCCGAGGTACTGGCTGTAGTATATGCTGTGGACTGAGTGTCATTCTTGGACATCATATAATTGCTTGTTGCAAGTGTGTTTTCTCGGAACGACCTTGTGCATGTGGGTGGTATCCCTGGCTGATTGTCTGTCTACCTTCTTGGGAGATTTCCTTTTATTTTGGTGCACTTGGGCTGTGTGTGTGTGTGCGTGTGTGTGTGGAGTCACTGGTTTTCTTTTTGAGATTTTGATAATTGGTGTGAGTGTGGTTTGTACAGTCTCCAGCAACAGGAATCCTGTGTAGAGGAGCGTTTGAAGCCAGTTTAGTGGTGTACAAGTGATATTTTATGGAGGGCCTACACAACCAGTAAACCTGTTTGTGGCATCAAGACCCATTTAATTTTTTTTGCTTCTGCTCTTTCTGAATTTACCTGTGTCCCTTGAGAGGTACCAGGGTTATACTTCCTGGGGTGAATTTCCCCAGGTGGCGTAGTCAGCTTAACCTGATCCAAAACACTCCTAACAAGGGTCACACTGGTGACACACAGTGGGGGTGGCAGAAAACAGGAGCGGGGCTGCCTAGTGAGCTGACTCCAGGACAGACCCTGCCACTGAAACCGCTGTCGACAGGCATGCTCCAGGAGATGGGGCGTGCCATCAGTTTTTCGACCAGTGGTGGCGGAGCTGAACATGCAGGGTGACTGCTGATTGGTGGATCTCTGGGGCCTGTGGCATGTGTACACGAGCAGTATGCTTTCCAGCACCAACAAAAAGGAAAGCAGGAAGAACCGAGTGTAGCAGCCATGTATGAAGGGAAGGTCAGTGGGGCACTGGTTGCAGTGTGTGAAATGCGGTAGCATATTGGGTCAGGTTTAACAGAGGGGCAGAAACAAACTGTGGGAATTTCTATGTTATTATAACATCTTACACAGTCTTTGTCTGTGTTCACAATCTGTGTTCTGGCCATAGAGAAAGACTGTACACAGACTGAATTAGCATAGCATTGCATGAACACTGGCAATGTAGCCCCTATTCATCTGTGTCGCCAACAGCTTCCATTGGCTAAAAGGGAGGCTGCAGAACACGAAGTGACAGAGATGGTGGCTGCATGAATCATTGAAGCATCAACCCCTAAAAAGCAATAGTGATCTAAGCAAAGTAAAAGGATAATATCCGCGGATAATATTGGCGACTGAATGCCGTCACTAAGCTTGCCTCATATTTGCTCCCATGCGTTGATGACACTTCAGCTCAACTCACTGAGCTAGCATGGTTAAACTCACTGGATCTGTGGAGCAGTTACAGGCAAGCAGCATTAGCTCCAGATGCTAAAGAAAAGACAGCATTTATGCTAGACACCGGATTCTGACAATGTGCTGTTCAACGTGCCCAGCTTCAGTGTACTCATAAACCCTGTAAAGGTTACAGGAGGTCTTTGAGCAAAGTGAAACTACTGCAAGGCAAGAAGAGAACAATTAACTGTAGTGTCAGGGGTTCACCATATGTGCCCACTCCTCTAGGGCTTCCCTTTAATCCTGACGACTGAACATGCTTAGCTGACATGGCTCGTCCTGTTCAAAGGGCCTGAGGGCCAGGTGGCGAGACTGGAGGGCCAGATGGTGAAATCATGGTGCTACAGAAATACCATTTCACCATTCAGTGCCCTACTGGATGCCTGCCCAGAAAAGCTGGTGCCCTGTCTGGCCAGGATCCACTAGGTTCCTGTGGCTATGTATTATTTCGGAGGCATATGGAAATAAGTGTCCTGAGGCATATGTGGTGCCGAACCAGAGCATAGCCACAACAGCAGAGTTGGTCCTTGTGCCATTTCAGATTGCCTGAGGAACCCTATGGCGACCAGGGGTCAGAGTCAGAAGTCTTGACTGAGGTCATGGCTGTGTCTGGACTTGAGTTATTCTGATCCCTCCCCAGACTGACGGCCTTATGGAGTGCTTCAAGCGGACGCTCAACACCCACCAGCACGACCAGGACCACCATCTACCCCGTCTGCATATGCAACCCAGTTCTGGCTATACAGCCTTCATTACCAAAAGGGACTCTGACCCAAGCTCATTGGTTAGGGCTGCTACATGATTAATGAGTGCTGGGATGAGGTCCTATAGCAGGTCTGGGCAGGACATTGGACTGCTGTAGTCCATAGGGGCTGGTTTGCCCATCATAGGTCCCACAGAAGGGACACCTTACCTGGCAAGAAGCAGACGAACTTCAGCACTGGACTCCTATATTATACACTTCTCTGCTGCCTGTTAATGTGCTATTTTAATAGTTACTCGTACCTATTTATTAAGTCCCCACCCCCGTTTGTCAGGTTGTAGTTTCTATATACTATACTTGTGTCCCCGCACCCTCTCACAGAGTGAAGTAAATTTTTATAGGCGTTTTCTGTTGACAAACTGTGTATTGTTTTTGGTATTTAAAAAACTGCATCTTATAATCTTTCTTCTTCACTGACATCACAAGTGTATATCAGATCATGAAAATATATAAGAACTTGTCATTGCATTTCTAATTTATGATATAGGACCCCATTACTTCTCATTAGCTACAGTTACCTGCAGCCTGATACTCCCAGACTAATACCTTCATCAGAAAAGAATACACCCATGTATACCCTTCAGTCGCAATAGAGTACTCAGACTGAGGCCTTTCTGAATAAAATTTGTATCTGATTGAATGAGGTAGGTAATTCTATAAATAACTCATTAAACAGAGGAATAGCCATGTAAACACCACTACGTGATTACATTCCTAATCAGAGACTCTGAGTATGCTCTGCGCTTGTACATTTGTACAAGTTTATGCTTCAAACTCCAGAAGACAAAAGAACTGCAGGATGCAATAATGAGCTTTTCAGACAAGTATATGAGCAAATGAACATGAGTGGCCTTACACGAACTACAGACCAAATGAACATGAGTGGCCTTACACGAACTACAGACCAAATGAACATGAGTGGCCTTACACAAACTACAGACATAATGAACGAGTGGCCTTACACGAACTACAGACCAAATGAACATGAGTGGCCTTATGCGAATTGCAGACCAAATCATACATTACAGAACATAACATCAACCTGTCAGCCTTTCTTTAAAACATACATAGGAGGTATTTCTTCCTGAGCCTGCTATGATTTTTAAGTTATTAAAAGCACAAGCATAGCTTGTGAGCTTTAAGTGATGCTCTGAGTTTGGATCTGATTACTTGAAATGTGCAAATGGAAAATTTCATCAGATTGCTGTGTAGAGTGTGTTTATAAACAGCTCCCTCAATCTACAATTGGAATGAATGCATGTAAACACAGACATTTTGTCTCAATAAGCATAAAGACAAAGACAGAACGTTCTGAAAACTTTGTATTGTATGCAGTGTAATGCAATAGAAAAGCACTGTGGAAGATATGATTTTGCCCTTTCTATGACATCCTAGGGCCCATTACAGCATAGCTGTGTGCTGGTCTTGTTTAGAAAAGCATATATATAGAACAAAACACTTTTACCATGGCTACAGAGACCCCTCCCTGCTATAATGAAGTAATCCACTTAACCACTCGTCCTTTTTTTCAGCAATTCAGTTTTAACACCAATCATACAGTGCAGTTTTAACATCACACACTGTGCTCACATTGGATAAATATAACAAAATTTTGTTTGACATTTGCTTTATAACCCTCAGAATCTCTAGGACATCATACCACAGAGACTGGATATAACAGTTAACAAAACCTTCATACTTTATTTATACTGTGCAGAATTAGATGAGCTGGAAAAAGCAAAACAACAAAATACAGTCTCATTTCCACTTTAACGTAACGCACACAGAAGGACTACTGTTCCCGTCTGCCTGCTTGCCTCCCGCCACGTCACTGGGCCGCCTTGGCCGCCAGGCGGGCCGCTCGCTCCTCTTCTGCTTTCTTCCGCAACTCCTTCTCCCTCTGGATCAGCTGCAGGAGCTCGGCCTCCCACTCCTTCACCTTCCTCTCGAATTCAGCTACGTCGGCATCCTCGCAGGCCCTCAGTGACTCTTGGGCCAGGCGGGTAGCGAGGGTCTCCAGGTCTGCCGGCTCCACCTTCCCCCGGGCCTGGAGCTGCTCCATAAGTTCCTGCCCACCAGAGGGTGAATAAAAAGATGCTGGTGGGGTGAGTGGAACGTGTGAGGAGCTCCATGCCAGTTCAAATCAAGCTGGTGGGGTGAGTGGAATGTGTGAGGAGCTCCATACAAGTTAAATCATTGCTTTGTCTTTTCCAATAATCTGCTCCCCTATCATAAGTGTAATGGTGGAGAGAAATGTGTAGAACGCCTTATAAAGCCGTACCAACCTGAAACCTAGCTAGGTACTGGGGTAGTTTAGCTCTTTCGAGCTCATCTTCTTCATCCATGGTCTCATCACTCTGGTTTTCTGTGGCGTTATCTTCTCCTGCCTCAGAGGTAGCGGGGGAAGAGAGTTCCTGCAGCATGTCGTGAACAGCGTCCAGCTGAAACATGGACACCATAGATGGCAAAATGAGCAACGTACTCTGACAAGAACGTTAATGCTCTACTAATCTGAAACTTCAAAACACAAATGAGCACAGCAAATCCAGAAACAAAACAGCAAAAGGAAAAAAACAAACAAACCAAATAAGCCAATAACAAGACAACAACATTAGGAGCATCTAAAACTGGATAACGTAGGTACCAAGTGCATGTTTGTCATTGGTTATAGTGACAAAGGACAGTGTATCAGTCAGAATACTTGCAGAAAAGATGAGTTTGTTTGAGAAGATATTAAAGATGATATCATAAATGTTTCAAACATGGGTGGAATTGGGGTTGTTAATGGCATGATTGTATTCCAATATGCCAATTTCTATATAATTAATTAATTATATAATTAAATATAAATATAATTAATTAAAACATTAACACTTGCTGAATTCCATGGTTCTCCAAACTTAAATTACATCATATTAATCAGAATACATTAACTTCAACTACAGCATCTCTGAGAACCTCAAAACTCAGTACTTAACCATGTGGCCTAGTGATCCCTTTAAGATGAGTGAGTATTCTAGGTGAGTGAGTATTCTAAGCCAAAATATAATTTTCACAATTTCTGTAATTGTATTAAAATACTCACAACTTCCTTGGATAATCTCAAATCTCCTGCATCTGAGCACACTCTCTCCATAACAGCCAGTGATCGGCTGAAATAGCCAGGAGTCCAAATCAGGGGCATCTTATGAAACACGGCATGAATACCTCTGGTCATCTCCACCTTACCTGAGAAAGGAGTAATCATGCAAGCTCCATAATGAAGGCTACATACCCAAAAATACACCTCACGTGTTTTAATAATAATTAAGAAGTTTCTGAAATCTTTCATCAAGGACCTTAATGAAACACAGATCATCAGAGTCCATTACAGAAGCAGTTACCTTCACTGGCACAGTGTATACGCACCAATGAGAGCATGAGCCAGCAGCTGGGAACTGAGGCCAGTCGTGTTCTCCTGCTTTAGTCCAGCTAGCATAAGCGCCGTTCCCATGTTCCTCTGCTCCTGCCACTGCACAGATCAAACAGCGTACCAGGTCTTAGCAAGGGCCATCTTTAGAACTCTGTTTAAAGTCTGTCCCCTCTGAACGACACTGAAAAACTAGCACATGCAGCAAATTGGGAAGTCAGTCTTTTAAGAACCTGACATGTTAGACAGGACAGAACCTGTGGATAAGCAGTCCTTCAAAACACTCAAATCCTCCCAGAGAAAGACCTACAGATACATTTATGTAGCAGGCAACAGTGCGGTGCTAATTTAATCTCAGCTCAGTAACATTCTAGGCATCAGCACAATATTTGAGGCCCAGGATGAAGGCACAGGGGATACATACGTTGAGGTCAGGTTTGGTTGCCAAATATTTGCACAAGGCATATAGGGACAATATCTGCGTGGTCGGTAGGTCGAAAGCTTCCTGCAGCATTACCTCCTCAACCACAGCGCAGGCTCCTGTGATAGAAAATACAAAAAAAAACTCACTGATTTTGCATGTGGATTAGACAGCAATAACTGGTATCATAGCATCCGCTTTCCAACGTTTCATTACAGCACTTACCCATGTAGTCTTTGTCTTTTAGGTAGGAATCAATTAGAAGGTTAAATGTGAACTCGTCTGGGAAAATTCCATATTGTACCTAAATGTAGGAATCAGTTTAAGGTCAGTCTGTGTCTCATGCATTACAGTCATATAAGAACCCTCAAAACTGCTCATCATATCTTCTCTTTATGAAGGCCAAGGTCTCTGACCAAGACACACCTTGTTCTTGAGCGTGTACAGGGCTTTGTCTCTGGCTTCGTATTTTAGGCACTGTCTAAACCAGGAGTGGATGGTCCAGCCCCGGAGATACCAACAGTTTGGACTATGCCGAAACCTCAGAAAGAAAGAAAAGAGCTCCGTTAGGATCGTTGCTTAGGTAAAGGAACAGCCAGGGTGTATTCTAATTCTCAATATACAGAAACGGAGTGCAAAAATTTGTCTAAATACAACAGAGTATTGCACTTACTTATATAGGTAATACTCAGCTTGATGAACTTCCTCTTTACAAGTTATATTGTCTACAAACTGAAAAGGGCACTCGTTAGCATCATGTAGTTTACACTGCCACTCTGTAAATTATGCAGATAGATGACTGGATGCTGGGACCTGAAAAGAACCCTCACCCGTGACATGGTCAGTGAGCTAACTGGCAACTTTCTTTCATAAGTCCTGTCCATGAGAGAGGCCAGGTCAGCTGGAAGTGAAAGCAACAACCATGGAAATGGCAGAAAATATGAGTGACAGGCATTTATTCTTTCAAAGCAGAAGGCAACGTTCTAACTGGCCCTGTCGGGAGAACTGCTACATGGACAAAAGGTTTTTCAAACATGACAGAGTACCTAGGTTCTGGGGTTCGTGTTCTCTTTGTTCCCATAGTTTGGTGTCTGTGTATGCCGCTGAAAGTAGACATCTTCTCGCTGTAAAACACCACAATATGTTCTGACGTAGCTAAATACAATTTATCTCTAGATGAGTATGAACATTACATTCACAACATTTGGCAGACCCCTTTATCCAGAGCGACGTATGCTAGCTAACTACGCAAGTATCAGTGTTAACAGTATAAATATCAGTATAACAGCATCTGTGCTCCATGGGACTCAAACCCATGACCTTGGTATGGTATCTTACTCTATGGAGTAAGTTTCATGTACACCTGATTTGTGGACCACCAAGGTAACCTAAACAGTTTATATCTTACTAGTTTGTCGTTCAGCCGACCAGCTAGCTAAACTAAACTGCACGTTCTTACTCCTAATGACTGGATAGACTCTGGCTACACAGCTTAGCTTAGCTAACAGCTATCTAGTAAATTAGGCTGGCAAAACCATAGTAATTATTAGGAACAATTAAAGGTACACACATTTTCTAAGTATTCTAATCAAAACAGTCGCTCAGTTAAAAAGCATAAACCTACCGATTAAGCTTTGAGCTGCATATTTCGATGCAGTCCTGACAGGTAGGAGAAAGCGTTGCAGAATGGAAGCAGCCATGTTTAGGTTATACCATTTCATGATTACGGGGGTGGCACACGCTGACTGGAGCAATAGCAGATCTCAATACATATCTGTCGACATCTCTAGCTAATCTAATTTTATTTCAACCCATACACTACGACATTACACAAATAAGGTAATATGTTTATTTCCAGGTAATAGATTTATTTTGTTGTTCAAACCTGTGGGAAATGTAATTTTCCATGCTAATGTTACCTTATGTAATACTAAAATATTTCAATAGAGGACACTGTTAGACTGCTTCTAAACCCCATAAAATATTGGATTTTACATATCCTCCTCCTCCTCCTTCCTCTTCTTCTTCTTCTTCTTCTTCTATCAGAAAATAAGAAATCTTGCATGTAGCCATTTAGCATCTGGTCACAATTTAAATGGGATAGCCTATATTATAAAGTAAACAAAATCAGTTGCCTGATTTTTGAGAGACTGGATACCTGTCCCAGTTTCAGTTCTGACTACATCTTTCATGTTTTCTCTGATTGCTGAGGTGTGTTTTTTTTCTCTTGTTTTGTTTGGATAGTTACAAACAAATTACCCTTGCATGATTGTGACTCAGTGAACGAAAGAAGTGCTACATTTGTGCAAATGAAGTACTGTATCTACTGTAGCTACTCCTGTGCAGGAAATACAATCACTCCAGACCAAGATGAAGACATGCTGCTATAGGCTTCTGAGGACAATGTGCACTGACATTTAGACAAAATATCCTCTTATACAACAAACTGATTTTAGAAATGGCAGAAACAAAAGGAACTGCACAATTTCCAATAACCAAACACGTGGAAAAATCTGCACCGAAATAAAGAGTAGAATCTTTACATTGGTCTTAAGAGAGAGAGAATGTGCTGTATTAACATTAGTTTTTCACTTACACAATCATAAGAGCATCAAAGACATCAGATGAGAAAGTATTTCACATGTCTTTGGCTAATTTTAAGCACAGTCCTCATCTCCCTCCATCTCACACAGCAGAAGTGGAACCAGTAGGAGAATGGAAAAAACAACCTAACTGGTTTTATTTTCCACTTTGGTACACCTTTCTCATCGTGAGGACCGACTAGAGCACAGACTCTTCTTTGTCCTGACTCACCCAGAGGTTTCACTTCAGCAGACGGGAGTCGCAGTACCTGATTTTGCGGCACTGTGTGCTTCCCACCGGTCTTGGGATTGAAACACTGAGGTGAAGGGAAGAGATGATGAGGATATGAGAACTTCCTCTTTGCATTCATAGTTTCACCAGGGCCAACGCCCCAGAGAGGTGTGCTTATATGCTTGAAAAAAAAATTGTTCAATCCAAAAATACATTTGGCATGAGCTGAATAGCCTGATGCCATAACAGTCCACAAAACAGGTATGACAAAGTGTGTGTCTCTCCTGGGAGGACAGAAGTGCCTTCTAGAGAAGATCTACTGATTTGACCACACCATACATAAACAGGCAAGAAAGGGCTTTTTCTTTGGTAATTCATCAGATGTGAAAACATTTTTTAGCCTTTTTTAAACTGTTGTTCTGTAAATTGTGAGTAAATACAGTGATTTTCATCCCTAAAAAAGCATCACTAGATATAAACAATGACAAATACGTCATGTTATATAAATGAAGGTGGGGGTTGTGGTCTGGAACACCCACAGAGTTCAGACAAGGCTTGTTTGATCAGAGTTTGTGCGGCATTCTACTTCCTTTCCTTTGCTAGGAAGTAAGCTCAATGTTTTTTCGAAGAAGTCTAATTTGGAGGTATTTAGAAAGAGAATGATTTCTTCTTTTTTTTTGAGGGGTGTGGTGCAGGGTTTGCATACACATCTTAAAAATAAACCAAACTGAATGTTTTCATCCCAGTAGTATTATTACATATATTTGTCATTTTTATTGTCTTATTGTGGCTAACTAAATGATTTTATAATTTAAATAAATGTAAAATATCCATAGAGTAATAGCTTTGTAAGATGAACAGCTGAAGAAAAGGGAAGGAATAGTGATATAGTTAGGCAACTAGTATTGTACAAAATCACATTTATTAATTATAAATACAGATTAGGATTTTCAAACTTCACAGAAAAATAAAATCACAACACAATTTATTGTGATACTTATTTACATGTTATTCTAAAATAATCGTATCTAGCTGATAGTACATGAGTCATTCATCGATCTGCAATCTCAGCAATCGCATTAAGGGCAATTCATACGGAATGTAAGATAAGCTATGCATGAACATTATTAGAGATGATGTTTTAAGTAACAAACAACAAATATTTATATTAATTCATTTAAAAAATGTTTTTTATTCGCACATTTGTTCATGCTACAACACTGCTGAAAAAAATTAAAACTTTCACAGAATCTTTGCTTGAGTTAGTTTTGTTTTTTTTTTTGTCTCCTTTTGTTTTCGGGGCTTTAACGTCTTCACTCACAGCTTAAGTGTCTGTCCCTGTATGCACTTGTGGTGTACAGCTCTCCATCAGATGCTGAGCCTGCACACTGGAAATCATCTTTGTCCACACAAAACTGCCTCTTGCTGTTTTGCTCTTGCTCGACGTGGACAGTCACGTCCTCCTCCTCGTCCCCGCCGTCAACCTCTCGCGTCTCCGCGGCTGGCCCCAGCCCGGGCTGGTATCGGTCGGGGCTGTACTGGCTCATCCTGTACAGGCTGTCCTCGTCCTCCTCGCGGCTGGAGCTGCCCCCCCGCACGCTCTCTCCGTCGGACTGGGAGAGGCGGAGCTGCGGACGGCCTTTCTGGGACAGATCGAAGGGCTCATCTTGGCCGAGGCGGGACAGCAGGCGGAGCGGCGCTGACAGACACAGGCGCCCTCGCCGTCTGAAAACTACAGGGGTCAGATAGCAAAGGACAGACGTATAGGTCAACACTGGCTTCTGGTTGGGGACTGATCACTCTTGAACTGCAATATCGTTAAGAGATAAACTCCCAGGCTAAAGTGGTCCTGGTTTTTAATTTGCGGAAACCGCTTGGTGATGCACCGTACCTCGAGCATCCAGTCCTCTGTCCATGATGCCGTGTTTGACCTTCATGTGACGGGTCAGGTTCCCTTTCAGCGTGAACTTGCTGGGGCAGTACAGGCATTTAAATGGCTTGCTGTCTGAGTGCAGGTGCATGTGGCCCATCAGATTATGCATCCTGTTAAACTCCTTCCCACACAGCTAAATAAAAAGAAGAGCAAAACTATTCACCATGCTGCAAGTCACACTACTGCTCAACCCACACCACATGTGCCCCACACAACACGTCTGTGCAACTTCTTTATTGTTCTCACTGAGGCCGAGACAGAGTCGTCCTCCTCGCTTTCGCGCTACATAGCTTTCAAGGAAACCCAGAGCAAGCGATGCTGTAAATCTGCCTGTAGTCAAACCCACAGAGAGCTGAGGGCGATCATGAATGAGAAAGCTGAGGTGAAAGGGAGAGGCCAGCAGACAGGGCCAGAGGCCGACTGAGCAGGCCACTCCCGCGCTGTCCTTCCTCCACATTCTTTTTTTTTTTCTTTCTTTCTTTTTTTATTAGGGTGGGCCTTTCCTTCAGGAGGAGAGAGGGACTGTAAACTGTCCAAAAGGACCGTGAGAAAACAGGAAGTGCTCCCGAGCACAAGAGAAAGCGAGATGAAATCTATTTGTGGGGGCTGATCTCAGGGGATGAGGGAGCTATTGTTATGGGGCAGTTTGTGCGGCGATATCCTTCCTATGGATGAGAAGACGAGCAGCTGCCAAAAAACACAGATATCTGGTCATCACCGTAGGCCGCCGATCCCAGGCCAAGGTCATAAGCCTTCCAAAACAACAGGGACCCCAAAGCGTCTTTGCTTGATTTAGGTGCCACTGTCTAGATATCTGCATCTCTATAAATATGTGTTCCCTGCATACACGTCTGCTTGTTTTCATCTCAGCAATACACAATGAGGGAAATACATACATCAAGAGCTGAAACTCACTATAGGACATCAGAAATCAGAGGTTGGAACCATATCTACTGTCCTTATTAAATGACTTTGCACTGTTGAAATGACATCGTTCAAATTGCAGAACAGAGGCCAAGCTCCTATGTGACCTGTTCCAGCATGGTTTGAAGGCTGGGGCTTCTCCCTGACCTTTGCCTTTTCTTCACCTCCATGATCCCCAGTTATGAGCACCAGGTTTGCCCAGTGACCTGCTAAGACTGTGGGTACCTCATCACCACGACGCACCTTGCACTTGTAAGGCTTGATGTCGGAGTGGACGATCATGTGAGCCTTGAGTGTCTGCTTCTGGACGAAGCTCTTGCAGCACAGGTGGCACTGGTAGGCCCGTACGTTGGTGTGGATGAGAACGTGCCGCTTCATGTTGGCTAGCAGGGTGAACTCGCGCCCACAGATGCCACACTTGTGCTCCTTTACCCCCTGGAAGATGCGGAGCATTTACTTTACGGATTGAGGGGAGCAGTGGAGACCACAGACGCGAACCACATTTGTGATGTCATAATTGTGTTTGTGATGTCATGGTTAATAACACAGTGCTATTAAAACATCCTCTATCTACACAATATAAGGCATTGTGTACACAATATAAGGCATAAGGTGGTTGGCAGAATCTGCTGACAGTGACAGCTAGATCATAACATTTTGTCTTTCCCTGTCTACAGTGCACATCGCCTTAACGGGAACAGCCGCGCTTACCTTGTGGGTGAGCGTGTGCTGCTTCAGGTGGTGTGACTGGACAAACTCCATGCCGCACTCGCTGCAGATGTAGGGCCGGATGTCCTTGTGCTTCATCATGTGGTTCTGTAGTTGGCTTGGGTACTGGAAGCTCTTCCCGCACTCTCCGCAGTCATACTGCGCAGGGCCGCGGTGCGCCGTCAGGTGGCGCTTCAGCTGCGCCAGCGTGGGGAAGTCCAGGCCGCATTCCACGCACACGTTCTCCTGTCCGCGCTCATGCTTGAGCTCGTGCGCACGCAGCTCGCTGGGGTAGGCGAAGCCACGCCCGCACACACCACAGCTGTGCGGCTTGACATCGCTGTGCTGCATCATGTGACGCTTCAGGTGGCTGGTCTGCGTGAAGGCCTTATGGCACACCTGGCACTTGTGCGGCCGGGCGCCCTGGTGCGTCAGCATGTGCGTGTGCAGGTGGCTGAGCTGCTTGAAGAGCTTGCCGCACAGGGAGCAGCCGTGCGGCTTGATGCCGCTGTGGCCCAGGATGTGTGTCACCAGGTTGTACTTTGAGGTGTAGGACTTGTCGCACATGCGGCACTGCCAGCGCTTCTGTTCGCCGCCCACGTCCACGTAGTAGCTGTCGTCCACGTGGACGCTCAGGCCCAGCTTCTCTGCACCGCTGGCGCTGGCTCGGGGGGCTTCCTGGCCCCGCCGGCGGTACCGCAACATCTCGCTCGGGTAGAAGCGACTGGGAGAGAGTTGCATCAGGGGGCTGGGCACGAGGAAGGGGAAAGGCACCAGGCTCGGGTGGAGAGGGGGGAAGTAGGGAGGCGGAGGGGGCAGCAGAAGGGAGGATGGAGGCCATATTGGCAGGGGCTTCACCGTCTCCTGCTTGATCTGCACGGCGTCATATCTGCCCAGAGCCCGGTGAAACTGGAGCCTGTTGAGATCGATCATTTCCGGAATATACTTGGGTGGGTGAGGGTGAGACGCGATGGGTTTGGCGATAGCATAGGGAAGGTGGGAAAGATCAACAGTTCTTGTACTGGAGTTGTCTGTCCTTTTGGTGTCATAGTTGTTTGGGTCCATGGTGAACGTGAATGTGGATTGCAAATGAAAAAACCTCTGAAGGGTCTGATCAAGTCCTCAGGTCTTTGTCATGTGGGTTCTTTCTTGCAGCATCAGCTGCGGATTTGTCCATCACTTGCCTGGGAACACAAACAATGTCAAAATTCTTTGGTACACTTGTGATTTTTGGTTCATGCTCACAAAAGCTATATAGCAGGATGTAGCTATAAAGTCCATAGCAAAATAGCAGAACACCCCAAAACTTTCTGCTGTCAGGAGAATGTGAGAGAGAACAGATCACCGCTCATCATGCACCCTCAAACAGGAAGTGCAGTCAGACAGATAAACCCCTGTCCCTCTCAATTCTCGCTTCTCCGTGACGCTTTACTGGATGTGTCTTTCACTTCGGTAGATCGAGCACTTCTGTTTTTCCATTCATCTGTGCAACAACGCTGTTAACATCGGCACACTTCTATTCAGGTGAAATGGACGTTTTTGTGTCAGCGGTCAGTAGTGCACTGACATTCGCATGCCGCCAAATTTTGTGAAAAGAGAGAAAGTAAATGAGGAACACTAAAGAAAGAGAGAAAGAAACACGGGAACTTCAGATGTTCTTCAGCTGCACGCAGTCAATTGTTTTAGGTTCTTCATGTTTGAGTCATTGTTTTAATCAGGGAATCATTTCCTCCAGAAACATCCTAGATCCTAGATCATAACGAGAATGTCGAGGGAGTATCATTTTCATTTGATAAAAGATTAGAGGATCTTGAGACTAAGATCGGTCCAAATTTAGCAGAAAACTATGAATAGCTCTATTTATCTGATAATGTAAATAAAATGTCATCAGGAGACAGGTGATGAATTTTTTTTGAGTTTGAATTTTGTTGTAATGTGCTGGAAATTCTAATACAAATTGCAAATTTGTTGTTTTAAACTCCCACATTTTGCAAAAAAATCACCTTTTTTATGTGGCCTATTAAAAATGTAGTGGTTTTGCCAAACATGGTACAAAGATACAATTTCAAAATCACCATTATATAAACTATCCTGTGGTTCTGTCAAAAGCACAAAATTATGCATTTCTATTTTCTCTACAGATTGCATGGACCAAGAAAACATTACTGAACTGAAAGCTGATTCAGTATATTATTTCGCATCATGTAATCTCAATCTACAATATAAGGCATGGTATATGATCTGACACAGAATACTGGTACTGTAACAACATTCTATACAAAGTGATAGGACACTTTTGCAGTCACCGCTGAACACTCGTTATGTTCACAACCCATCCCCACCCACCCAAACCTGCACCTGCAAAAGCCATCTGCTCCCAGAAGTGGCTAGCACCAGCTCCTTCTGCCTGATGTCATTCAGATGATAAAACCCAGACTCCTCCTCGCTCCATGCCCATGATCAGAGGCTGCCCGCACCTCTGCCCTGTGTATGAGCAAGTGTGTGTGTGTGTGTGTGAGTGTGTGTGTGTGCGAGGCGCTAGCAGCCCACCGTGCTTACCTGCCGCTCGCCCTGCGCCCTGGACAATGAGCCCTCGGTGCAGCGGACAGCATTTGAAGCCGACTTAAGAAAGAGAACAGGAACAATCACTTTGTTCCCATTTTTCAGATGAGTACCTTCGGAGAGAAGGAAGGAAGGGAGGGGAGAGGAAGTCAACAAGCCTGTGCCTTCCTGCCCGAAAACAAGGAAACACTAGATAGACATCTCCATTCCTCTTCAAACTTTTGCAGTTATGCAGCGTAGTAAAGAAGTTTGTGTGCTCATTGTGAACGTATAGATTTAGTGCTGGGCTGGAGGAATGTGAGCAAGAGGTTTAAACGGGCATCGATGGCTTAGAGGAAGAGCCTTCTGTAGACAGAGTGCAGGACCCAAGTTTCCCTTGTAGCAACATCTGCTCTGATGGAAATGATGGTCCCAGAGATTCAGCACAGACACCCTTCAGTCATTTAGCATCTGCCTGAAGTGCGACTTCAGCATGTAATATCACAGTTTTACGGAACGTGTTGAAAGTAAAGGTTAGGGCGAAGATGCAAAGGCCATTAGAGCTACACCAAAGACATTAAAGAGTTGTGGTAGCCAAACGATACAGGTTTTATTCCGATAAACATTGATGAAACAGCAGTTTCAAATTATTTGGTATTTTATTATGGAATATGTGATATTTAGTTAGCCTTAAGTTGCTCAAAAATATTAACTCACTTCCTGGTATTTTATTCAGCCGGAAGAAGCTAATTGGGCAAATCTGATGGCAGGTGAAAGACCAATTACCATAATTACCATTACATTATGTTAATGTTACAAGTCCTATTATAACAGTTAACCTGCTGACCTGAAGATCATCACATTTCAGTTAGAAATTGGAGAGACAGGTGTGTGTGTGTGCGTGTGTGCATGTGTGTGTGCGTGTGTTGGTAAAGGATCCTGTGTACCAGACCCTTTACCTACACACACACACACACACACTAATGAATGCTTGAGACCTTTTTAAGAATGCAGCAGAATGCATATGTCAGAGTGAGAGTGCGACACCAAAAGCATTTCAGCAGCATGATTCACTGAGCGTGTGGTTGACGCACATGTAAACGGCTTTGCCCACTGCGCGTGTAGATCAGTTCCTGCAGTTCTCCCCACAGTTCATCCCTAAAGCAGAAAAACAGCTGACAGGTCATTTCTTCGCACAGCACCAAGTGCAAAAGAACAAATGCACGAAGGTGTTTGGCCAAGTGTCCTTCTCTCCGTCCTCTTCCTCACCTGTGGTGGATGCATGGTCACGCGCGCATGGCAGTGCTCACCTTCCGCTAGACCTCGGCCTGCGGAATTGGTGACCTAATCAGATTGAGGTTTAATTGACCCTTTTGATTAAGGTCAAGTCATTAAAGCCTTAAACAGCAGGGGTGACGCTACAGCACTCCCTCTCCTCATCAGGTGAGTATTTAAAGGCCCTTTGCATCTCTGCACGTCTGAAAAACCTGCTCTTCTCCTCGCTGGCTCTACTGTGCCATTTGACGTTCATCAAGCAGTAAGTACCGGTGTCCATGCAAGAGATGTTGCCATCGATTTAAATTCCTGGTTGTATTACTTAGGTGTACTTCCAGTGATTAATGGTGGTGTCTTTGACTTACATTTGTCATAACTACTTGCTTCAATCACCCCTTTCTTCAGCTATGTCCAGCTCCACGCTGTATGTGTCTTTGTTGTGCCTGGTGTCTCTCTGCTCGGCCTGCTATATCTCTAATTGCCCAATAGGGGGCAAGAGATCTCTGATGGACGCACCATCTCGCAAGGTATAATGTCTTGTCTAATGATCAACCTTAAATGTCAATTGAGGTAACGTTAAGACAACATCTGGTGAGCAAATACTGCAGCTGAAAGGTTTCTTCTTGGTTTGACTTTTGAAATCACTGGACAACCTGAAAATATTAGCACTCGTGGGCATTAATCTGCATTGCTCTCCCTTCTGAAGTGCATGTCCTGTGGTCCTGGGGAGAGGGGTCGCTGCTTTGGCCCCAGTATTTGCTGTGCAGCAGATCTGGGCTGCTACGTGGGCTCTCCAGAGGCAGCCGGCTGCATGGAGGAGAACTACCTCCCCAGCCCCTGCGAGAGTGGAGGGAGACCCTGTGGATCCGAGGGGGGCCGTTGTGCTGCTCCAGGCATCTGCTGTGACTCGGGTCAGCGTAACTTCATTCTCTTTACTGCACGAGGGCAATGAGTTAAGGCAGTTTGCTTTTACAATCTCTCAGAAACTTTGACCCAGTCCTCAACAGCAGTTAGCACATTGATTTGCTGTCTCAAGACTGCTGCGCTGGTGAATGATTGGCTGAAGCCTTTTGTAAATTTTAATGACACTAGAAAGACTACATGTGCTTAGTATAATTACAAAGCACTTCAGACAGTGACAAGGTACATCACAGTAGTTTCTGAAATGTGCCACAATATGCCTCAGTTCGCTTGTGCTTAAAGGAATTTTAAATAAATGTGGGCACTAAATGACACGGTCTCCTTTTTATAACACCAGTCCTTTTTTTATTGAGTCAGGTGTAAAGATGGACTTTGTGTGTGCATGTTGTATACTACAGAGGGCTGCATCAGCGATCAGTCATGTTTGGCCGATGGTGATGCCGATCTGGAGGGCAGTGATGGGTTTGGTGGAGACCTCCTGATGAAGTTCCTTCACCGGGCCACGCTGCACCCAGCCAGCAGGGGGCGGCAGTGAGCATCTCGGAAGCTGGTGCCCTGGGAGTCTCCCGCAACATTGGACTGGTGTGAAATTTAATTCTGGAGCGCTTGATCCTTCACAGTATAATGAACTCCCTTTAAAATCACTTTATATGAAGAATAGTTAGGGAATATTTTATGTATAACAATTAGTGGTGGAACTGACTGATAGACTGCTGACATAAGGTTCTGTAGTGATAATAAATGAAGAGAAAGGATTATTTTAGTGTTGTGTCTTTGATATCTGCTTTTATGGGAGACTGATGTCATTGTAATTTCATGGTTGTAAAGAGATAAGCAGGGACTATAAGTTATCACCTCAAACTAACTGATGAATTTGGGTGTCTCATGTTTTATCTCACGGAACATTCTTATCTCTACTAATGCCTTTTAAAGTATCAGGTAACCCAGTTCATCTTAAAACACTGATGTATTAATTAGAGGAAACAGCTGAGCCATTATGACTTCAGTTGTATGTGCATTTTACCAAGAGTGTCTTGTACACAAGCCTGTATCTGAAGCAAGCACACCTCTGTCTCATGGGCTGATAAGACCATGTAATGGAGCACTGATAACAGACACTGAGTGAGAAAAAAACATGTAGTCTAGAGTTCAAACATAAATGTCAGTATAAAAAACCCACATGAAGTATACAAGTATAAAAGACAACAGCAAATACTGCAGGTCATAAAATAGATGTTACAGGACATGGTTATGTATCTTAGTGAAAGACTTCATTTGTGAGGAAACACATCATTGATGACTGAAATGTATGGCTGTTCTTTCGCCAGTTATAAGTTTTGCTCCCCTGCAGAGCTGAGAAAGGGTGAAGAATGCATAAGTAACATGGCATTGATTGCATAAAACTGAGCCATGCAAAAAAGGCTTATTATACACATACAGGTGGAACTACATGACCATCTAATGCTTTAATATGTTCATGTGCATACAGTGTATGCAATAATGCTGAAGGAAATAATTATGTAGTGTAAGTCAGTATATGCACGAGGTGTGACACAAAAACATGCTAATGAGTCTATGGATATACCCCTCATTACACCATATGTTGAATTTAACCTCAGAATGTGAGAAACAGGCATTCCTAACGACAGAGCCAAATGGCTAATGTTTAGCAGTGTGAAGAACCAGAGCACCTTGGTTGTTTCTCAAACCCTCCGCTACTCTGGGGGAGATGCAGTGGTGATGCAAGAGCAATGCTGAACAGCTCATAAAACTCATGTGAGAATTTGCACATCTTAAAAGTGAGCTGCAAAAACCAAAAAAACGTATGTATCTGCTTTCGAGGTTGTAATCCTCAAGCAAACGTCATTGGTGCCGCTGTACCCCATCCTGTGGACGGTTTGGTGTATATAATTAGACAGATAGATAGATAGGAGGCTGGCCCAAATGCTAGAAAAATGTAATGAGGTTGATTATAGTAATAGTTCAATTTGCTTTAAATAGAAGTAAATCAACCTATGATGCAATTTCTTTGATCATGAGTGATGAGGTGAAAGTTATAGAGTGAGCTGGGTAAAGGTTGGATTTAGGGCTGACCTGTGGCACGATTCAATAGTAGTGTCACCACCACTTCATGTGCTTCATGTTCTGGCCAATCAGACTGCATAACCACAGAATGCTTTATATGCATTATGTATAGTAACAAACAGGTGTCGCAAGAATGAGCCAATGAGAGGCGGACATTTGACAGGCAATACACAGCATCTCCACCCACTGTGGTTAATTATTAAGGGCATATATGAAAATATAAAAACACTTCTGAAACCCGCACTCTGTTCCTCTTGCTCTGCCCATCAACGATGTCCTTCTCTGGGAAATTCCAACTGGAAAGCCATGAGGGTTTTGAGTCATTCATGAAGGCGATGGGTGAGTATCCACGTGCAGGAAGTGCCCCACAACACGAGTGATGCGTTAACCTCACCGCAGTACAGTAGTAGTTTGACAGACGTACATCATGAACTGATTGCTCGTTTTCTGTATATTCTTTCAGTCAAATAAACCTTTATAAACCTCATTTATAATGAGGATTGACTGAAAATATATAGCTTAGATCTTGAGCAGAGAATGAAGATGCTATATCTTAGGTAATCAAGTGGAATTGGGTTTAATCACGCAGCACTGAGTAACGAGTGCATTCAGTGTGGATGGGGTTGTTGTCTATTTGCAGGTCTTGCCGATGACCTCATCGAGAAAGGAAAAGACATCAAGAGCACCTCCGAAATCGAACAGAATGGGGACCACTTCAAAGTGACTGTGACCACAGGGCCCAAAGTCATCGTGCACTCCTTTACCATAGGACAGGAGGCTGAGCTGGAGACCCTGACTGGAGAGAAAGTGAAGGCAAGTGTGCCAGTTCTTTTTCTGGATATTCGGTTTATACTTATTGTGAACTACCGCCGTGCTGTGTGTTTGGTCATGACTGTGCCTTGGTGTTTTCTAGACTGTAGTCACGAAAGAAGGAAACAAACTGAAGGCCACTCTGAAAGGAATTCAGTCAGTCACGGAGCTCATTGATGCCAACACCATAGTGCATGTGAGTACAGAAAACAGATGTCTGCCTTTACCTGTAAAACATACTAAATATGTTTAGCAGAATTAACAGAACGCTACATTTTTGCCTTAATATATGAAAAAGATACCATGTACAGTAAGAGAAAGAGACAGACAGAGACAGAGAGAGACAGAGAGATTAAAATTTATAGTGAAGTACACGACGTTGTGAAAGCAAAGTGCTCTTTGCTCTCTCTCTCTCTCTCTCTCTCTCTCTATATATATATATATATATATATATATATATATATATATATGCTGGTGTTTTGGTTTGGTGTTTAGTGTTTTTTTGGTTTTTAGTGATGAATCTCCCCTTTTTGAGGTGCTCACACTCTGCTAAAGATGCATTTGACTAAAGGATGCTGGGTGCGTCTAACTAAAGGATGTTGTTGCTGTTGCTCTTCCCTTGCAGACAATGGCTGCGGGAGACATCGTGTACAAGAGGACAATCAAGCGGCTGTCATGATGAAGCTGGAAAAAGGCAAAGTGCTAATAAAAAAATAAAGGTTTTCACTGTTGTACTGTTGTCATATCAGCTGATTTCTGATGTTGCCGGTTGTCGTGTCCCCCCAGTTATTCCTGCTCATACTGTTCGTATAATGTTCCTGCTCATACTGTTCGTATAATGTTCCTGCTCATACTGTTCGTATAATGTTCCTGCTCATACTGTTCGTTAGGTTGGGTGGTGTAAGCAGTGTTCCCCACAAAGCTGAAATGAAACCCAGCTAGACTAGACCTACATATTGAAAAGCTTTACTTCCCTAAAAATGACACACCTTTGAATAACAATATTCAAAATGACAAATCTTTATTTTAAAAAAGGTTTTTGGGCAATTCTCAAAAAGCTGCTTTTTCAAAAAACAAACAGAAAAAATAGAACCTAAAAACAAACCTTTACCTCTCATTATATTATCTAGAAAAAAAAAAACCCTGAAGATTTCCATAACAGTTTTAATGGTGGTTTACCGATCGCACGGATGGCTGTCCTGAGTCTCTTTAGTCACGGTGATGAAACACTTGTCAGGAGACGCTGTACAGCGGGTGTTGAGGATGTGAGAAGCGTGTGAGGTCACTTCTTGCGGAACAGGCTCTTGGCACCCTCTTCCACCGGCTCTGCCATCATCTTCATTGGCTGGTTCTGCAGCGCCGCCTCCCGCATGGAGTGATAAACGTACTCGTTCTGCTTAAACATGCGTAGCTCCATCTCTGTCTGGATGCGCATAGCCTGAGGGGGGGGGTGGGGGATGGGGGGGGAGAGAGACGCTTCGCATGAATCGTGTCTCCTGATGAGTTAAATGGGTTAATCCCAGTTTGACGCCTCTGGGATCTGATGACACAGTTGCAACAGGGCCGAGGTTTACCTCTAGGTCTTTAGTGATGGGATGGGTTGGCCCGTGGGTGATCATGAGAATGGCGTAAGCTTTGCAGATCATGCCATGACCGACTTCTATGTGTCCTGCCTGCCAATGTGTCACCCCAGCCTTCATCATGGCCATCCCAAGCTGGGCATTGTTCGGATGGTACAGCTTCCTACATACAGTGGGAAAAGGCCACATGGATGTGTTGGAGAGGTAAGCATGGCCTGTGGCTCCGCCCCTCCACAAACCACCACTGGCATTTAGCTCCCTTGGCGCAGTACTCACATGTATCCGTCCATCATCTTGCGTGCATATGTAGCCGCCTCCTCGAAGAACTGCAGGTAGGAGAGGACCTCACTGAGCGTGCTCCACATCTTCAGCTGGTAGATGTGGCTGTCGGCCAGAACGTTCTCCTGCTTCTCCACACACTCACGGCAGATCTTCACCACCTACAGTGGGGGACATCACATTGGGGTACGGTGGGGGTACATAACAACACAAGACATTGTCTTCTTCGAACATTCATGCAAGGGTTAATGTTAAAGCCATTCATTATACAGGCACTGACTATCAATTTTGATGTGTGGATTAGGTTCTAATGTCTTTAGGGCATTCATTCATTTTCATATCTGAAGTACCTCGTTGTAGTTTGCTTCTAAGCGAGCCTTCTCCATTTTTTTCAGCATCTCCACACTGTATTCTGTTAACTCCTTCACCTTCTCTTCTGGCACCTTTAATGCAAATGTGAAACATTTCGTGTACCTGTACACCAGCTTCAAAATGGCATCTCCAGTATAGATTCTGTGATTTTGTGATAAATAAGTACATTTACTCTTTAGGTTTCTCTTATTGTCATTTTCACCAAATTCACACACCTTTTATATGAAGTGAACTTCTAATGAAATAGTGAAGGGACTCCCTAAACTAGGCAAGAAATAGGATTGCAGAGCATATTTGGGCCAGATACCTGTAGTTTAGGTTATATTCCTAATCTCGGGAGATTAGTGTAAATAGCATTTTAGGAACACAACCCTATCTCCAGACACCAGGCCCCAGTACAACCAAGAATTCGGCTCCTCGTCTAATGAATCTGCCTCTCCAACTGAATAACACTATAGGGGCTAAAAATAGTCTGCAGCACAAAGGCCCCATGAACTCAGGCCAGGCAGCAGATAGCTAAGTGAGTGCTGATACCAGGCTATTTTCCCCTCTGTCTCAGCCAGAGATCAATATGCATTTGCACAGCTGGGTCCCTGGAACATTAATGCATGGAAAGCCCTGTGCCTTGCACTAAGTAGCACAATTTGGCGCACAGAATAGCCCGGATCCTTTTTAAATGACACACAGTCCTGTAAACTCACGTTCCTCCAAAGGGTTACGAGGACATCGCAGCCTATTTACATACAGTAAATGTGGCTTTCGGTGGCTTTCGGTGGCTTTCAGCGGTTGCATATGGCTACGTGTTCATAAGTATAACTAGGAGTTCACAGTGATGATCCAAGGTCTGTAGCTAATTGTACGGTTGGGGTTCGTATTCACAGAAGACCCGTAGAGCATTTGATGTAAAGTCAGAGCCCCACCTGAACCCCGTCCACCACGGCCCCTGCCATCTTCAGGTCGTCTTTGATCTGCTTGGTGCAGTGTTCACAGGTGCAGTCGAAGAAGTACTGCTGCTTCAGCATTTGTTTGCGGTCCTTGGACAGGTTCAGGTAATCCACATAGGACACAGTCAATTCCTCCCCTTCGCCGATCTTACCCAGGGCTCTGAGCTCAATTCTAGGAGAAGTAGGTTTAGACACGCAGGTCAAAGGGCAGCTTAGTCCAAGTCTGTACCAGACGTGAATCAGACAAAAGTCACTAGCCACTGCAATTTCCCAGGTCGAGTAAATAGAACGTCACATTCTGACATTCTGAAAATCACATTTGGAAGAGTGTACAAAAGCAGAACCACGACAGATGTGAGTTCTGCATATCAGTCAATCAAATTTGTATTTTGACCTACAGGGTGATCAAATACAAGGTCTTGACTTGATCTTAGCAGTTGTAAGTAGAACTAGATCTTGTGAAAAGTCAACTTTTCAATCAATAAATAAGAGGTAATGGAACATTAGGAAAGTATAAAAAGTTCAAGTAGCAAAGCAATATACAGAGCGAAATATTGAAAAGAGACAATAGGTATATAATAGATACAGTTAGACATCTTGGTGGAGTTAAGACAGTTATAAGTTGACAAAGTGTGAAATTAAGTGATGGTTAAGAGGAGTGACAAAAACACCAGCACCAACCACCCAGTAGCATTAGCCATCCTGGTTAAAAAGAACACATTTACCAGCTGTGTAAACTAAAGTACAACAAATCCATCACAGATTATACCAACAAACTGGCATCTTTCTTATTGTAGTGTACAAACATAATTTCACATAGTCACTTTAAAAATTATTCTTGCCAAGTAACAAAGAGGACGTACAGTTGGCCAAACTGCATTTCACCTCTAAGGAGTGACATGTCCAAATGGCCCTTTCTTGCTATGCTATTGTTGGCGATGTAAAGATGGCAGCACTTGGGTAGCTGATTGTCCAATCATATGATTAAAGAAGTGACAGTAAAGACCAGATGAAACGACGAGCTTGGCTAACAGACCCACCTCTTCTGAGTGTGATACAAAGTATTGACGGCCGAATGACTGAAAGACAAAGCAAGAAGCAGATTGCAGGAGCCGGCAACAGAAGGCCTACTCAGAACTTCCTCGGCTGTCGTTCCACTGACTGAACTCTACTAAGCTCACAATAGCAACAACAAGGACACCGACAGCTAAACAGTCCTCTAACTTTTAAGTGTAAAATTTTACCCAGGTGAAATCTTACAGCAACTTTCCAAAAGAGCCTGTGACACACACACACGAGTGAAGCGACCTAATCTGTCCACAAGACTAAAGCATAATGCACATTTTGCCAATAACTGTTACATGCTTAAAATACGTTTACACAAAAGCAGCAGGATTTGTATTATGGCCTAGATTTTGACTTGTCAAAAACATTTGACTATAAAGTCATGTCGAAAAAGCCTGTGGGTTTCAGAATCATGTGTACCTTGGTCACATGATGCACGTGACTTAGGTAGGCCGTAGAATGTGCGCTCAAAACCAGGTTTCTGTTGGTTTTCTTCTCACCATGTTTAGCCCAAATCACGTCCCCCTTCTTTCACTTCAAACTCTTACTTCCTTCACCATCCCCTGCCTCATCCCTTATCCATTTCCGTCCGCTTTCGCCTACACTCTCTCTCTCTCACGCTTTCCCACACACGCTGTTACAGAACCGCTACTAATTTAACTTACTTGCCATTGTTGAGGATGACTGTGCAGTTTGGCCAGCAGTCATGGTTGACCAGACAGAGGTTGGGGAAGAGACCCACTCCCACTGCATGGAGGCCTTTCTGATCACTCACCATGAAGCCATTGCAATTGATCTGTCATGTAATGGTAGACATATTTATTTGAATACCTTTTTTTTTTGATATTCTGAATCTGAAATGTAGTAAATTGGAATGAGAAAGGCAAGGAAATGTGAAGGCCGAAGCTTGTGACTCAGGCAGCGTGATGTACCACTCCAAAGACGTGCGAGATGCTCTCCACAGTGTGCTGCTTGCTGGTCTTGGGCCAGAAGTCCAGGAAGTTGTGGACGTCCACCTTGAGCTCCTTCAGGTCCATCTCGGGCATGTCCAAGAGGTGGTCCTGCAGGTCGTCCAGTGTGGTGAGCTGCATGTCTGAGACCACACCTCCTTCCTTATCGAGACGCCACATAATACGTGCAGCAAGACTAACCAGAGACAGGAAATCAGAACTTCACTCTATATGCCATAGCACCTGCATATTGTCAACATCTGTGGAGTCATAAGTAAAGGAAATAAAAGCAATTTTGTGGTAATAAATGTGACATTGTGCTACGACCAGTTCAATCACTAAACACAGCTAATATTTATGTATGCTATTGTTACAGTATTAGTAATGGTGGGTTGGGTGGGGGTGGGGGGGGTGGGTGCCCCTCCCCCACACCCATTCTAGCCTCCCACCCACTCTTCAGCCCTCTATCTCTATTCAAGCTTTCCTATGTATGCTTGCGTATTCATCCCTTCCCTTTCCTCCTTCCTCCTTCCCATTACACCATTCTCCAAGTCGCCGGGCCCTTACCGGATGTTTTCATTGGGCGCTTTGCCATGGCTCTTAATAGCGCCGCACTCCTGCTTGTGTTCTCCCCACGCCGCGCGCTGACATGTGCGGTCGCAGTACTGTGCGAACCGGCACTGGCCGCACCGCTGTAGCTTGGGTTGCCGACGGAAACAACCGTGGCACACGTTCGCTGCGAGACTGGGGGACCAAAAACAGACAGTGGTGGGAGGATCCGGTTACTCCCTAACAAGATATTGTGCATCAAACTTTCATAGGTTCTTAAATATTTAGTGTATGTGTGCTATGTAATGTGAACAAACCGTTTCCTAACATACAAGATGATTCCGTGTTTCACAGTTTATGTTTCAGCTGTCAAAACTACTAGGATGTATATATCTAATTAACTTGACTCAAGTGGAGAGGATCTACTTTACAGTAAGCAACTAGAGGCTTTATGGTTTATATATAATTCTGCTATTGACCACAATGGTACCGTTTAATAAGTGTCTACGGTATGTAGGTATGGCCTACGTTTGGCAGAAGGCTTTAGTGGTTTGGTTGGTATTTCATTTTAGGCATCTGTATTTTGGACATCATAATTTTTTTACATTATAATTATTCACAAAATAAGCTTTTTGATTCTGCATAGCACAAAGCACACACAAAAACAACACACAATAAAATCCTATCACACATCTCACTTTAATTCATTACATGGACAGCTTGGAGAAACAGCACTGTTGTATAGAGCAGAGGTCACTCATTTCAGATATCTTTTCTGTGCCATATAAGGCTATGGAAGCCATCTGTCTGAAGAATTCTCAATGTTCCCAAGATATAGCTCCTTTTCAGTCAGATTAACATAATCCACTGTATTTGCATGCCTTAATTTCTTCATTATAAATTCATTTGAACATTATGCCTTAATTTCATCAGTTGGGTTAGAGCAAGAAATAAAACCTTCATGTTCCTGCTCTGTCACTTGCAAGTATATCAATGGTACTTAAAAAATACACCTGTAAGATGTTAAAGGGCCACAACCATTAAGAGGGATGTTAAAGGGCCACAACCATTAAGAGGGATGTTAAAGGGCCACAGACCTTCCATGCTGTCAGCAGCACCTGCTTATTTCAGAATGACCAAATATCACCATGACATCATGACATCATACATGACACACACATGTATCATGGTACAATATACCGCAACCCTACTGTGACATGCAGTTTGAGAATCTGGTCAGATTAATATAATGGATTAATATAATAAACTAATAAAATCAGATGCAAATCCATCGTTCACAAAACCCTTTTCCTGGGGCGAGCGATGTCTCGCATTCATTCCATGTGCCTCACAGCTTACCTGTCAAAGACAACGGCAGCAAAGCAAGGTTCGGCAAAGAGCACATCCCCGGCCCACAATTCCTTAGTCACCCTCAGACCGCGTCCCTTTCCAGGCGAGTCAAACACTTCCACGCTCTCCATGCCTGTAGTGGGGCTGTTGGGCAGTGTGTCAGCTCTGTGCTCACCGTAACACTTGTAGAGTCTTCAGTCAGCGTGCCCTTTGGATCATCTAGCAGCTGGACATTCCACTACCACCTCCTAAAATAGGCAGCACACTCAAGCCATACCATCATGGGGTTAACAAGGGGGAGAAGTGTGTCGGAACTCACCGTGAGAAGTGCTGACTGTGATTTCAGAAAGGACCTTAAATTTATGGAAGGAGACAAAAGGAAATATCTCTTGACTCTGAGGTTCTTGTGTGGGTTTTTTATTGTCCTCCTTTGATTAAGCAGACCGTAACATTCCTAGATGTGTGAGTGGTCACTCAGGACCCTGGGTGGTATTTTTGTCCCTCAGTTGGGTTTGTCACTCATGGGCCTGTCAGTCATGGATTGGGTGTAGCGATGGAAGACAGCTGCTCCCACGTGGACACACACACTCACACACACACACACACACACACACACACACTTGGTTTCATGTGGTTTTTTTCCAGCACTTTCCCAGACCTCCTTCTTTCTGATTCTCGAATCTTCTCAGAAACATTGAACAGCACAGCTTCTGTTGATGGTCTTTCATTTTTTTGTTAGTCAACAATTACTACCCACTGGATTCTCGTCACACCCCACAAAATCATAAAGTATGTTTGAACTAAAAACTATCAGTTCTTACTAATCCAATAATCTTCTCAAAATGAAACTTTGCCATAGTAAAAAGCATATCTGACTCTGGTGACCATAAAGGCAACAATGGTTGAGGAGAAGTAAACCCATTCCCTCAGATAAAGTCAGAGAGCTTGATCTGCACCCAGCTTCCAATCTGTAGTGGGAGACACTAAAGGAAATCTCCACCATGCGAGAATAGAATGGACATTCTGCTGAGACAATTGTGTATGCACATCTGTGGCTAACAGCTCTCTATGGCTAACAGCTCTCTGTGGCTAACAACTCTATGTGGCTAACAACTCTATGTGGCTAACAACTCTATGTGGCTAACAGCTCTCTGTGGTAAACAGTATGTTTGAAATCAAAGCTGCTCCTGTTCAGACACTTTTCTCAAATACATTAAGTGACATGTCAGATGAACATTGAATGTGATTTTGTCTTTAAAGTGTCATTTAGCAATCATCACTAATTTAATTTCATACCAATTTAAAATATTCCATTATTAATAGATATTAGATAACATCAGATATTATTATCAGAGGTGGACATTCCAGGTTCAGAAAGTAAAACTCCTTCCCAGGATTTTACTCAAGCTTGCTGGATTTTCTAATTAGTGCAAGCCATATAAAATTAGTGGAATCAACACAATCCAGGAAGCCTGAGTAAAATCTTGGTGAGGACTTTTACTTTCTGAACCTGGAATGTCCACCTCTGATTATATGTTTGCGAATGATGAAACAGGTACTTCACAGTGACTTTTCCAGTCTGATATGTGTGAAATGTGAAAACTGCCTAATGATTACATATTAGAGAATAATGATGGGAAAATTGTTAAATCTCTTCTTTATATTCTTATGTTCTAATATATTTAATGGTATATTTAATGTTAATAGACTGACAATGTCAAATCCTTTTTATTTGATTTACTCTGCGTAAGATAAAACTGAGCTGTATTTGGATGGGAGGATCTTCACATTCTCTAGCTGACCGTGTGTTCCGTTCCACTGGAAACTTTATGCCACTGATTAGATTTGCCTTATTCAGGGCAGATGCACTGCAGGCCTTTCATAGCAGTTGACTTTTCCCCTGTAAACAAATTCCATCGCTTATGCTGCGTCTCATCTGGGTTTCCGCAGGTCCTCAGAGCCTGCAGGCCCGGGGCTGGTGTTACTATGGGCACATACACTTTGCTGCTCCTTCTCCTCTAAGGGGCAGCTGTTCTCATGCCATACACCTCCATACACACCTGCACATTACCATGGGATGTTTCCTTACACTGACCTTCGGCCTTGTGTACAGGTATGCCATGTAGATGTATGATAAATATGATCTGAAATGTAAAACTGAATTAAGATTCAGATCAAGACAAGAACTTCATACTGGGCTCTGCCATCCCTCACGTCTTTAGTGTGGTTCTTAATGGAGCTGATGACCTCTACTGGTGTTGAGTGAAATTGCAGGACTGTAAATACATCTTTAGAAACATAGAAGACGAAGAACAAGAAGAAAAAGAAGAACAACAACAACAAGAACACAAACAAGAATAAGCAACACAAACAACAACATGTGCTACAAAACAGGCTTTATAGTATAATTCCAAAGGTAAAAAGGTATAGAATACACATATATGTAAACAAAATATAGTATGCAAAAAAGTAACTATTAAGAATGTTTAACTTCTAGCCAGTACTAATGTGTGTGTGTGTAATATATGTATGTAATATATATATATATATATATATATATATATATATATATATATATATATATATATATATATATAACATATACTGTATATATAAATGTATATATATATATATTACATATCAATCTATAATTTTAATGGTAGGTTTATTTTAACAGTGAGAGATAGAATATTAAAAAAAGAATCCAGAAAATCACATTATAGAAAATACATAAACTGACTTGCATTTCACTGTGTGAAATAAGTTTTTGATCCCTTAGCAAAACGAGACTTAATACTATAGCAAAACCCTTGTTGGCACGCACAGGCACGCACAGACATTTCTTGTAGTTGTTTCTTGTAGTTTGTGCACATATCAGGATAAATTTTGGTCAACTCCTCTTTGCAGATCATCTCTAAATCCTTAAGGTTTCAAGACTTTGATTTGGCAACTCGAAGCTTCATCTCCCTCCACAGATATTTTATGGGATTAGGGTCCAGTCCTGTGTTTCCTTGGCTGTAAGTTTTGGGTCAGTGCTTTGCTGGAAGACCCATCCATGACCCATTTTCAGTGTCCTGGTGGAGGGAAGGAGGATTTTATGACACACGGCCCCGTTAATCCTCCCAGTGCTACAGTGTCCTGAGCCCTTAGCAGCAAAACACCCCCAAGCATAATGTTTCCACCTCCATTCTTTACCGTGGGGATGGTGTTCTTGGGGTCATAGTCAGCATTTGATGCCAAAGACCTTGATTTTGGTCTGATCTGACCACAGCACCTTCTCCCAAGCGCTCTCTGAATCGTTCAGGTGTTCATTAGTAAACATCAGGCAGAACTGCACATGTGCCTTCTTAAGATGGGGGACCTTGCAGGCACTGCAGGATTTAAATCTATTATGGCGTAGTGTGTTACCAATGGTTTTCTTGGTGACTGTGGTCCCAGCCGCCTTGACACCATTAACAAGCTCCTCTCAGCCTTGTGCAGGTCTATGGTCTTGTCCCTGACATCCTTAGACAGCTCTTTAGTCTTGCTCATGGTGGAAAGGTTGAAGTTTGATTGATTTTGTAGACTGGTGTCTTTTATACGTGTGACAAGTTGAGACAGATGTCTTTAATGTGGGTGACGAGTTGAAATTAGGAGTATCTAACCAGTCCGAGTGAGGCAGAACTCTTAATGGTTGCTATGTAATCAAATACTTATTTCACTAAAAAATGCAAATCAATTTATGTATTTTCTATAATGTGGTTTTCTGGATATTCTTTTCGATATTCTATTTCTCACTGTTAAAATAAACCTACCATTAAAATTATAGACTGTTCATTTCTTTGTCACTGGGCAAAGTGATGGATCAAATCAGTGAGGGGTCCAATAATTATTTTCTCCACTGTATATATATCAAGAGTTAAGATTAAAAGATGAATATGGGGTAAATTGACATGGCATCTGGAAAAATCAGACTGGAAAGAACCACATTAAATGTAATTGTAATAAAAACAAATGCAAAAAAATTATGTTTCTAATGCAGTTTCTAATTATTTTAGCATTCTAATAAGCATATATTAGCTTAAAAACATCTTCTCTAAAATGATAATAAACTGCAAAACGCATATTTTGAGCTTATCACCTATGGATGTGTCATATACTCATCATATGATAATGAATATAGGATGTCAATATTCATAGTAAAACATGAATGACTATGTCATTCTAAATATTACTATTACTATAAATATCAAAACACAAAACATGACTACTCGGCTAGCTTCCATAGTCCCCCCCCCCCACCCCCAATGCTGCTACTTCCCTGCCTCTGTCACATGATATTGTAAGCCCATATTTGATGGAGCATGTTTCCATGGTAACTGCTAAGTGTCGATGTCACCAGTGAATTTGTGAATGGAGTCTTAGGTCTGGAGAGTCTGTGGCATGTCATGCACTATGTGTATGCACTAGTCCATACGGAATGTTGTGAAATATACAAAGGCAAGATGACTTAAAATCTTTAACGATGCCAAACACATAAAACAGGTAGAAATAATAGTATATAGTCTGCCCTTCTGTTTGAGGTTTTTCCTTGCCCATCAAATTTTCAGCCTGTTTTCAAATATTTCATACAATCCATTTAAGCCATGTAAGCATTTCACAATCAACCCAAACTCCACCATTTATGTTGCAGAGTCATTGGTGTGACTAAGCTTGAAACTCTAGATGTAAAAGAAGCAAAGGGACTGGAGATCTTCTGGTAGGCTATGGTGATGAATTCCGAGAGGCCTGTGTCCTGTTAGCCTTCCATTTCCAGGTCATTTCTATAATTAGAAGTTGGTTTTAGTCTTTCTTTTCCAAGACGCCAGACATGATAGACTTTGCCTATCCAGTACCAAAACCAATCAACTTGTCATATCTCTTAAAAGTTTCCTTTTTGAAAATCATGTTGGTAACCGTTGATCTCCATTGACTTACATTGTTTTGCTGTTCGTTTGGTAGTGACGCTAAAGGATTATGGTTCAAGACGTCTGCCAGCTGGAAATTGGCCGTGGCGAGCTACTACGCGCATGCGAAGTTCATCCGCGCTTTTGAGGGGCGTTACTAGCGTGCGGCACAGGGGCGGGGCAGAGGTGGGTGTGTGGCCCAGCTGATACACGCATCCGCCACTGATTCCATCCTTTAATTCCAAGTAAGGGTGATAACAGATACAGTTCAGTTTTAATCTCTGCCCCCTCTGTTATTCACTGCACTATACATCTGAGCGACAGCCGAACAAGAGCCGTATTTGTGGCGTCCCAGTGTATCGCGCGTCGCTGACCGTGGTGCTGCAAATAGTAAGTACCACGATGGACGGGCATTCATCGCGTGATATAGAACTAGCGTATTCATTGCACTGGGTTTGCTTGCATATACGTGTTGTGTATAACGTATGATTTGTTACATGAGTCCGTATTTAAAATACGCGAAATTACATGGTTAGACGAACAACTGGTGCCGCATTTCGGTATTTCTCGACTATCGTGGTTGTGAAGAATAACAGGAAGAGACGTGTAGGTAAGGGTTTCTGACTACACTGAAGCCTTACTATCACTGCGACTCATCCGAGTGGAAGTAAACTAGGGTAAGGACAACGGGAATGCATGCACGCGCTCTGCGAAGTGACCAACGCTTCCTTTCGCTCAGGATAATTATATTAAAGACGCCAGAATCGCGGTGGATCCCGACAACGCATTATGTAATGCGCTGACAAGAGCGGAGAGGAAAAAGAAGCAGTTTCTCGTTCCGTGTCTCTCGTGATGTTCACATAGCGCTGTGCGAACACGCGAACTACCGTGCACCCGCGGGCGTGTCTGTTTGTTTAAAAACACAAAAGTAAGGTTGCAACCGCACTAGATCGTCAGTGGAGGTCTGAGTCTGGAGTGGAGCACTTGCTTGTGTAGAAAATGGTGTGCATGGTGTGTGCACCGCATAGTAGACACTGAAGGGAGAACCACAGCAGAGCGAATTACATGTGAGAGCTATAAGAGGACACTGGTTTTGATGTGCTCGCGGGGACGTGGTGTCTCAGAAGGTGGGGATACGCTGTGGATGCAGATGTTCGGTAACTACGGAAGACATGAAGGAGAATACGTGTTCGAGAATCTGCTGTACAGACATGTGGTCTCTTCAGTTACATTGCGTAGTCAGAATAGTCACAACTCTGAAGAAGGTAATTTAAAGACCCGGGCCTTTCGAGAGGTGGGGTGAATGATACCCTCTCATGTATTTATTGTAACCTCAGCTCAGAGACCTGTTACTGTAAGCATGGAAGTAAAGGCTTAGTTAGGTTTGAAAGTGAAGATTAGAGTAGAACATGGTACCGTGTTTGTAAGTCTGGTTTATTAGTCATGTGGTTAGATGTTTTCTGTGTAAATCTATGTGAACTTGATACCAGTTGATTCACATTGTACAAAGAAACTTGCCCAGTGCACTCGCGAGTGTGTTTATGGGTATGTGTGTGTGTGTGGTGTGTGTCTGTGTCTCTGTGTGTGTGCGTACGAGTTTTCATCTGAGAGAAGTGATGAGGTAATGCCAGGGAGGCATGTGCTGGAGTAAGAGCCCCCTGCTGGAAAGTCTTGTGCATCACATCGTGAAACAAGGCAGCTCATACCTCACGTTCCTCGTCAGAGGTGTTTTCATTCTACTAGAACGTGCATGAGCATCCGTGTGGTCCGTCGAGAGGGCAGTGTTGCACATTGACTCTGATCCAGCCTTTCAGGGGACCCTGCGTGTGTGTGATCTCTCTCTATCTCCAGTGTACGTGCCCACTAACCGGTGGTCTCAGCCTGAGTCCAGTGGCTCATGTCAGGGTGTGCAGCACTGAGTGAGAGGCCAGCCTCGGGCTCCCCACCATGGGCAGCGTAGGCAGCGGGGTGGCTGGCGAGCAGGAGTTCGCCATGAAGAGCGTGGGCACGCGCACCACGCTGCCCCGCGGCCCGCCCCTGTCCCGTCGCGGCCCGTCCGAGCGCAGCTTCAGCGCCGAAGCCTCCCGCCGCCCCCTCAGCCTCCGAGGGCACGGGCTCCAGCGACGATCGGGGGGGGAGCAGCAGCGCGGCCACCGACCGGCCCCGGCTCACCGAATCCACCACAGCCACCGCCTCCAACCTCGATAGGGCGCCGTCCATCGGCGAAAAGGCCGGAGGGGGGCCGGGCGGGCCCGCCCGCAGGGGGGCGGCCAGGCCGGGGGGCACACAGGGTGCGGACTTCTGTGGGAACCCGGCAACATACGCAGGCGACAAGAACGCCGAGGGCACGGCTCCCGCAAAGTCCAGAGAGGGGAGCAGCACAAAGGCAGGCAGGCGCACGCCGCCCAAGATCCTGCCTGTGTCCGGGAAACTGGAACAGGTAGGCAAGAGCAGGGGGGGGGTGATGTCCGTATTAATCAAAAGAGTCTCCAATGACTTTACAGTACACAATACAGTAGATAAAGTACATATCATGACAAGCATAACTATATACTAGAATGTTTTCAGCTCTGTAATTTTCCTTCTAATTGGAAAAGCATGTTCATTTCCACTGAACCAGACAGTGTCTCTCTACTTTTTCAAAGCCAGACGTAAAGTCTCCCTCTTCTCTCTGGGCTCTTCAGTAACCACATAGCTGCAATCTTTGAAACTTTGTAGCTTGCCATAAAAAGCATTACCTGACCTTGTGCAAATTATAATAGGAACAGGAGCTGTACACTCTTCTTTATGATCTCAGTTTTCATACAAACAGTTTGAAGTGGTCCTGTGAGTTAATTTCTCTTTTGTATTCCATACCCTCTCATAAAACACTTATCCTCAGAACAACTCTGCACTGGTGCGGCCTTCCGCCTTCAAACCCGTCGTGCCAAAGAGTTTCCACTCCATGCAGAACCTGGTGGGACACGCCGGGGGCAGCAGCGGGGCGGGGGGTCGACCCGCAGCGGGAGCCGGAGGCTCCGACGACCCCCAGTCACTTAGTGAGCAGGACAGTCCAGAGAGGGAGCGGGTGGGGGAGAGTGGCGGCCAGGGGGGCATGTCGGACTCAGGCAGGAACTCTCTCACCAGCCTGCCCACTTACGCGGGCCCGGGCTCGGCCTACGGACGCCCGCCCGCCCTGGGCCCCCTCAGTGCCTCCACCAGCCATATTAACAGACTGGGCATGGCGGCCGCCCCGCTGGACAAGCTGGAGAGACCCAACTACCAGAACGGGCTGAGCGCTTCTGACAGCGGCCGTTCGTCCTCGGGGAAAAGCTCCTCGTCCTATCAGAGGCTCTGTCACCTGGGAGACGCAGCTGCTGCTGTTCGCCCCTCCCCCTCCTCGGATGACATCATCCAGGACTTGGAGGACCGGCTGTGGGAGAAAGAGCAGGAGGTGAGTGTTACAGGAATGACCTGAGGTATCCTCAGAGGACCAACGCTGGTCTTTATGGTTACATAAGTGGCAATAGATCCTTATGTAGATATATGTCTTATTCATGCAGTAGCCTTTACAAGGGACAATTTCAATGGATCAATAGATGATTGTCTTACTCATACCCAAACATGTACACTCTGACATACATTTTTTAGCACAATTTTGTCTTGAAATACATCAACATACAGAGTACATAATATTCCTTATGAAAGCAAGAAACAAGTACTTTACGAATAATCCAAAATAAATTGGGTTTTCTTTGTCCAACCTACTTACCTCTGCGGTTAGATGTGTGCATTATGCCTGTTTATGATAAGGCAGCGATCACTAGTAAATACTAGGTATATTTATAGTGCAGGATCATAGTGCATCTTCTGTCTTTGCAGAACATGCAGTGAAGAAATAACAAAAAAACGTTTACTAATCTGAACTGTAAAAATACTAGAACTGTATTTGTCCGAGTATAGAGGGGATTTACTGTTGGATGAGTTCACTCAAGTAGAAGGAAAAGGACCCTACGCAAGTCGTCCCAAATCCCGCCGCCACCCTAATCCCACGGCTGCTGTCGAATAATCCCGCCGGTGCCGTGGCCCCGCCTCACGCCTCTCTCCCTCCCTCCCCCCGCAACCCGCTCGCGCGCCGAGGTTCTCCACATGCGCCGCAACCTGGACCAGAGCGAGGCGGCCATCGCCCAGGTCTTCGAGGAGAAGCAGCGCGTGTGGGAGCGCGAGATGGAGGAGCTGCGCCAGAACTACGCCGGGCGCCTGCAGCACGTGAGCCGCCGCGCCCAGCGCTCGCAGCAGGCCCTGCAGGCCCAGGTGTCACGGCTGCAGCAGGAGAAGAACCGGCTGCAGGAGGAGATCGGCGTGCTGCTCGCCCAGCGCGACCAGCTGGAACGCAAGTGCCTGGACTACCGCAAGGAGCAGGCCGACCTCCTGCCCCGTCTGGAGGAGACCAAGTGGGAGGTGAGGGCTGAGCGGATTGGCTGGAGATATCGTTGGTATCGTTGGTGTGGCGTGAAATATATGGCACGTGCGTGCATACAGAAATGTGCAAAATGGTCAGCGGTGGTACAGTAATTAATTACATGTACTCCATTACATTACATGTACTCCATTACATGTACTCCATTACATTTCACTACTTTTTACAAAAACCATTGCTCCTCATTACTTTTTAAATCAAATGAAATTGTATAAACAGTAGATGATGATGATTATGATGATGATGTGCTTTCAGACTAAAGGGCACCAATCGGGGCACAGCGGGTATTTTAATTAGCTCTTTTGCTTTGGCATGTTGAGCAGCAGTCGAACTGCAGTCGAACTGCTCAGCAGAGGCCCATGACCCAAGTCCGCCTGTTCTCAAAAACCAGAGAATGAGAAACAATCGCCTTGTGATTTAACATGTCTAGAACCAGGTTTCCTGTTCAAATGGCTACTTTATTTGACATACTAATGCTCAGTTTTATCCTTCAGTACTTCACCAGCAACTTTGAAAACTGGGTAGTTAGATAGTTTTAAGGAATGTAATGAACTATTATCAAGCTATAAAGTCTAGAAGAAAGAATGTCACAAAAACAATTTCAAATTATTTAAATATTAAAATAGTATTAGAAGGTTTTTGATTTTTTTTAGAGTATTTAGATATGACATTGTGGTTAGACTATTATTTTCACAAATGATCTCTCCAGAATAAATAAGCTTTATGTAATCTAATCTGTTTCATCATAGAGAATCCAGAAATAATCATGCATGCTGATAAGTAGACTCTAACAATGGCCCCTTTTTGTATATATTAAAAACATTCTTGGGGTATTCCAGGGCTATGTTCCACTCAAGCCCTGTATGTGTACTGCGTCCACCTCACGGGGTGGTTAGTGTGAGCTTGTCTCATGGCCGGCAGGTGTGTCAGAAGGCGGGAGAGATCTCCCTGCTGAAGCAGCAGTTGAGGGACAGCCAGAACGAGGTGACCCAGCGGGCCGGGGAGATGGTGGCACTGAGGAGCCAGCTGAAGGAGCTCAACGCGCAGCTGAGGGAGAGGGAGGAGACCATGCTCGGCCTGAAGGACTCGTACAGCAGCAAGAGTCGAGAGCTGGAAAGGTGCGAGGGGGAACTGAAGAAGACGCTGGCAGAGGTGCGTGCGCGTTTCCAAACACACACGATTAAGCATTCGGTGTGGAACGTCTTAAATCTCACTTGATCTCCTTTGATCTCACTTGATCAAATGGTTGAGTGTTTCCGTAGTCACCTGCTTTAATCAGGTGCCTCCTCCCTCTGCCTGGAAGGTGTCTGCGCTCTGGGACAAGCTTGTCGTCTTCGAGGCGGAGGTTCTGGGGCTGAAACGAGCCCTGGGCGAGTTGAGCTACGGCGGCGAGCGGGCGACAGGCGGCTCGGGGGGCGGTAACCTGCCGTGGGGCGGCCTGCATTCGCCCCGCACCCCGGAGGGCCTGGCGGCCGCCGCCACCGCCACCGACCCCCCTGCTGAGCCTGCAGAGCGACGAGGCCAAGGCACGGCGGCAGGAGGCGGGCGAGCTGCGTCAGCAGCTGGAGCGCCTGCAGGGCGAGCTGAGGCTGGAGAGGCAGCAGCGCGAGCTGCAGGCCCTCACCTTCGCCCAGGAGCGCCACACCTGGCAGGATGAGAAGGAGCGCGTGCTGAAGTACCAGGCACGCCTGCAGCTCAGCTACGTGGAGACGCTGCAGAGGAACCAGGCTCTGGAGGAGCGCGTGGGGCAGCTGGGGGCCAAGCTCGTCATCGCGCCTGGCTCCTCGCCGCCGCCCACCCCCGGGAGCCCACCTGACCCCTGCGCCCCCGTCACCGTCACGCTCACGCCGGCTGCAGACAACGACGACCCCAAGTCGCCCGACCTTAACCAGCTGGCTCCGCCCTGGCCCGCACCCTCGCGCCTCGAGAGGATCGAGTCCACGGAGATTTAGTGCCACCGCTGTGTGCTGACTTGATACAGAGACAATCTAACTTTTTGCCCTCTGCATACATTGCTAAAAATGATTTGTTTTAAATCACTTACAAGTCCCGAATATTAGCTTAGGGGCCCCGATTAGAGGACTTGCTACTTTGAGGGAACAACAGAACATGCAGTTATAAATCAATGTGCTGGAAAGATGAAGGACCCACTCCAGAGAGACGACGTCTCATGCTGTCACATCACATGCGCCCACACATGTACACTGACATCCTCTATCTCAAGGGATCAATGAACCAAGAAGAAGAAATGAGAGTTTGGAAGCTGTTTGAGTACGAATTGATTTTTAAAGATGGAGAGGGTTGTTCAAGGTGTCTGGAATCAGCATAGAGTGTTGTAATTACGAGAAAGGCACAGGTTTGCTTCAATGATGTTTCAGGGATACTGGGGAACCTGGTTCTCCATCACTGCACACTGGCTGCAGTGTCTAAAAATGATCACAAGGGGTCATCAAAGAGCCTTAGGAGGGATCCCACTCGCAGACAGTACATGAAAAAAACAAAAACGTTTTCTTTTTGGCTTTGTTTGGTTGAGAAATTAAGAGGTACGGAAGAACTATGAAAATTTGCTTTGATTTATAATATAAGTTGATGCTTTAAAAAAACATCAACTTATGATTAAAATATACTTATTTGAAAGGGATGAGGAGGGGTTCGTATGTGGTGAGAAGCAGTAAGCAGAACATGGTGAGACAGAACCAGTCCGGGTGTAGGACGTTAACCTCTCTAAGAGAGGGACAGACTTGCTGCTATGTGCCAATGTGATGTTCTGTGTTGTTGAAAGACTGGCTATGGATTTGGCTGTTGATCATTGCTATTTATGTAAACATGTTAATATACCAAGATACTTCATGTGAATATTTTGGAAAGACGATAATTATTGCATTGTTCTAATTATTGTGACTTGATGCGGCAGACCATTCTACACTGCATTACTTTCTCTGAAATGATACATACAGTACAGACCGACCATTTAATCTCTTCTTTGACACAATGCAACAACCATATCCAAAACCATGTTCCTTTTGATGTTGTTGTTATAAATGTAATTATGTTGTTTTAGAGCGCAAATGCTGTTTTTATACTCATTTTTATGTTTGTATTTATGTTAGTGTAATGGCTTGATGAAAAGCATACCTAAGCAAAAATCAGAAATAAAGACACGAGTAAACCAATATTAGCCTATACTGTTTGTGTTCCACAAGCGTGAAGAAATAATGTATCACGTGTATGCCGTGGCAAGAGAGACGGTCTCCCCGCCACTGGGCGGCAGTATTAGCAGGGAAGTGTTGCTTTCTGTTTCAACTAGAAGAAGTGTGATGCTCCTAGGAGCTCTTCCCAGAGGTTTGATGTTGTAGCTGTTCTTTCATTTAACTGTTCGTGTCCATGTCAGCAAAATTGAAATAGATCGTACATTTCAGTAAACAGCATGTTCAAATTACATTTAAATCTTTGCCAGTATATGCTCAACTTTAAATCACACATGATATCTAGGTTGTTGTGTAATTAATTGTATGTAGTTAGCTAGCTAGATAATTGTAGCTAACTAGACACCGACTAGGGCAGTTAGGCTACCAGCTAAAATAAGCAAACACTCTCGGTAAGTCGTTGCACTTAGAAATAACGTAAACGGTCTATACAATTTACTAAAGACTTCACATATTAAACTAGCTAGTTAGGTTAGCTTACGCTACGTGCTCACTGACGAAAACCAAGACTAGTTAGCTAGGTAGAGTTTTCAAAGTGTATCAGCAGACTAGCTATATGAATATTTGGATATTTAGATCTTCGAATATCTCTACATACATATGTTATGTATATATCGACTTAGTGTTATATATATCATGCCTATTGTTTTAATTAAACTCATTGTCGGTAATGGCAGGATCAACAGTTGTAAGGTGAAAGTTCTTTTAGGTCTAAAGCTAGTTAGTTAGCTAGCTAGCCTTGTTTGTAGTTGCACTGTAAAAGTACTCATTCGTGAAAACAAAATGTGGGATACAATTATTGTAGGTGTGATATATTTGACACCTAACATGTTCATATATTAATATTTCCAGCTCCTGTATGGGGTGACAATGGTTGTCAACCTTTGCCTGCCGCCTTTTAAGACCACTGTTCACTCCAATAAGGTAGCCAACCAGTTCGTACACTAGCATATCTTTGTTACACAAGACCAGTCGTTGGGCTGTTTACATTTACAGTCTGATACAGACAGACAGGTTCACAACCTGTTGTAAATTTTCCTTGTTAATATCATTGTAACAGTTTGATGACTTGTGATTCATTTCATTGTGCAGTTGTATACATCACTATCTAAGTCAGTGGTATCTTGGACTCTTATTTGTATCAGCTAGGATTCATTATCTGAGCAGATGACAAAGCCCCTGTGGATAAGAGTGTCAGCTCAATTCTGTGAATGTAAATGTTTATAGTACTATGCAGATAAGTGTGGTCTGTCACAGCTTATGAGTTGTGAGTTACATGGTTATGAGTTTCTTTTGATAGACCATCTTTTCACTTCTATCAGATATAAATTGTCTTCTTATCATGTTGTTTCGGAGTAGGAGATTGCTGTTGGTGTGTGGATAGTGTGTCATTGCTGACCATGTATTATTGTTTTTTACCATGGAACGTGTCTGTCCTCTGTGATGTGCGTCTTTGCATCACTGTGTCAGAGGCCTTCAGAACTGCTTCTTGGTTCTTCCTCTCTGCTTACAGGTATGTGCGGATGGCTGCGATGTTTCAAATCTCTTGTCTGGGGATCCGGTAGCTCGACGGAGGGGTTTTAGGCTGGAGTACTTCCTCCGACCTCCGCTACACGTGACCCTGCGTTTCCAAGTGAGGGTTGAGCTGTGCCGTGTGGACGTTGAACTGTGGCCCTGCGGCATGGACAAGGGTAGCACCGCCAGGAGGCTGGAGGTCCTTACTTGTCCTGACCTTCACTCTAAAACCTCTGACCGTGAAGAGAACGGACAGTTCAAGCTTGTAGGACGCTGTGAATTAAGGGAGGAGGTGCTTGTGTGTTTTGGACATCCACATTTTCGCCAGCGAGCTCCTTTCTCTGCACCCCCACCCGAGCCTGCCGCCTGCGGGAAGCAGCAGGAGCTCTGGAGCCGGGGACCACAGTCGCTAGGTTCAGTGGGCCAGCTCCGCATCTCTGTGCCTTATGGAGGAGCTGCGTCTGCCCTGGGAATCAAGTCTTTGGTGGTGTGGGGAGTCCCTGCTTGCTGCTGTTCTCCTGCAGAAGTGGAGAAGATTCAGAAGGCACATATAGACAGCTTGAAGCAAGAGCCCTCTGCTTTCCCATTGCCTCTGCCTGTCTCTGTGTCAGACACATCACCTATGCCAGAGTCTGGGCCCTCCGAAAAGACTGTCCCGGAGGAGTTCCTGGACCCTTTGACCCTGGAGCTCATGGATCTACCCATGATCTTGCCTAGTGGTATGGTTGTGGACAGCAGCACCTTAGAGGAGTACCAGAAACAGGAGGCCACCTGGGGACGTTTGCCAAATGACCCCTTCACCGGTGTTCCTTTCACAAAAGACTCAAAACCACTCCCTAACCCGCACCTTAAAATCCGTATTGACAGTCTGAGACTGAAAACTGGGTGCACAGGAGTCAGGAGCAGAAATGGTCTACTGATCAAACCTCAACCTTCCAGACTGGTCTTGGCATCGAAACCTGAAAGACCCAGTTGCTCAGTAGACTCTGTTGCTCTGAGCTCACAGGCTGGACCTAGTGAGATGGCGAACTGGCAGGCTCGGTCTAGAGGTTGTAACATTGAGGAGCAACAAAAACAGGCTATCAGTAAAGATAACCTTCACAGAATAAGTGATCCTAAGGTTCAGCACAGACATGTTGCGGGAAAAGGGTTCATAGTGGGGTCTGTAGCTGAAACTAACAATATTAGAAAGGATAATGTTGGGCACTCCACCAAAAGGAAACATCAATCAAACCTTTCTTCAACTAATGCAAACTCGGCTACTTATTCACCTTTTCTGACCAAAATGCCCAGAACAGATGCAAGCCTCACCCTCCCCGTGGGTTGGTACTACACACAGACTCATAATGCCTCATCTAAGTCATAATATCTTCTGCTGTCTTCCATATTCTGCATGTCTGATTTTCTTCCTTTTTCCTGTCAGACACAGACTCCAGCCAAGCCTCTCACGAGCAGCGCCTGTCGGACAGTTTAGACCAGGCCCTCAGCTCTGCCCTGAATGGTTTACCAGCATATACGTCACAAAGCACGCCGGAGTCAGACACCACAGCTGGTAGTACTCAAAGACAGAAAGAACAAGGGGACATATTGTAATAAGACATTTGTGTGGGAGGTGTCATCATTACATACAGTAGTGGCACAGAGAATTAATAGCTTTTTTGCACAACACTGGATAAATATTGTTTATTTGTGTGGGAAAAGGAATCTTAAGCATTAATCAAATCAAACTATATGTGTAGAAATCTTCAGTCTTGCATGCTAATGTCCTCGTTTCTGGCTCTGTGTTTTTTTCCAGGACTTAGCAGCTGTGGTTCATGCTTATGCACCTTGACTGTGTATTCCATGAGCTCACTGGCGTACTCTTTGCCCTGCGGTCACCTGCTGTGTCGACCATGCCTGAACCTCAAACTACCTCCCCAGTCACCAAGACTGCCAATCACATGCCCTACATGTAAAGCATGTGCTCCTCCAAATACAGTCACCCGAGTGCACCATTAAACGGCACGTCCTCCCGATCAGGAATGATATTCTTGTTACGAGACGACATGAAGCTGTAACTAAAAATGTATGCTTTATGTTTTTGTTGTGGTCTGTAATTAAAGGTTTTCTAGGATAATGGTTTTGGAGTTTTGTGAAAGTTGCTCAGAACCTGCAAAACACATTTCTAGATGTGCTTAATTGTGGTTCCTTCATTTAGCTTCATTTTCTTTAAGAAGCAGTGTTTAAATATGCCCTTAATATGAGTCCTCATTGCGAAGAAGCTTTCAGGGTGGGAAGCATACGTGTGGAGGCAGAGCAGTGTAGCAATTATTGGTGTGCAGAAACGCAAGGACAGGTGCGATGTAGTGTCGAAGAACCCAAGGATGAGTGTGAGCGGTGGGACTTAAAGCCCAAATGACAGCAGGACACAATTACACACACTTCCCTCCCTCTTTTAGTGGCCACAAAGGCAGCAAGGACATGCTGAAGGAAACGCATTACCACGTTGCCTTCTTGAGGAAAACTACACTGCGCTCTATGGGGACACAGGTGAAATCGTCAGTGTTAAGCAGTGTACTCTTACCTCTGGTGACAGGTGAAATTGTCAGTGTTAAGCAGTGTACTCTTACCTCTGGTGACACAGGTGAAATCGTCAGTGTTAAGCAGTGTACTCTTACCTCTGGTGACACAGGTGAAGTCGTCAGTGTTAAGCAGTGTACTCTTACCTCTGGTGACACAGGTGAAGTCGTCAGTGTTAAGCAGTGTACTCTTACCTCTGGTGACACAGGTGAAATCGTCAGTGTTAAGCAATGTACTCTTACCTCTGGTGACACAGGTGAAGTCGTCAGTGTTAAGCAGTGTACTCTTACCTCTGGGGACACAGGTGAAATCGTCAGTGTTAAGCAGTGTACTCTTACTTCTGGGGACACAGTTGAAATCGTCAGTGTTAAGCAGTGTACTCTTACCTCTGGTGACACAGGTGAAATCGTCAGTGTTAAGCAGTGTACTCTTACCTCTGGTGACACAGGTGAAATCGTCAGTGTTAAGCAGTGTACTCTTACCTCTGGTGACACAGGTGAAATCGTCAGTGTTAAGCAGTGTACTCTTACCTCTGGTGACACAGGTGAAATCGTCAGTGTTAAGCAGTGTACTCTTACCTCTGGTGACACAGGTGAAATCGTCAGTGTAAAGCAGTGTACTCTTACCTCTGGTGACACAGGTGAAATCGTCAGTGTTAAGCAGTGTACTCTTACCTCTGGTGACACATGTGAAATCGTCAGTGTTAAGCAGTGTACTCTTACCTGTGGTGACACAGGTGAAATTGTCAGTGTTAAGCAGTGTACTCTTACCTCTGGTGACACAGGTGAGATCTTCAGTATTAAGCTGTGTACACTGACCTCTATGGGGACAGATGAAATTGTCAGTATTAAGCTGTGAACACTGAACAACTGACTAGGTGCTTTTTGTCAGTTGCTATTATGCAAAATTGGCCAGACCATTTTAATCAATCCTGCTGACTGCATGGATTACAAAAGTGTTCTCTTTTTTTTGAGGAGGGGGGCATATTTCTGACATCCTGAAAGCATCCTGTTTCTTCCTTTAATGGAATGTGTCCATATAAATGTATATTTAGTTTCCTTTTAATTATCTGTTGAGGCCAAGGGGATTGTGGCAGTGAGCCATGATAGTTTCTCCACTGGAAATAGTGGAGAGAGCACTACAGAATACTACACAGAAATAATTCTACTTGGATGAACCCCTATTAATAACTAGCTAAATACTGTTAAGTAAATTCATTTGGCTCCCTTCAATTAAATAATTATGTTCAAAATAAAAGTCTGTTCTGATATGACTGACAATTCTTTAAATATCACACTTTATGTTTTATAATTTGTGCTGGGATTTAGAGCAAGAACAAATTCTAGATCTCCATACAGTTTAAATGTGCTTTACAGAAAAAGTGCTATATAATCTTAACAGAACTAACAGCAACTAGAACCCCTCCCCAAATGAAGATGGAGAGTAGACTATAAGGACTACGAAGCTTACACCCTAACAGCCATAATTGGAGTATCTTGTTTCAGTGCAGCAGAATGTAGCAGGTAACATTGTCCAATCCCAGTATGTGCTGTCAGAATGGACTTTACATCAGTTTTAAACAATTTAAACCAAAATATTTAGAAATAGCCACTAGCAGTAGCTACATATGATTTGCTGAGCAGTTCTTAGTAAACTGAGTAAACTTGTTTAGATGTATCCTATCATTTATGTGGATTATGCTTATTAAATTATGAGGCACAGTGATCACTCTGTATCTCAAATCATATTTTACTTATGAAGCACCTACAGTATATGTATGCCATTTAGTTAAATTAGGCATCCTTTATACATTATTGTCAACTGATCATAATATCAAAGTTGTCATAGTTCATCTGTGTCAAAACAGCCTGATGTCACATATACCATATTTAAAACCAACTCAGCTTATTATGCAAACACATATCAGATAATGCAAGAAAGAACAAACCAGGAATATTATGAAATGCTTTAAACATCCTTTGGAAACCATCTGAATTTCTTTAGCATTAGGCTTTATACTCATCTTTTGCTTTTGTGTCACCCTGCATGTCGCTGAATTATTTGAAAATGTTATTCTAAATTAGTGCTCCTGCTGTTTTGAATGCAAAACAGGCATTTCTGTTGTTTTCTTCCTAGCTGCATGTTGTGCAGATGAATAAGGTGTATGTGATTCTGATAGTCTGACCCCTCTCCCTTCACATCTGTTACAGTCCTCTCCACCAACATTAACCCCTCCATATCTTGTGACAATGTGTAATGTATTTATGTCCTAAGGTGCCATGGTGAGTAAAGCTTAGCTTAGAGTAAAGCTTAGTAAAGCTGAGTAAAGCATATGCTGGCTGTGTGGTTAGCAGTTGAGTTATCCTGGCGTATGCTGGCTGTGTGGTTAGCAGTTGAGTTATCCTGGCGTATGCTGGCTGTGTGGTTAGCAGTTGAGTTATTCTGGTGTATGCTGGCTGTGTGGTTAGTAGTTGAGTTATCCTGGCGTATGCTGGCTGTGTGGTTAGCAGTTGAGTTATCCTGGCGTATGCTGGCTGTGTGGTTAGCAGTTGAGTTATCCTGGCGTATGCTGGCTGTGTGGTTAGCAGTTGAGTTATCCTGGCGTATGCTGGCTGTGTGGTTAGCAGTTGAGTTATCATGGCGTATGCTGGCTGTGTGGTTAGCAGTTGAGTTATCCTGGTGTATGCTGGCTGTGTGGTTAGTAGTTGAGTTATCCTGGCGTATGCTGGCTGTGTGGTTAGTAGTTGAGTTATCCTGGCGTATGCTGGCTGTGTGGTTAGCAGTTGAGTTATCCTGGTGTATGCTGGCTGTGTGGTTAGCAGTTGAGTTATCCTGGCGTATGCTGGCTGTGTGGTTAGTAGTTGAGTTATCCTGGCGTATGCTGGCTGTGTGGTTAGTAGTTGAGTTATCCTGGCGTATGCTGGCTATGTGGTTAGTTTGGTTAGGTTTTTCATTTCTTCTAATATGAATCTATTTTAAAAAGAAACAAGCCACAGAAGAACATATCATGGTGTTGGTAGCTTGTTCTGTAAACACTAAAGGTTATACCAGTATTCAAATTATTCAAATTATCTTTATTTTTAAAATAATGTTTTTTTGATTACCTTAAAAGTTGTACTGTAACAGCAATAAAACTGAGCAAAAACAGAGCATTTAGGTGAATGAACCGGCATTATTTGAGCATTACCTTAGCAGATGCCTTAGAGGTGGGAGGGAGTAGCGACATTAAATGTCCTGACGTCGCCTTAACACAAGTCTGAAGAACAGAATGGCGAGTATAAAAAGCATTTTGAACACTGCTTCATTTGAAACGGGAACAGGGGGTACACACCTCACGACTGAAACATCGTGATGTCCGACTCTTCGCTTCCAGCGTGCATGATCTGTGTCCTAGCGCTCTCCTTGCTGTCTTCAGCTTGTTATATTCAGAACTGCCCCCGGGGAGGAAAGCGCTCGTTTCCAGACATCGGAATAAGGCGGGCAAGTATCCCAATAGTTACGTTAATTACTTTTTTATTTTCTGTTTAATAGCCTCTAGTTTACAATTATACCCTTACTTAAATTTACACTTGTAAAGGTTACCAAGTGCCGATATTCAACATTGCATAGACTATAAAAAAAGATTTGTTAAAAGGGTTTAAAAAAGGTACTTAAATGTACTTTTTGCAGTACTGCTTTTATGCAGCGTTCAATCATTACAGCTGAATGATAAAATAAGAAAGGCATTGTTTGCTTTTGCTACATAAACATGTTTAGCATATATCATATAAAATATGATATAATGATATAAAAGCTAATCGTGAAGCGCCCAATTTAACATGTGTAACAAAAGAGTAATTTGGTTGTAAATGAAGGTAAATACTATAATTATGTTTAGGACACTGTAGGAAGGTAGATGCTTTTGAAGCTTGGTTTGGAATTTGTATCGCATATCAGTGATATTAGAAGAATATAACTGTTATCTAAAACTGGATAGAATGTTCTAATCTAGTTTCAAGCCCTCATGCTACTTAATGGAAGTTGGAAGTTTTGTATTTTTGGAAATGTTGAAATTACTAAAAACTTTTAGAAAATGTATAAAACTTTAAATATTAGTCATGCCTAAGCAATAATACATCATCATGCAGCCCTGATGAACTTCCATTCTGTTATTTGGACATGTGGATGTAAGAATGCCTCCAGTCTGACGTCATGTGACATGTGACGGGTTCACTTAACTCTTCATTGACTTATTATGTGGGAATGCAATATTAATTTAATGCATGTATGATGGTTTGGTGCAAAATCATTTCCCTTCTGAAGTGCATGTCCTGTGGTCCTGGGGAGAGGGGTCGCTGCTTTGGCCCCAGTATTTGCTGTGCAGCAGATCTGGGCTGCTATGTGGGCTCTCCAGAGGCAGCCGGCTGCATGGAGGAGAACTACCTCCCCAGCCCCTGCGAGAGTGGAGGGAGACCCTGTGGATCTGAGGGGGGTCGTTGTGCTGCTCCAGGCATCTGCTGTGACTCAGGTCAGTGACACCTTGTGAAATAATAATTCAGTTAGTTTAAAGCCTTCATATAACACACAAGAAGTCAGGTACTGACATGACTGGTTTATTAATGATTTCTGGGTGTGTCCGTATTTTTATGTTTCATGTTTGCTCAGGTTTTGGCATTGCTCTCTTTTACAGAGAGGTGTGTCATCTATTCAAACTGTTCAGAAGGCAGCAGGTTTGACCATCCTGCAGAAGTAAACACCAGACTGAGCAGTGCCTCAACCAGGGAAACACTGTTGCGTCTCTTCAACCTGGCCACTAGAGGGCAGAGACAGATTTAAGATTTCAGATCTTCCTAAACATTTGCCTGCCTCAGCCCCCAGTTACACAGACTCTCATTTAAAATTTTAATGTCTATGTTATCAATCCATCCATCCATATCCATTTATCAGGGTCCTGGTCACGGGGGCAGTAGCCTAAGCAAATAGGCCCCTCTGGGGGGATACCAAGGTGTTCACTGGACAGCTGAGAGATATAATTTGTCCATGTCCTGGGTCTTCCCTGGGGTGTCTTCTCTGTTGGACATGCCCAGACACCAGTTGGACATGCCCAGCTACTGATCCTCAGTTACTGAAACTGGCTCTTGGTTGCTTTACCATTGTCTATGTCCATTTACCATTGTTTATGATGTCACAAAACATGAGCTGCTGATCCAGTATGTAAGTATGTAGTAAATAAAGACTGTCTTGCTGTAACATGTTTTCTGAACCTCTAATAATAATAAGTAAAAGTATATCCTCTATACAATATCTTTCTGGTGCACACCTTACTGTTGTTTTAGCTCGCGTCTTTTATATTTGATTTTTTTTTCCCATTGAATGCCAACAGACCAAAAGCAAAACAGACACTGAATCACTGTCACGACAAGCTACTTCACAAAAGGAAGCACGCATATGGCAGAGTTAGCAGCAGTTCTTGTTTTTACTATCTCTGCATTGATGCTCCTGTCAAACCACTGTTCTTGTTCGCTTTAATTTTGTAGAGACTGGTATAAAATCTTTCAAAAGCACAACCCTTGTATTAAACAATGAATAATGAATAATCATATTATTACATTTTGTTGTTAAAATGTAGTTTTAACATTCAATCATGCAGATCCACATATCAGAACTGACCTTTGAAAATACTCCCTACAAAATGCAAGTGTCAGAATACACAATATCAGAACGGAGACTTTCTACTGAGAAATGTTTGATTTTCCCTTCAGTCTTTGGTGTCTAATTCTATGGACATATCTAAAATACAGTCAACATTTTAAAGCTATCGAACAACTATAGAACTCTTTCAATGCCCAAATAACACTCTACTAGAACTACAACAGAATTGTTTATAATAAAACAGGATTATGTTAAGGTAATAAAGTACTTTAAGGATTAATAATTGCCCATCATTATCCTACGTACTCATAAAGGTAGCACAGATCCAACAGTTAGTAAATAGTTAGTAAACAGTAGTAACAGTTATTAAACAGTAGTAATAGTTGTACGTTAGACACAATTCTCTGATTTATTACTATAGCATATTCATAACATGCATTTTCACATAGCCAGTGACACCATATATATCAGTGTTAACATAAAATACACTAGATCCATTCACATTCATGTTAGAGTGAACTTCTGCAGAGCCACTACTGCTTTTATGTTTCAGTACATACTCTAACATTGAAATAAATCCCTTCAGTACCTTTTGTACCACCTGTCATTTTAAAGTGCAAGTCCGAACAGCTTTAAACTATTAAAGCTGTCGGGGTGGGGGGGTCCCATCATTCTTGGGTACTGATTCACACACATGTTGAGCTTCCAATAAGCTTAGACAAGCCACATGATTCCAAGTAGGTTGTTACCAGGTGAGCAGGTATGTGCATAATTTTGATTTACCTGTATCTGTACTTCATTCTCACTGTTGTCATCATGGAGCTGCGAGTTGCGTGCCTGGTTCTTCTACTCCTGTGTGCCATCTTCTTCACTTCTACTGATGGTAAGGAACCAGCCACTGGGGGAGAACTGTACACTGCATATATTTGTGCAATATTTCTTGTTTGTGTGTGCTCTCGGTCATGAGGCATTTATGAAGCATTTGTGCTGCTCAATGGGTATTTATCAGAAAGGTTATTCAAGATCACTAGTTTAATGAAATTATCAAACTAGTAAAACTGGTTTCAGTAGAATTTCTCTACTGTACTGCTATTTATTTTGCTAACTAATGATTGATGTTGATATGCATTTTCCCAAAGGCATTACACAATACAGGAACACTGTAAAGGAATTCAGGTGCTCACTTGAAGTAATTGTCTCATGTTTTCTGTAGCAAGGACTAAAATGTAGCAGATAAAAATATTTGTTTACTTGTCACAAGGGAAACTAGAACGGTCAATTCTAATGTGATGTTGAATTGTGTTTCATAACAGGATACATCCCACAATGCTGTGTAAACGTTTCAACAAAAGTTTCCCGCCAAACATTATGGAAAAGTACAAGATATGAGATTCAAAAAAGAAGTGGAGCCTGTGATATTACAGCATTGATGTGAGTGGAGGATGTATCTGATATGAACACTTTCACCGTGCCTTTCAAATCCTCATTATTCTTCTTCTTCTCTATATCTATCTGACTTGCTGCAGAGCTATGAGTCGGGCAGGAATCTTAGGTCATTAGGAACAAATCAGTTAGTCCTGCCAAAGGTAAAAACAAATTATGGAAAGGTAACATTTAGCTATTATGCTGTTTCTAAATAGAACCAGCAGTGAGATGATATTAGAACAATAATAATAAAATATTTTATTTAATGGCATATTTCGTGACTCATGGTCACCTTACATCACAAATCAAAGTACAACACATATACTGATACATTGTACATAAAATGTGGAATTATTTCCAGTTTTATTTATCTTTTACTTATTCTTATTTTCATTATTATTATCTTCTTTAATTCATAGGTATTTTATCTTAATTTTATTTTAATTTCTCTCAATTTACTTTTTAATAATTTTAAACCCTTTGTTTAAATGATTTCTTTAAATTCTTTATTTAATACATTTTTCTATTTTATTCCTTTAAAATCTTTTCTCCTCCACTCTTCTCTTTTCTTCTTTTATCTTGTTGCTTTCTTGAGGTTGATCTGACTTCCCAGATACAGTTTATAATAATATGACTTTTTTTTGCTCCCTTTTACAGACTATATTGGAAAAACAAGAAGTTCTGCATAGATCCGAAGTTTAAAAAAACATTGGATACGATAGATAGAAAGAAGAAATCCAGCCAGAGTGGAATACCAAAAAAAAAATCCAGAAAGCAGTGATAATATGTGATGAGTGAAATCCATATACTGTCACACATCTACATCATTTTTAGTTGTTGATGTTAAATGTGGTATAGGTGTTAAAGGGGGTGTGGGTGTTCAATCTGTGCATGTTTTGTACTACACAGAATATATAGAAATTTTAACACCTGTCTTTAATTACTTTTCATAAAAACTACTCTGATTTTCATTTGATGCCTCACTGCTGGTTGTTAAAGGTCACTATATAAATTAGGTTTGTGTAAATAAAATGAGATCTTCAGAGGTTTTGCTCTGTACTTCATACATAGACTACTATATGAATATTTTTAATACATGAATATTTACTAAAGAGCTGGTCATATAAATATTCTATCAGAATAGGTAATACCAGGTAATTCCTCGCTAGTAACCAAGAATGTATATAGATTGTGTAATATGCATTGTATGTTCTCAAAACAGCAATAACAGGTTAATTAATGTTATTACTTCTGTCAATGCTATTTGTTCTTTTGTAAGCCAATAACATTACAAATGGACAATGTGAATACAAATATTTTAGTCACAAAGATTTAGTAATTTGTAAAGACACTAGCCTCCCATCTAGTGGATGGACGCTGTTAGTTTCATCTTCGAAATGTCAACCTAGTTTAGTGCCTGGTCGGCAGTGCTCACCTGTATCGGGGTTTACCGTCGGAAAATCTTTTGAAATAGTTTTGGCACAGATGAAGAGTGAATGTTCTGAATGTACTCCCACTTTTCGGGAGTGCAAGATTTGCAAAATGTTTCACTCTGCACGGCAAAATTAGGTCGACAAGTTAGAAGAAACGTCATTACCCAACAGCAAAAATGTCAAGAGCCTCTTGCTTTACTTCTTCGCCATCGTCGTCTTCGTCGCCGTCGTCGGCTTGTTCTTCACATAATCCCGGTTCAGAAAACGGACAATTTGTAAAGTTCCTTTCTGCTGCATTTTATGCTCTCAGCTCCTTTCTTATCATCGTTGTTAACAAGACTGTGTTAACGAACTACCGGTAAGACACACACTTCCACTTCAATAATGGACAGCCTATCACTTCCGTACTGTTGAAACGTTCCTCTCGTCTAGCTTCCAGTGTATCGAAGTATTATTAGACTTTCGTGAAAGCTTGTAACATTGCTTACTTTATACATATTCATCCACCGACATTTTGTTACTTGTTAATTTCATTAACATTTCATGTACTGTTTGAGATTGTAGCCTATTGTTAGCAAATTGTCCTGTGTTACCTGGGTTATTGGCTGGGTTGAGAGTGGCTACCAACATTTATTCAGTCAACAGACTCAGAAAGTGAATGTTGATGAAGAGTTGGAAGATGGATAGCATAAACTGTGCTTCTAATAAATAAATGTATTAAAGATTGTGTTGAGGGTTAAATATTAAAAAGTGTTGTCTTTATGTAGATTTCCCTCATACATGTTCCTTGGAATTGGACAGGTCAGTTTGACTGTACTTTTGGTTATGAATTCTCTAAACTGTTAAAACTAGTGTTAGTATTTTAAATAGTACTTTTCTTTCTCAGATGGCATTCACTATCGTCATTCTCTATATAGCCAAAATATGCAAAGCTGTCAGTTTTCAGGACTTTGACAGAAGTTTACCCAGAAAGGTTAATATTTATTCTAATAATATTATATATTTCACATAACAGCAGTTTCCCTTTGGGTCTTATGATCACTGATTTTGCTCTAATGTGTTACATTCCACAGATCTTTCCTTTGCCATTATTCTACGTTGGCAATCATATAACAGGTTTGGGAAGCACAAAGAAATTAAGGTATACATTTTGTATGTAATAAATCTGTGACAGGGTGACAGATGCAGCAGATGTGGGAAATGGTGCCGTAGTTTCTTTAATATCCATTGCACAGCACAGCACAATCAATAAGAAAACAAAGGAGCGCAGCACGCAAACTGTGTGGCTGAACAAACGCGCTTATGGCACAAAGCCGCTAACTTGGCGTAAGGAAGAGATGCAGCAGAAGACGTGGCGAGCAGGCTCACTCCTGAAGGAATGCACATCACTGACTTGCAGGACCTGTGGGCTTAAATCAGGTCGTGAGGCTGATGAGAGGCAGGTGCAGGTGATTATTGAATAAGTGGGTGAATTGGACTGTGGGAGTGAACGGGAGGTGGAGTGAAGTGGAGTAGACGGCTCCCATGTGGGGCTGACCCGGCCTACGGTGCCAGATTCCCCCCCCCCCCAAGGACCCCACCCTCCTCCTAGAGCAATCCCTAGAGAGTCTAGTAGAGTCCTCACCTTGTACACAGGCCCTCCAGCATCGTAGGGGAGGAGACCCAGACTTCTCATCACTGGTCAAAGGCTTCAGTGTGGACATGTGGAAGGCCGACGATGCACGGCTGCTTCCCGGTATGCCAATCCTGTAGGTCACTTCGTTAATGCGCGCTCGCACGGTATAAGGACCGGCATACCTCGCATCTTAACTTACTATGTGGCCCCACCCGGCCATCCTTCGTGGCTGACCTTCTCTCCGGGCTTGTAGGTGGACGTGTCCCCTCGTCTTCTGTCTGCCTTTCTCTTAAAGGTGTGGATGGCTGCCTTCAGCCGCTGGTGCGTGTCCTCCCTACACGCGCCCGCTCCTCCGGCACCATTCCTCGACCGCAGGCTGCTCCGACGTGGGGGGGTTCCATGGATACAGCGGTGGCTGAAAAACAAGCACACACTTGAGTTTTAGTACCAGCGTGGACGAGGGAGTTCTGGGCATACTCAGCCCATGCCATATATGATGACCAGGTGCTGGGATGCTCGTGGCAGTAAGCCCGCAGGAATCGGATGAGTTTCTGATTGTCTCGTTCCGCCTAACTGTATGCTTGCGGGTGATAGCCTGATGTGAGGCTTACCGTCACGTTGAGCTTGCTTAAGAATTCCCTTCAGACTCTGGACGTGAACTGGACCCCCCAGTCGGATACGATGTCCTCTGGCAGCCCGAACTCCCGAAACACGTGCTGGAAGAGGAGGTCAGCTGTCTCCAAGGCCGTAGGCAGGCCAGGTAGGGGGATGAAGCGCAACATCTTTGAAAATCGGTCCACCACGACTAGGATGGTGGTTGTTTCCCTCTGAGACTGGCAGATCTGTGATGAAAACAACGGCCAGGTGAGACCATGGACGCTTAGGTGATGGGAGGGGAGCAGCTTACCTGCAGGCAGAGTGTGCGGGATCTTACTACACGGACGTGGTTGTTAATGTCCTTGTGCATCGACGGCCACCAGTAGCGCGCCGTTAGCAGCTGGGAGGTCCGCACTGTCCCAGGGTGCCCCGTTCCCAGGGACGCGTGTGCCCAGCGTATCAGCTCACTGCGCTGTTTCAGCGGCACATGTAGCCTGTTCTCTGGACACTGAGGATGCGGGTTTGCGCGCCGGATCACGCGGTCCAGACTCCAGTACACCGCTCCAAGGAAGCACTGAGGAGGGAGCACTGGCTCTTCGCACGTGTAAGTAGCGAGGCGATCATACTGCCGAGAGGTCCCACCCTCGTGTTCTTCTCTCCCGGGCTATACGTTACCGCAATCGCGAACCGGGAGAAGAAGAGTGAGCACCGCGCCTGCCTCGAGTTCAGCCTCTTAGTGTTACGGAGGTACTTGAGGTTCTTATGGTCAGTGATCACCACGAAGGGGTGCCGCGCTCCCTCAGGCCAGTGTCTCTTCTCCTCGAGTGTGAGTTTGATAGCCAGCAGCTCCCTGTCACCTACCCAATAATTTCTCTCCGCTGGTGTGAGCTTTTTAGAGTAGTAGGCTACCGGCCAAAGGCCTCCTCTCCTCTTCGTCCGATGGGACAGTACGGCTCCTACTCCAACATCAGAGACGTCTACCTCGACAAAGGGTAGTTAGGGTTAGGCTGCTGCAAAATAGGGGCAAACGCTGCCTTCAGGTCCTGAAAGGCCTTCTCGGCTTCTCGGCAGCAGACGTGGGAAATGGTGCCGTGGTTTCTTTAATATCCATTGCACAGCACAATCAATAAGAAAACAAAGGAGCGCAGCACGCAAACTGTGTGGCAGAACAAACGCGCTTATGGCGCAAAGTCACTAAACTTGGCGTAAGGAAGAGATGCAGCGGAAGACTTGGCGACCAGGCTCACTCCTGAAGGAATGCACAGCGCTGACTTGCAGGACCCGTGGGCTTAAATCAGGGCATGAGGCTGATGAGGGGCAGGTGCAGGTGATTATTGAATATGTGGGTGAATTGGACTGGGAGGGAACGGGAGGTGGAGTGAAGTGGAGTAGACGGCTCCCATGTGGGGCTGACCCCGCCTACGGTGACTAAAGCATATAAATATTAACCATAAACATATGAACCATATAAACCATAAATTATTTCATTCAGATAAGAGAATAGGGGATATACATTTTTATATAAGGGGACCTATGCTACTTTCATAAATGTAGATGTCATCTAGAAATTACCAAGGTTATTTTAAAATGGTCACGTACATGTTTGGTGCAGATGAGTACTTTTCCCCATGTGGTAGATTTGCTGCAGAGGATAATAGTTTGTTTTTGCTTTTGTTTACCTAGCAATGATGTTTATGTTCCTCTGAATTTTGCAGCTTACCCATGTTCACTGTGCTCCGAAAGTTCTCTATTCTAATCACAATGATTATGGAGTCAAAAATATTAAGGTATGTGCCATTCTTTTTTTCTCTCCAGCTAGAACTATTGAATGTCTACCAGAACCATTTCAATTCCCTAACTGTTCTATAAGCAAAAATCCAGGAACAGTTTTTCTAGCCAATCCAGTAGTTTTCTCCAAACTAAACATGTTGGAACTGTTATAACTGTTATAACGGGCATGTTAGAACACTCTGAAATGTATGGACTGCTATGAACTAGTGCAAACATATTGCTTAATGTTATTGGATGTGAGGCCATTTTGCCACTGCCAAGCTTTAGGGAATTATTTCTCATTTTTGTGGCTACTCAATCTCTAAAAATGTTTCTTTTTTGTTGCCTATTAGCCCTTTGGTCAACAATCCTTCAAGAACCATTTTCTTTAAGCATGTAGACTATATCTGTCAAAACTGAACAAAAGGTTGATCTTACAGAAAGACTTTTTCACCTCAGCTGGTGTACAGTGTATTGGCCATTGTGTTTGGGGCTCTAATCGCTGCAAGGTACAGTAATCCATGATGGTGATGTTAAATATTCAGAAACAGCAGCATTTCTATCTCGACTCAGAAGCATAACAAGCAAAATGTCTTTCTGTTTTTGTTTTAACTGATTTAGCTCTGACCTCGCCTTTGATGTAGAGGGATACACTTTTGTTCTACTCAACGATGTCTTCACAGCTGCTAGTGGGGTGTACACAAAGAAGAAACTGGGAGTGGAGGTATGCATATAATGTGACTCGCCATTCCAGCTATTGTGTTTGTCCATTGAATCTTTGGCTATGATTCCAAATAATTGCAAAGTATGTAAATTATTTAAGTGTAACAATTCATTTATATATAAAACATGTAACATAACTGTACTGCAAATGCAACTATTTTTGTTATGAATAAAATACTACCTTGGTAACGCCGAAGACGTAGAGCAAAGAGGGGGCGGACACAAACGCTGAGAGGAGCGAGATTTATTGTATGCAAATCCAAACTCTGGTCATATCACGAGAGCAGGCCGACAAAGAAACAAAACTAACACGCAACAAAGTAGAAGACACAATACACAATGACACTGAATACACTATATACCACCAGGATGAACACCAACACCAGGAACAGGGCTTGAATAAACAAAAAGGCAAACACAGGACATATATACTCAAACTAAACAAGAAACACATGAATCCACTAATGAGGGGGGGGGGGTACAAAATACAAGGTGGGACTAAGACTGACAGTTCGCACATGCAAAAACAAACAAAGGTATAAGTGACAGGTGGGGGCGGGGCTAGACGTGACACCCTCAACGTTTTACCTAACAAAAGTCTAACCTGTTTTTTTTTTCCTTTTGGTGATGTTCTGCTTCTGTAAAGGGCCTTGGCAAATATGGAGTTCTGTTCTACAATGCATTCATCATCATTATACCAACTATTTTGGCAAGTGCCTACACTGGAGATTTGGCAAAGGTGAACGATCATATGAATACGTCGTTCTATAAAAAATTAAATAAAAAGTCCAATGACTTACTTGCATAAAATGAAAAGATTCCATTTAGTTTGCTTTTCCTTATAGGCCATTGCATTTGAAGGATGGTTGTCACTGAGTTTCATTTTATATTTTCTGATGTCTTGTGTCATGGGGTAAGGCATGTCTCATTTTGCCACTTTGTAAACGAAATCATGTAGCTCAGTAATGAAAGCATGATTCCAGTAATCACTTCGAACTGTTTTTTTCGTTGTTGTTTTTTTCATCACAGGTTTATTCTGATGTACTCCATTATTTTGTGCAGTTATTACAACAGTGCCCTAACCACTACAGTTATTGGGGCAATTAAGGTTAGTTTTATTTTCCATTCTGCATTTGCATCTACACTTCTCCTATTCTTTCTGAATCGTTTAATGCCTGCTCACTGACCCGTTCACCCTGTATGTGAGATATAGGAACCAACGTTCTTTGAAATCTTGTGTGACAAAATAGGGTTTGGGTTTTAGCTGTGCAGTGCGCAGTCGATAGTTGAACATTTCTGAATACTTTCAGCATTTTGTGCTTCTGTAAACATGCATTTTGTGCTCACTCATATTCCTGGATCTGTCATGCAATCTAGGAAGATAAAATTTGCCTATTTGCTTCCTAGGTTGCTGTCAGTACCGATACACATTTCTTTAGTCATTGCAAAATATGATATTAATTATTTTTGCTTTTCGTAGAATGTTGCTGTAGCATATATTGGCATGTTCGTTGGAGGAGATTATATATTCTCATGGCCAAACTTTGTAGGGCTAAATATATGGTAAGACTCCCTCATTTAAACCCTATCAAATCCAGATATTGTAGTGCAATGCAAGTGTTTACTTTTCTGTTTGTTTTTGCCTTCTCCCACTTCAACCGTCCAGTATATCCGGTGGAATATTATACTCGTACCTCACTTTCCACACCACTAACAGTCCTTCTGCACGAGCAATGAACCAAGAGGAGGACAAACTGAAGGTTCATGTGGTAGAAGATGACCTGGGAAAAGCTAGCACTGAGATCCAGTAATCACCTTTACATCTACATTTGGAGACGGATTGTCATTAATACCATAGTCATGGATTTTTGGCTCTGTACTGTTACTATTTTGGCTGTATTTGAAATGAAGCAAGAATTCTTATTTGTCTTTGTCGATGTGCGCAAGGAAGCAGGATGCTGAGTAGAGTGTGTCGCTAAACAGACAGCGTCTCTTCAACTGTCAAGTATCCTGACATCATTAAACAAAGCCAAATACTGACAAAGACCAGTCCAGCACATAACAATAATGAGACAAGAGACAGGTGTGACGAATGACGTCAGCGACACAGAACACACATACACACCACAAGATGCACACGCAAACGGTCTATATATAGACACACGTAGACATGTCCGCGGGAGGGGAGGGGTCAAGGGCTGTACCGTAATAAGATGATCCTTTAGATTCAACAAATGCTCATAATTTCACCAACCACTTAGACAAGAAGTTTGATATGAAATTCAAGTAAACAAACAACATCAAGTGGTACATAACTGAAGGTGAAGAGGATGACAGAAGAATGCATGTTATGACAGAGCAACATTCGACGTCACCCATCAGGCATTGCAAAGAAGGATCTTCCCCTGAACAGACTGTTAATGACATCACAAACTGTTCAATGACATACATAGATTTTAAATGAAGGCTATTTTGACACTGTGTATATATTCACATCTTTATTTATGCAGTGCCTTGAGCAAGTATTTATTCCTTTAAATGTCATTAGATTCATCTGGATATTCAAATTTCATGCCAGTGGTCATATTGTATCTGAAGGAAAACTGAAAATGAAGGACAAAGAACACTATATATAGGATATATTAAAGGATATTTTTCAAGCTGTTTCATTAGATACAATCCATTAGTTCATATATTTTATTTATAAAGAACTGCTGCATGTGGCTTGTACAACATGTCTGAACCACTTGTAAATTTTGTTTGTGCCTACCAGTACATTTCCATAGTTCTGGCATGGCTATGCCTCACAAAGTCTCCTATTCATTTTCTATGAGATGTGTCATTTGCATCATACGTGACTGCATAAGGCATGACAGTAGCATGGCAACAAAGTGGGGAGTTGTGGTGTGGCAAGAAGACATGCATACAGTTGTCTTATTAGATACGTTTGGTTTATTAGACGCTCCATGTCAGTATACATGAAACAATAATATTAGTTGGGTAGAGGTTCCACATGTTTCATGATAAAGATGCAATCGTGATATGATGCATTATTCCTGTAATTAACAACTGTTCTCCATTAAATTCAAAACCCAAGTAGAAAGATTCTCATCTGGCAGGTAACATCTTTATTATTATGCAAATAACTGATCAGTACCCCTTAGCAACATGAGAAATCAATTAAAGTGCACGTTAGTACACATGATTCTGGGATAAGGTCTGATGACTATGACGTTACAGTGAAAATCATCGGTTTCAGTTTGAGTCTATGTTCTCAGCACTTGTGCCAGATCACCCATGTAGTGATTAGTCCTTTTTACAGGACCAAAAAATGTTGGCTTCTAATGATTTCCTGGCCAGCTGTGTTCTGTTGTGTGGGTGATTTATTTGTTTCCGCATGAATATAAAAGGACTGTAAGGAGTAAAGCAGTCTAGCGTTATGCTCAAGTCAGAATACAAAAATTTGTTTTAAGGTCCTTGTGACTTTAATGTCATACAGACTAAGTATTTTGTATTTAATATGCATTTTTAATCCATACTGCAAAATACATTTAAAATAGAAATATTTTAATATTTATACCAATTCCCTTCTCTTTCCATGTAGTTCATACAGAACCATACCTTAAGACTCACTACTGTAAAAACGGAGCTTTCCTAGAAAATGCATGATAGTCAGATTGTTTACTGTGCCATTTAATGCTTGTAAACCAGTGTTACTCAATCCAGTCCCCACTGCCCAGTTCCGCAGCTTTGCTCTCTCCAAGTTCCCAACACATTAGGTGAGACTCTGGTGGGCCTTGACGACCGTGTTGACAAACACTGTAGACCACTGAGGTGTGCGTATTAATTTAAGAAAGACAAGGCTGGAGAGTTTTTTTGAGCGTTTATAAAATGTGAGTACCAAAACACTTGTGCATTCAGTCATTTATGGTATTTAATGAAAACCAGCAGTACTAACACTAAGGATTAACTATGAGAAAACGCCTGCTCTATGCATTTACGTTCTTTCCACACAGCAAACTTTCCAGATTAAACAACCTGACTTACATTCTGTTGTCTTAAAAACAAGGCAATAACAAAGGATGCATCTGAGAATTTAACTTAAAGGTATAACTTGTGCAGCTTTCCTAATGACTGTGGAATATATTATTTATATATATATATTTATAAGGAAATACAACGATTAGGTGTACTTTATGTTTGTCATTGGATGTTCAATAGTTAATACACATTTTCCAGTTTTACATTTTCACCAGATTAGGCCATTTTTCATTTGTTACTTAGCACAACAGCAACCAAGTTTATGCAATAAGACAACATTCACTGTACTAACCGTCCAATTCTATTAAATTAATCTGGAAGGGAATCAGGTTTTTGGGGAAGAGCAGCTGGAAGCCAGCTGACGAAGGATGTGGGAGAAGAAACCATTAACGTAGTGTTTCATGCTGTGAATTTGCCACCTCCACTAGAGCTGAGGACACATTAAAATGTCATTTATTCCCCAAACAAGTGCTGTCTATGAGTTTAAAGTGAGAACATTTGTAATCTTTCTGCTATGGTTGGGAAGTTGATATAACCATTAACAAAGATTCCACTGTCAAACTGATAATGTAGAAGTAACAGTAAATGAACTCCATAAGTGCTATAATAGGGCCATGACTGTGAAGCACAGCTTGCTATGAACTAATATATTGTCATGTCTGCTGAATGTGTGTGGGGTTTTCTATGGTTCAGAGTTTGAGTTAGTTACTATGTAGATGCAAACCTCAAAGCATTAAGATAGCGTACGTGGAAGGTTTCAAAACTATATAGCTGTGTTAACATAAATATGAATTGACAGTACACTGTAATGAAGCAGATCTATGTGTACTAAGTAATACTACTGTAAAATTTCATTTGTGACATATACAGGAGCAAAAGCAAAAGAGTGTACCCTTTCCTCTGGTCTGTAATCTCTTGCCTTCCCTTCATGACCAAATACACAGAGCCTATTCTGGTTTCATCTTGACTGGACTGGTTATTCCATCACCAGACAATGAGTGCAGCATCTGAATGCACCCTGTATTACAAGCGCACACATCTAAGTCCACCTATGTAGTCAACATGAACATGCTCACAATTTCACACACAAAAAAGGAAGGGGAACACCCCCCCCAAAAAAACAAACAAAAAACAAAACAGACCCAAAACCAAATGATCGTCTCTCTTCGATAAAAGCAAAAGAAAAACAAACAAACATTCTTCATATAAAGATATCTACTAAAGTAGCAGCCTAAAGTTAAAAACAGAAGAAAAATAAGGTGCGTTTAGCTTATGCCAATCCCACAGGTGCCTTGGTGGGCTGAATATCCTAGGGTTGCACATGTGGGCAAAATGGCTGATGACGTCAACCTGGAGCACAGAAATCCCCATTAAACCACTACATTTAGAAAGAGGTTACGAGATCTCGCTTTACGCTGGACAGGACCCCGGGACAATGCAACCCTAGTCTCTAGTTTACGCTGGTGACACGTTGTTGGCCAGCTCCATGAGAGCCAGTGCTCCATTAAGACGCTCCCTCTGATCCTGGATGCGCCGGCGGGCAGCACCGCCCCCGCCGCTGTTCTTTCCCTCCTCTGGCTCCTCCTCTTCCCCTTCATCAGAGGGCAGGAAGTCCATGGGATCCTGTTGCTCCTGGTCCTCCATGGCAACCTTATTCAGGGCTTTTCCTTTACTGGGGGCAGGTGTGCGCTGTTCTCTCATCTGCCAGTATCTGAAAACACAGCATCACTTGTTTGCAAGCATTTGGTGTTTCGAAGCTTTCCAATGACAAGCATTTTAACATTGTAACACTACAATGTTTGTAGCAGACCGGTCCTAACTCTCAACTGGGAAAACCAACCCGGTCCCTTTATTGTTTATGCTTTCTACCATGAAAGGACCTGACTTTTGTCCTTACTTTGCCAACCACTCAGCCACAGCCTTATTGTCCGCCCCCTGGGACGTCCCTGGCTCTCCTGTTGGTTCCTCTCTCTTCAGCCTCGCGTATGGGTGCTTAGGGCAGTGCCGGTTAGCATGAGTGAATCGGCTACCGCAGCCTACGGGGAAAGACATTCACGATATGTTCCTGATTCAGGCAAACTGATAGCTTCAAACAATATTAATGAATTACATATTTTTCTACTGTCTATATCCATTCAGAAATGAAACAACATTTCTCAGTTTAATCAGTTATACATTGGTAATAACTATGAAATGTTAATGTCACACGTTAACCAGCAGAAGCCAATCCACCAGAGGCCTATTTAAAGTCCTCAAGTTTCCACCCACCTTTCTCTGAACAAACAAAAGGCTTCTCTCCGGTATGTAGCCGCTGATGAGTTTTAAGTTGGCCACTCTGCACAAAGGCCTTCCCGCAATCTGGGTAATCACACAGGTAAGGCCGCTCACCTGAGACAAAGATGAGCAGGAGGTCATTTGCTGCTTCGTGTTCACAGGTTGGAGCAGTTAAGTTGGGCGGGACCTACCTGTGTGTGTCCGTTTGTGCGCCTGCAGGGACTTCTCCCTGGGGAAAACTCGATTGCAGATACTGCAGCGGATGCGGCTGGTGGAGTTCTCACCCTCATTAATAAGCTCCCGGACAGTATCTGCACGTGGGCGGCCACGCCGGATCCCATCCTAACAGAAGATAAATTGAAGGGTCAAAATCCTTAAAAGTTATGTTTCACTTGAATGCCTGTCTTTAAAACATTAGCGTTAAAGAAAACGTATTTTATTTGCAGATAACCAATCAACATTTCAACAATCATTATATTCATAGAAAATAGCAAGGGAAAAAAACAGATATGCAGAACACCTCAAATGTAATACACGATTTTAAATTATGTATTTATCTTTATCTGCTGGTTTGCTGTAAAGGTTATTTCTCGGACTGTAATGTCCGGTGCTTTTTGGCGCGCAAGGCTGACGTCATTTCAAAAGACAGCTGCTACAGTAGGAAGTGGGGTTTAAAATCCATGTCCTAGCCTAATCGCGGGCGTTCTAGGTTTTCATTTTTCTTTTTCATTTTCTTTTAGTTTTTTACAAGATAATAGTTAAATCACCGAGTTGTATCTAACGCCACTAACCCGATGTGCCATTACAAGCTACTTATAAATAAAGATACAATGTTTCCATAAACGTTCTTCCCTCTTTGTTTTTACTTTGTAACTGAAGTCTATAGAACTAAGCGGGTATTCGTTATTCCTCCCTCGCCTTCTCCCCAGACATGCACACAACAAAGATACACTAAAATAGATCTCTCAAATGTGGTTCAACGCAATCTCAGATTTCATAATAATCTTGTTCAGTAATCTTACCTTTAAATGATCCGCGCAGGCGATGTCCGTTTCTACAGAAGACCCATTTCGAATCGGAGAGGCGGCTCCATTGCCAGATCCTGGACTAAGTGTTACATTATGCGCATTTTCTCCCCATCTCCAAGGATAAACCATAAAGTCGCTAAAACCGGGGCTAGTAGGCATCACTGAGTCCATAGTTTTTGGTTTAATTGGAGTTGTCTTGATAACGGAGACCAGAACTCTTTTTGGTGAATCATTGCAAAAAATTACTTGAGGATGTTTGCTGTCAGCCATTGTAAAAGAAAAATAAGAAAAACGCTTTTAAAAAGTCTGCTTTATCCTCTATGAATTGCTGACGGATATTAACGCAAGTGCGTAGAAAAGTATCCAGTGACAGATGATTCACAGAATTCTTTATCCGGAGTCAGTTCGTCCGATGTCCCAAATTTTTGGCTTGATTTTGCAAAAACGTATTTATTAAAAAAAAAAAAAACAATTACAAGACAAATCTATTGGTTTGTCAGTAAATGTAGGTACTTTCCGCTGATCTTACCGTCACACTTGTTACCGTGACCCGACCCAACTACATCTTTTCCCGCGTTAGAAATCGCGCCTGAGCGGATCTGACAAATCACTGGTGAGGATATTAAATGCCGCTTACCACATGTACAAGAAACAACCAATAGCAGACGTTGAAAGACCGTCAGAGTACAGGATAGCCAATGGAAAAATTCGTACAATTGTTTTTACACGGATTGGTCCGTTGATTTTCAACCAATGCATTTTATACACTTCAGAGCGCGCCGCTTATGACTGGCAAGTGCTTAAGCCAATAGCTGTGGTCATTGACCAAGAATATGCTCAAGATTAACGTCTCCCGCGCTCATTGCAACGAATGTTTACACTCATGTTTTTGTAGTAACCTACATTTAAAGGGAAACGGAGGCGACAGTGGAAGGCGCGAAGGTTATGCAATCAAACCTAAATCACTTTGTTAAGGCGTTGCTCTAAAACTGCAGTGCGTTAACATATGTGATTTACCTTAATGGAATATAGAATATAGGATACAGTGTTTATATACTAATTACTATTCGACTAATGGGTTAGACAATCTGTTAGAAAAAACGACTTGCATTTATAGTATGAAAACGTCCACAGAGATGACGGTCTTAGATTGCTTTACAAAGCTTCTTTTAAACAATATTAAACGATTGCAGTAATACAGTTGTCTAATCAGACTACATCCAAGAAAACTGGAGCGTCCTCCATAAGTAGTCATGTATATGATCGTCATTTAAAGAGGATATATAGACAATTTTAAAAGCATAGAAACAGTAAAAAATAAATAAATGAAGTCTACAACTACATTAGATAATGATGGATTTACTTTTTAAAAAAGCATGTGATCCAGGTTTTAGTACATGAGATATAAATGTGCTTAGGAAATGAGAAGCATGATAATACATGAATGAACAATTTGGCAAAATAAAAGTTATAAAGTATTTACAGGTAAAAATTTACATCAGATCTTTTAGATTATCAAATATTTGCTTATATACAGCCATCAGCTGCCAAACACATTGTTAAACATAAAAACTTTCACATTAGATTACGGATTTTAGTTAGTCACAGAGTGGAATATTATGGACAAAAGTAGGTTATTTAAAACATTGCTACCTCCTAGAAGTTTCTTGAGTCATGATACGAACACTTTATATATATAAAAAAAAAAAACAAAAATCCATAGAAGATTGTTGACAACTGATCTTGCCAAAACAACCAAAAAACTGTAGACTTGGTTACTCTCACATGGGTCTTGGGAAAGAAAAAAGCAAACAAATAAAAAACACTTTAGCGAAGGAGTGGCGTTCTAGCTTTGGGAATGGAATGACTGTGGAAAGAGAAAAAAACAACTTTACATGTAGAACACCCTGTATTTTATTCAGATAAACACCTGATAACAGTTAAAGAAAGGGAGCAGAAGCAGTGGGAAGTGGAAGAGAGAGAGAGAGCAAGAACAGAATGAAGTACCATAGTCTTGTAAAGCGCACTGATTGCAAAGAGTGTAGAGTTTTCCTTCTTCTGCAGACAGCTCTTCTGTTGCATGGAGGGTTGTTAGAGGGAGAGAGGGAGAAAAGAGACAGACGTGCAGATTAAAACTACAAAAGTTGTCACCAGATTTGCTGTGCAGAGCGCTGCAAGTGCATTATAGCGCCATGAAAAGCTTCTCATTCAATGGGTCTCAAGGGTTTAGCGGGAGGTGAAGTCACTATGTGTTACCATCTTTACTAGTAAACTAGATATTCTAAATGATCAACTTGCTCATTGCAAGGGGGTGAAGCACTGGAACCCTTCGGCAGAATGCGAAATCTCTCCAAGCGGGCAGAAAAGTGCACAAGCCATAGCCATACCTGCTGCAGTCATGCAGGAAGTCAGGTAAAGAAAAGGGAAGCTTGTATGTTGAAGTAGTTTGTCATACAGGGGCGCTGCTATTGACTTACTAAGTCGAAGAGGCTCAGGCCGTGGCCATATTGCTGGATTGGGTAAGGAGCAGAACCACCAAGCTGCTCAGTGTTGACTGGTCTTAAATGCTTTAAGCTCGACTGGTTGCTCATGATATCGGTTGCCACAGGACTTGGATTAACTTCAGAGAACATGCGGTTCTCTTCACTGGCCATTACATGCAAGTTGCATAAAGACCTTGCCAGTCTGGAATGTAACAACGGGCTGTTGAGGGGAAAGGAGTAGACCACGTGCACAAAATGAACGAGAGCAAAAACATCGCAGAATAATTCTGCTGGGATTAGTCTTGACACGTTGCTCCACCGCCTGGGACCATAATAAAAGTCCCTACCTGCCAGACCTTTTGGAGACATGCGACGTCCTTGTTCTTTTCCGAACATCCGCATCGTCCGAAGGATTTGAAGATTTCGCAGATTTACAGCCTTGCGCACTTGACTGCAGAATAATTCTGTGTGCACGATATAAAATAAATAATAATAATAATAATAAAAAACCCATAACATCCAACAAAACGAGTATGATAATACCAGCCAAAATCTTCTAATTACAACCAATTACCTCAATGACTGAGATGTTGACCTGGTGTGAATTTTGTTCTCCTCCAACCTACAGCAAAAAGACACATCAGTGTGAGGAAGACAGAACACAACACACTGCGGAAGCCATGTCACTGCTCTTAAACCTCTATGATGCACCTTGTGCCCCCTCCTGTTGAGAGCCAACTAAAGGGCACTTCTCAGGAGGAGGTCTGCACCTCAGCACCACCCCCTCCATGTCAGCAAAGCCCTCAGTGAACAGTGGATTAACACGTTTGTCTCCAATCACTAGGGAAAAACTGCACACAGTGGACAAGAGGGAGACTACGGATAGCATAGTAATGGCAGCTGATCACATGCAGTCAGTTTGGCAACATCCTAACCCAAACAGATCTGGGCAACGCTACTAGCCACTTTGTATGTCTGCCAAGCAATCGTAGTAGGAAATAAAATGAAATCATAGTCATTCTGTTGGCCCAAACGTCAAAAGATGTTTTATTGTCAAAGTTCAGTGATTTTTGCTAAACCATTTCCGAGCCTTAGGGAATACATTTAGCATCGACAATAATACTTTTCACGGCTACACATAAATGTGACCATTTGCCTTGAGAGATTTCTGACAGCCTTGAGAACCTTGAAATCGGGAAGGGGAATCGTTCAAAGGAGACGCGAGCACACTTACAGCATGTCCAAGTCCAGGGAGGGAGCGAGTAGTACGGACGGGGGGGGGAGAGCACTTACAATCCCAACGTGTGCATACAGTAATGGAAGACTGGAGAGGGGAAGCCAAACAACAGCCACCACAGGACAAGGCTACAAAGAGAGGAAACCAGCATAGCTACCAGCCATCTAGACATAAGGAGGGAGGGGACAGTTTCAATCAAACAGAGCAACAAAGGAAGGACAGACAACATATTCCCCAGACAAGGTGCTTCAGTCCAACTCCCCCCCCCCAGAGCAGACCAGCTCAAGCTTCACCGTTTGGCTCCGTCATGGAAAAGAAAGCATTGCAATGCTCACTGGGAAATGAGTGGGGTCATATTCTACAAGGTTTGTTTGCCTGGTTGTCATTATGCAGGTTTTAATGCTAGATGTGAATGCAGCATGTGGCTTAGATGGCATCTTTGGGCTGGTCCACTCTGCAGTAGTGGGGGGGGGGGGGTGTGAGCGACACCACCACAAGCTCACATCGGGTACTACACAACACAGGGTCATACATGCAAGGTGTTAGCAACGTCCGGCATGCAAAGGTACCTGGAGTATGCAAAGCATCCACAAAACCTATATTCCTCGAGACCAAATGCAAGCATGCAAGTCAAATAATATGGTTAAAACCGCAGGTCTTCTTCCATGTTGAAAAAGAAATGCTAGATGGTGTTGGTAAGCCAACAAGAGTAGAAGCTGTTATAAGGACAAAAGATATTTTATGGTAGAATTGTGTCAAGCTTCCCCCTTTTTTAAAATCTACTGAATCTCACTGAATTTGATTTAATAAAATAAAAAAAGTTTATTGACCATTACATACAAAAGAATGACCTATACATAACCTATACACTTTGTAATTTTTATACATTTAACAAAGGGTTGAGAGCTATGATACCATTCAACAATGCTTCATCAACAAATGCGCCAAGAACCACTATTAAACTGAACAATGATGGCCTGTATTCATAGATTACAAAGCTAAATACTTTTTGAGTACATGAATGCAAAATGTGAATAATATACCTAGAAGTGTTATAGAATTATGAAAACAAACAAACACTACAGAAGCCGTACATTTATCACCATACCAACCGTTAATGCTCATGTGGATGTCACAAACTAAGCAACAGTTTTCTGCCGTGATGCAAAACCTGACTGGCGTCTACTGCTAATGCCTCATAGCTCCACTACCTTCTCAATTGCGGACAACACGCACACGTCCAGCAGGACACGGTGCTGCATTACAACCTGCTTTTGTAATCTCCCTTCTTTTCCACCAGTGTTAACTTATCAGAACTGGGGGGGCAGGTTGGTGTAGTTTTGGGATGTGTGTAATGGGGGGTGGAATCCAACCTACTGAGTTTTATGATTCGTGTTTTGTTTTTTTAAACATGGTTTAACCCCTGACCCACTTGTCCATGCATTTATCACATCAAGGCTTGATTATTGTAATGCTGTCTTATCTGCTCTCCCAAAGAGCTCGATTTCTCAGCTACAGCGAGTTCAGAATGCTGCTGCAAGGGTCCTGACCCGCACGAGAAAGAGGGATCATATTACACCTGCGCTCCACTCACTGCACTGGCTACCTGTCAGCTTTAGAATAGATTTTAAGGTTCTGGTGATGGTTTTAAATGTCTTCATGGTCTTGCTCCTCTTTACCTCAGTGAAATGATAGTTAGATATGTTCCAGTCAGGTCTCTCAGGTCGTCAAACAGTAATCTACTGGTGATTCCTAAAAGCCGATTAAAGATTGGTGAGGGTGCCTTCAGCCGTTATGGCCCAAAACTCTGGAACTCTCTTCCTGAGGAGCTCAGAGACATTTCATCCCTGCATAGCTTCAAGAGGGGTCTTAAAACCTTCCTGTTTAAATCTGCTTTTAGTTAAGCTATGTATGTTGTACCAGGTTTCCATTTTATTTCCATTCCATTTTATATATCATTTTATTTAGTTACATTTTATGTTTGTTTTAATTATTTTAATAGTTCTATTTATTATCTTAAGAATTTGTCGTTTTATTACCTTTATTTTATTACCTGTTATTACCTGCTTGTTTATTTTGTTTATTTTACTTCATTTAATTTTATTTATTTTTTATTATTTCTTTTAATCTCTGCTTCATTTTAATGTTTTGATTTATTTAATCTGTAAAGCACTTTGAGTTGCATGTATGCATGAAAGGTGCTATACAAATAAAGATTATTATTATTATTATTATTATGAACCGTGCATGAAATCTTGCCGTTGGTGCTGGTTACATGCGAATTCAAGGAAAACTCTCCCCCCCTTTTTCGAAATCCAAATACCACATTCCCAACACGGTGACTGAATGTGCATCATGAGGGTGGTCTACTGGTTTGATGAGGGGTACTTACGATAAGGAGCCTGTGGACGCTCTAGACTGTCTTTTACTCTTAAGCGCCCTCAGTTTGTCACCTTGCGTAAGACCGTTGCGCTCCTCACCTTCATCGTTGTACTGAGGAAAGGGTAAAAATCACAGCCAGTTTAGCCTTCATTTGCACATTGTCATAAAATGAAAAGCACAGAGGGGCAGAACAGCACTAAGTGGGAGATGTGCTTGCGACTCGTTTGAGACTCAATTCAAGGGCTGGATTGACTCATACAAGTTTGGAGGACTCCCCCAAGTGCAGCTCTGAGCAACTCAGCCAAGGTTTGTGTCCAAAGCATCCAAACTACCCACCGTTTCAGTTCTCCTCGGTGGAGCGTTCTTGTTTGGACCATGGATGCAGATGTCATCCACCCCAGACAGTATTCCCGTGACAGCTGCCTTGCACAAGCTATTTTCCTGCTTACTCAGTTTCCGCTGGTACAGGTCACCTTCAGCCCAAAGGCTGGCCTGCTTGCTGTTGAGTTTCGACAATGGTTGCTATTAGTAGTAAATATCTTCACTCATAAAACAAGCATAATGTGTTATAATTTTATATCATTTAAGAGCACACCTTAATGACAAGAAGACACGAACTAAGCCTGATCAAGGTGTTCTACTGCTATGAGTGTCTGCAGTACGTGAACTTTACTGGTCGCATACCATGTTTTGGCAATTTGAATAATAATGTTACAGGTTAGTCTAGGCAATTTATCCCAACTGGAATTTGAGAAAAGACAAACTTCAGAATGTTTCACAACAAACGCAACAGATCACTCACTCTTCAATAAAGTTCTGCTGTGGTCCAATCACCGAGCCAGGTCTGCAGATCCTGATCCAGGCAATGGCCTCAGCTGCAGTTAGTCGAAAATGCTTCATCATGTAGCAAGCTATCAGTGTGCCTGTGCGACCCAGTCCAGCTGAAACCCACATTTAATGCCATTAACAAACATTCATTAATGTAAGCCCAAAAGCAGCCATTTCTAATTTGGAATAATGATAGATTAGCACAATCAACAAGGATTTATCTTAAAAAACAAACAAAAACACACCCAATGGCTGTATACATACACACACATACATACATACATACGGTTTCATGTTTTCTTGCCACTACATATTTTGTTCTCATCAACAATGGTTCAAATACAGTTACGACGCAGGAGAACAATTCACTTTAGGTCAGTGTTTCTGAGCTTCTTAAGCATACAGTGCTTTGACTGAGAAATGTATTAAACGTTTATGTAAAAATGGATGCATTTTACCTTTGCAGTGGACAGCTATGGCACCATCAGAATTCTCACAGATATTCATGAACTTGGTGACAATGGCATCGTTAGGTGTGCTCCCATCAACAAAGAACAGGTCATGGTGGTCAAAACCCATATCTATGAAGCGTCTGGCATCATACATTTTTTGTTGAGGCGTATGATGGTGGTGATGTCGTGCTTCCTGAAGTACGGGACATATGCCTCAGGAGCGTGGAGCGGGTAACCTGTGGAAACCATTAAACAAGACCCTTACTGTGCTGTCTATGCAGCAACCACCCATGAGGATGAATCATCATTCAAGCCCAGCTACATTCTCCCAACATACCATTCTCAATTTTGCTCTTTGGATGTGGACCACTAAAAGCCAAGAATTTCCCAGGGATGATCCAGTTGAAATCTCCATTCTCCGCTCTCTGTGGAATGGTTGGATTCGGTGATGCTCAGTTTGAGGGAACACCCTTGGTCAGGTTTCACACCCATTTTCTTTCATAATCAGAGCAGGATATCACATCACCTTACCTCATAATGCTCATATTCCTCCACGTCAAAGTTGGAGAAATCAAGCCAACCAAACTGCAGAGCCTGAGATATGCGAAACAAATGTGTGATTGCAGATATACCGTAAACCAGGTTAGGATGAGAATGAAAAGTGAGGGCACTTTTAGCAAGCAGGCAGTTTACCTTGTGCACAGCACGTAAACAATCGAGGATGTTCAGGTTGAACATGCAAGTTCCAAATGAGGCATCCCTGAAAAATGAGAGAAAAAGAGGACCTTCAATGTTCTCTAGAAGCATTCAACTGCAGGAAAAAAACAAATAAAACATAATTCGTTCACCAGTGTACACAAGATCACAGTTCTCCTTTAACTACATAAAACCACTTACCTGAAAGGAAGATAGGTAGCATTCCTAGACACTAGAAGACTGTAAGCTTCCTCAGGTGTTTTCTGGAGATACATCACCTTCACAAAGGAAGAAAGAGCAATTTGTTTAAGACACATCTCAAAAGCCACTACTGCAATCTTGTAGTGATTTTGCTTTTATTAAATGTTTGAAACCATCCCATGCATCCTTGACATCCTTGGTGATCTACATATAGTCCTTCAATACTCACAGTGTAAGACCCCATCAAATAGGCAGCATTCGCCTGTTTCTTTTTGTCACCACAGGAGTAGAATACAGTTTTCTTCTTGGTATGTGCAAAAGACTGTTTATAGGAGAAAAAAAAAAGAAGAAATATTTACACCAATAACCACATTCGATTCTGTATGTGGAAGCATTGTAATATGATGTCGATAGTCACAGGTTGAAATGCAAACACAGGTAAACATAACATCATAAAATGTTACCTTCAGCTTCTTGTTGAGTTTGCAACAGAAGCGATAAAACATGGCCAAGTTGAGCGGACCAAAGTCCGCATAAAAGCTGTTTGCACAGAGATTATAACAGTGCATGTCGATATTAACAGAAATGCATTATAAACAGTAATAATTATAAACAGTAATATATTCATGTAATTATGTAATCATTTAAGTAATAATGTATGTAACAAATATACACACACACTAACAAATTTGTTGAAGGATAAACCTTCAAGAACATTTACTGCCCCAAGAAGAGACACGTAGGCAGGTCTTACTTCTCATAGGAGAGTTCTTCATCTATGCAAAAATAGTGTCTCTGAGGGGTGCTTCTGATCTTCTGATTAAGGATAGCGAAATATAACTCATCTGAAAAATAAAACACGACCTTTGGTAATCATCACAGAATTAACAAGTAGTGGCGGACGTTAAAGTGAAACGCTGTCACTAAACACAAAAAATAAACATGGCACGTGCAAACAGCAGATTTGAATTTGCGTTCCGGAAGTCACTGCTCAATGGAGACTGTCCTTTCAGACAATGAAAATATTCGGATTTTACTAACAATATTTAAAAAATAGCTTGAAAATTAGCAAACACCCACCTTTGATGATTTCAACGCTGTTAAAAGGATCACCGTTTTCTTTAGACATGCCGAGTCGGTACTATAAAAAGCTTATTTTATCAGACTTGATTTACCTGACTTTTGGTAGTTCTGTGTAACTATATTATGTTGGTCACGTTCACAAATTAAATGTCTCGGAATATGCTGCATAAAATACTGTTGCACTGTAAAAGTAAATTTTGCTTCCGTTCTTAACTTTTGCTAAGCGTATGCACTACACCCTTAAAAAAGCTGGATAGGCCATAAAATCTCAACGTTACCCATCAAGAACTCGCTAACATTGTAATACTTCGTTGCTTACGTAAAACCAGCATTTAATTCTCACTTCAAAACGATAGGTTTTAAATCTCGTCCCCTGTAAATTATCATTTGATTTGCGACGGATATACGACCTGCTGGATTCTAACGCTGCGCAATTGTACCCCTTTCATGAAATACTATTGGTTGAGAGGCACTGCTAAGGCATCAATCATTTTAGGTCACCCCCACAGAATTTTAAGTTCAACAAACGGCGCATAAGCGATTCTAATTGGAACGTTGCCCAAGCCGTTGCTAGGAGAGAAGCTTCCACTGGCCAATAGAACGGCATTTCCCTAAAAGCTTTGATTCTCAAAGTAGTTACCTACCGTCCAATGATTTATATGGAATGATCCAATCAATACCCCAGAGAACACAGAGGACAAAGCTGTTATTGTGGAACTGTCATTCATTTATTGCCTTTAGCTGCAAAATAATTGCATGCATCCATTTGCTGGCGGTCTCCCGTAATAATTTAATTTCGGAACAGAATATCACATATCGATATAAGATTCTTGAAATAATGTGACGATTCAGTCTTTTTTTTTTAGATAAACGGACATGTCGTTTGACACTAATACACTGCATTCTGTATCCCACAGTTTCCGAATTCCTCTACATGGTTGGAAATGGAGACATAAAAAGAGCTATCAAGCGTAAAGTTTATGTGCGTTATAACTTGATAAAACCAATGTTGTGTTCACTGGTAGACTATGCACGCATTCTGCACCCAGCTCACTAAAACCTTTGAGACTGCACGGTCTCCACTGACTTAAAACAATAACTAGGCTTTCTACGACAGTCTGAATGTAAGTTTCGTGATATAGCTGCAATAAACAACGGCAGTACGAGTGTGTTTACCTGTTATGCCGATGTAAATGTCAGGCTTCGGCTCCGCCTCTTCCCTCTTTGCAGCGCAGAGTCTTTTTCTCGACTCAGGTCGTCGGTCGCTCTTGCGTTTCATACTTATTTTATTTATGCATTAAAATTTGGCATTTCAGATTGAATTTGAAGTGCTCAATCATAAGCCCGTTCGATTTACGCGATGTATTCGGCATGCTCTCATTTACTGTCGTCCCAAAAGCTAAAGCGTACTTCAAATGTTTTAGCAAGGCTTTTCTTCTACTGACGTCTGTAGGGCAAGTTTCTGAATCCCCTCAGTGTGACGTCACCTGCGCCTTCGACGCAGTCGTGTCCCTGCACAGACTAAAGGCCCTAGAAATATTTAGTTCGCTGCCCAAACTTATGATCTAGACAAACTGCTTACGCCAATCATTGTACATCAAACAGGCATAACTGGCATGTGTTAAATAAAACCAGGGCACTCAAAATGAATATACTTTTATTTGTATTGGATAAACAAATAAATATTATATAACAAATTTAAAACGTAATCCAGATGCAAATCTTATAGCCTGAGCTTTACAAGGTTTCATTTTAAGCATTGTATTTATGGAATAATTTGCTGATGTTGATTATAAAATGAAAAAATAAAAATGAAAAAAAAAGAACACTATTAAGCAATCTTTATAAATATTCTTAGTCAATTCAACACTGCTAAAATCATATTTACAAGTACAGTGCGATGCAAAGCTTAAATGTGACTTTTCTCAGATGTCAGTAATCTTGGGGTTCTCTTTAAAGTCTACCACCTGCATTCCAGCCAGCTGAAGCAGCCAGTTGATGGGCGCATGGTCATATCGATTCATATCGAAATGTGCAACATGAACATTAGGTCCTGCAAAAATGAGAAGAACAATGATTCGAACTACTCAGATATGCATATAAATACACACCAAGTCACAGATACAGCAGCATCTTTTTGACTGGAACTCTTACCTGGGCCAACAATAAAAGCTCCCCCTTGCTGGAGAGGGTCTCCTTGAAAGTCAAAGGCAGGGCCAGTCATGGCACGCCACATACTCCTGATATTGCCACCAAGCACACTGGATTTTACATGCGGACTCTTGGAGGCTGATGACACAAAATCATTCTTTATTGCATTCTGAGTGAAATCTTCTCATTTAACAATATATTCTCCTGAATACAATGATATTTCCCCAACATAATACCACAAAATGAATAGGTGTCTTAAGTGGACTAAGTTTGCATCTTTGAATAACAAGTCAGTTATACTGAAATGTAAAGTCAACAAGACAGTTTTCACCTGTTTCCATGAATGTCTCCCCTCTTTTCATTCCAAGTTTCTTATAGATGTGTCGTTCTGGATCAACGTAAATTTCATGCTGATAGTTTGTCAGTACACAGAATGGCTACAACAGAATTATAGATTATGTTACATAATAGGTATGTTATACACCCATTATTTATATATATTTATAAATACAGTATATAAATCAGTATTCAGTCACTGTAATGTCCTGAAAGGATTTCAGATGTATGTCTAACCTCTATATGGGAATAGGACGACTGTCCAATCACAATCAGTCTGACACCAGAATCCTACATTGGCAAAAGAGACATGATTTCAAAATCAAACATTATACTAAACACATGCATGCTATGATGTATTAACACTCACCAGTAGTAATTCTTGTGGTATTTTGCTTAGGTCTTCAACATATTCTTTACAAGTGTAACACAAGAAATTCTGTCAAAACAAACCATGCAAACATTCAGGTAAATTGTCTGCTAACCTTTGCAGTGGAAACAACCAACAGATTCGCCACAACTTCTGAATTTGTGACATCATCAAGCGCGACATTGTCTCAGGAGTTGCGGTTTTTCCCCGTGTACACAAAGCACTGACTTCAGGGTACCATTCTGGTCCCTCGGAGTTTTAAAAAAGTAAAGTTACAATTTCGCAACGTTATAACATGTAAAAAACAAACAAAAAACCCAGAAACGTTATCTTACCCTCACAAAAATAATGATGGCTTTGTTGTTTTGGAATAAACTCTTAAATGTTGTACACATCCCGTGTCGATTGAATACCAAGCAATCCTCTACGTCGGCGATACAGATATCAGATGCTGCTAGACTTGACCGCGGCCCAAAACTGGTGATTTGTTGCGTTATTGGGTAAACAGCAGCCATTGCTCTATGTCTGGAGTGAAGTTTTCATGGAGCTAGAACGGCAAGCCCATGCTATTTTTGGCATTTTCTTGTCGGATGAATGAACTCACGCCCATCATTGCTAAATCCAGCCCAAATATTCTTTCATTTTGTCTTCTGCATTTCCAGAAAGTTTGTACAACCCGCAGATCCATTCACAACGACGGTCAAAGCAACAGTTCTTTAAAGTATTAACCTACCAGTGTCAACGCGCTTGTGCTCTTTATATTTCAGACACAAAAGTGTAGCCAAAGTGTCAAACTGTTACAGTAAACGAACTATTCTGGTTGTTAATAATCGCACGTGTTGCATATCGCACATCGTAAATGTAATGTATTATACTGGAACGTTTGCTTCACAAAATACAAATAGGCCACTTTACCAAAACAGAAAAAAGGAAAACCTACCATCCCTGGCTAATGCACACATATAGACACGCCGCTCCGCCAATCATAATCGTAGTCAACTTCGTAATTTACATCGGTAAGGGTGGAACTTCCTTTGTAGTACGAATTCCGGAAGTGTTTTCAAACAGCAGAGACTGAAGTAGCAAGTTGATACCCCAATTAGGCAGCTATAGATGGTACTAGTACCACGGTTTGTGTTTTTGCGAGTATTTTAGTTGTATTATTATTGTGTAGTTGGATTATGACAACGCAAGACAGAGGTGGCCCACACCGCCTGAACTGTTGGTGGGTAAATACTTGCTACTTGTTCGCTCGCTAGCTAGCTATAACAGTTTTAATTTTCTAGTCGATATTTACTAGCAAACTAGCGCCCATGCTATCATAGCAACGACCGAGCACTTAATGCATGTTGTTTAGCTGCAACGTTAGCTAGCTTACTAGCACAGCGACAGTGCTAAGTTGTAAAAAGCAAGACAAATCGCAGTGAAGCCAGTTTAGAAATGACAAGCTGGCGTTCTCCTATGTTTTACGCGCCCTGGATGCCATATCACCCCAGCCTGACATCTTGAATTTTAGGGAAATGTCTTCAGATGTAGTGGAGTTTTAACAATGGAAATTGCAAGAGCTAACGTTGGAGCGAACCCATCAGTAAACTAACATGGGTCTAAGTTAGCTAGCTGGCTAGCTAGCTGCTGTATTCATAGCGAGCAGGTGTAACGTTAGACACTTGTTAAACCTAAGGCAAAGATAGTTGCATATAACATCATCACCTATCAGAATAATTACATAATGTTCAAAGTACTTCCTTAATATAATTTAAGCTTCGCCAAATGTGCAGAATAGTTTCGATGAAAACTACAATGATTTAGGTGTCGTCAAGTGTTTGTTATTGTTATACTTATGCCGGGAAAAATATTGTTATGTTACTGATTAAGCAAGAGCTGTTACAGTACAAATCTTTAACGCAAGGTTATCGTTCAGCTGTATCAGTTCTTGTGTTCTTCATGACGCCAGGACACGCCACCTCTTTGCAGAGCCATTGGCATCACAGTTGACATTTGCTAGATACCTCTGATATATCTGATGGCTCTCACCGTTTAGATGAGCATGCTCAATCTCTGAATAAAATCATATTTATTTAGGCTACAACAAAAAACCTTGACCATCACAAAATCTTTTTTTTTTATTCATTCAATAATGATGCCTCAGAATCTGCCGGATATTTGAAATGTATCCAGTTATATTGTTGCAGTTGGATTTGCATAATGGGCTTGCAATGCATTTGTCTTTTAGCATTTTTTAAAGCTTGTGAAGTCTCTTCTCACCTCTGCTTTCACACCCACTCTGTTTGCCAGAGCTAACGCGAGTCATCTATATGGGCCATCTTCTCTCAAAAAATGGTTACTGTCTGAAGAAGAGGACCCGGAAACTGCCCAAGAAGAAGAGGCGGCGGGACTGCTTCCTGCGGGGCCCGTGCATGCTCTGCTTCATCGTGCGCACTGGTAGCGAGAGCTTCGAGGGCGACCAGCGCTTCGAGAGCAGGCACTGCACCGCCGGCGCGGCAGCCGCCACCAAACTCGCCGAGCACTACGCCGCATCGCTGGGCTCGCCGGACGACTGCGCTAAGTTCTTCCTGTCGCCCGGGGAACTGGCCGTGTGGGAGGGCCAGGGCCGGAGCCTGCTGTCCGCCGTGCCGGCCAAGCTCGTCGCCGCCCCGTCACTGTTCCGTGTACCCACTGCCTCACCCCCACCCGCCTCCGCCGCCGCCGACTACGGCGAGATGGTGTGCAAACGCAAGTGCGGCGAGGTGCAGCGCTCGGCTCCCTGCAAGCAGCCGCGCTGCGCCACGCGAGACGGACGCCTGGATGGCGGCGGCCTCCCGCCTCAGCACCGGCCCCTGCCTTCCTCCTCCTCCTCCTCCTCCTCCTCCTCTGCCTCGTCCTCGGAGGAGGACAGCTCAGGCGTGGGGCTGCAGACGGACTCGGGCGAGAGTCCCGCGAGCAGCACCGCCACCCCCGAGAGCTGCTGCTGCTGCTCCTCCTCGTCCTGCCCCGTGTCCTGCAGCGACGTCTCGGAGGAGGGCAAGAGCTCGGAGGGTGCGGACATATCCTGCATCAACCATCTGCCTTCTTCCATACTGCTCAAGGTCTGTGTGCGCTTGTTGCGAAACATGGGCACGTCCTGACAGGTGTCTCTTCAAATGAATGATTTCATTTCTTAGATGCTACAACCGACTGATCATATATTCCAGTGAACAGATATTATTATGTTGACTGACTTGTGTGTCTGGTGCCTGATTTAGCCCGAATTTCTTGATTAAATTAGCACTTCTCAAGAAAGTTAGTGAAGTCTCGGCACATTTAACTTTTTTACATTTGGCTTGCGTCATGTACAAACTAGTATGTCGGGTCACCCAGTGGCAGTAACCGAGCAGAGAGTTATGGTGAGCGTGTGAATTTTTTAATGTGTTGTTTTAAATGGTCGATGTTTTTGTTCCTTTCAGGTTTTCTCTCATTTGTCAGTGAAAGAGCGTTGTCTCAGTGCTTCCCTGGTCTGCAAGTACTGGCGCGACCTCTGCTTAGACTTCCAGTTTTGGAAGCAAATCGATCTCAGCGGCCTCCAACAAGTTAGTGCCAGAGTATACGTCACTGACACTGAACGCACTACTTTTTGGGGGGTTTGTTTGTGGTTACTCGTGGTTATAAATTGCTGTAAGCACATTCATCTAAATAATGTGCCAGCTGTTATTGTTCTCCTAAAAAAGCAAAAACATGTTTGCTTGGTTACGTGACCCTCCGCTTCCATGCAGGTGAAAGATGACCTGTTGGTGAAGATAGCGTCACGTAGGCAGAACGTGACGGAGATCAACATCTCCGATTGCCGCAACGTCCAGGACCACGGCGTGTGCACGCTGGCTTCTCACTGCCGGGGACTGCTGAAATACACGGCGTACCGCTGCAAGCAGCTCAGCGACCTGTCCCTCTGCACGGTGGCGTCCCACTGCCCCCTCCTGCAGAAGGTCCACGTGGGCAACCAGGACAAGCTGACCGATCACGCTCTCAAACAGGTCTGTAAACAAATGGGAGGATCCTGTATGGCTTTTACATTTGGGGGGTGGGGGTGGCGAGGGCCAGAGAGGAAAGGAGACGTCCGGGGGGGGCATCCGTGTTCTGAGCCTGAGGGGTCGGTCGTCTCTGTGCCTCCTCCCCTGCAGCTGGGCGAGCACTGTCCCGAGTTGAAGGACGTCCACTTTGGGCAGTGCTACAACATCAGCGACGAGGGCCTGATGGTGCTGGCGAAGGGCTGCCCCAGACTGCAGAGGATCTACATGCAGGAGAACAAGCTGGTAGGTGCCGTCCCTTCCCCGTGCGGGCCGAGCGGGGCGACCTTTTCCCGAAACGCCCCGACCGCCTCCCTCCCCTCGGCGTCCCGCCTACCACTGAGTATTCTCAGTATACTCCCAAAGACCACTGAATCTCACAGGAAGGACCTGCGGTGGCCTGCAAGAGGCAGAGCCTGCTCAGGATCTCTGAGAGAAACTCGCAGCGGAAAGTTGAGACCTCTGTGGGCCAGTGGAACATTTGATCTAGATTAATGTAGTCGGGGCCTCTGGGTCTGTACCCGCCGCATGCCAATGATAAGTCCCCCCCCCCACTGTAATACGGCTCGTCCTCTCAAACCAAAACAAAAGCAGATGTCCGTGTAATAATAGCTTTCTATTCACTCCATTTCTTTCTTCAAGTCTGTCCTTCTTCCACCTTTTCCCCTGCTCGGTATCTCTTCCTATCATCTCTGTCATTGTCTCCCCCTCTTTTGAAGTGTCTTTTTTTTTCTTCTTCTTCAACCCCCCCCATGTCCACTGTGGGCACTCCTCTTTGGAAACATGTGGACCCTGTCTCGAGCCTTTTTGTTTTTTGGGTGGGCATGTTGGAGAGATTTTCTGATTATTAAACATGGCTATGAGCGAGGGAATGAAAGGGGTGTTCATGGACCCTGTCTTTGCTGTGGTGTATTGTTTTCCTGTGGTCACAAGAGATGTTTCAGATGCCATTCATTACCGAACTCTGTGGTCTGTGAATAATGATTTGTGCCAGTGCCAAAAATAGCCTGAATACAGACGCCTCCTGGGGAGTCAATGCCACCAATTAGCCGGGGCTGTCAAAAGTTCCTAATTACATTCAGCCTCTTGTAAATATCACCCCGGAAAGCCTTGGCCTCTGTCAGTACCTTTCTGTGGCCACTAGGTTGCAGTGGTGTGCCTTTCATGAACTGTGTTTTGGCCTAACAGGTCCTCTGTGTACATGAATCCATTTGAGATTCCGTTTGAGGATAAATGTATGGAATCGCAGATTAAATGACACTAAGGAGGGGTGTCGTCTGTGCCGAGGCCCCTCGCCGTCCCCGTTGCTCACCGGGGGCCTCTCGCCCAGCGCGATGCGTGCGGCTCTCGTTCCGTTAGGCCACTTGTGCGTGTGTGAAGCGCAGATCTGTCAGAACGAGCAGAGCTTTTAGCACGCTTTAGATCAGGCTCCCCCACTTCCTGTTTCCAGACGTTTCCTGGTGTGCGAATTTTGGCGAGGAAGCCATACCGATCTCTTCTCGTGCTCGTGAGCGGCTTAAGGCTAGCTCCTCCTCCCTCGGTTCCTGTCACGTTTGAGATCACATGAAAGTTGATTGCTGGCATTGATCTAATGTGGCGTAGAGAAGGCCTGTCGGGTTGCTGTTGCATAGCATCAGAACATCAGATACGCGCCCTCAGAACTGCCAATGGTTCTTTTTCTCCGCCGTTGCTATTAGGAGCGGAGCATGCAGATCCTTGAGACAATGAGTTGAGTGTAGCTTTCATTTCCTTATTTAGTTTAGTGTAAACACGTACTGCATTTTAATATTGAAATTGGTGTTTTATTTAAGATGCAAATTGCTTGGGTGACCTCATTTCCAGATTGATTCAACTCATTTAATTTTCATCCAGTTTAGATGTGTGGCGGGCACTGTCATTAAACTGTTGATTGGTGTAATGGTTTTGGTGGCTTGACAAGTGCTCCATATTTCTTCGCTGGAGGTTTTGATGATAATTGTAGTGTAATAGCGTCACAGGCATTCGCCCTGTTGCTGGGATACAGCAGTGGACGATGACTTGAGTTTTGCAAGCATAATATGTGGTTTGAAAATAAGCATCTTTTGTGACATGTAAAAGGATTCTCCCATCATCCTCCCACGCTGATGTCATGTTTAGTCTCTCTCTCTCTCTCTTTCCCTCTTTCCCTTGTTGAGGTGAAAGTGAAGAGGCACCTTCAGGTCTGCCCCCGACACCGGACCCTCTTCACAGCGACAGACCCGAATGTTTTTGGTGACAGATCGCACAATTGTGCAACTCGTTTACAATGAAGGCCCATGGCCACGCCCCCTGGGCCCCTCTAATGGAGTAAAGTGATCCAGCCCCTGCCTCTCCCAGTCAGTGATGAATGGGGATGATCCGTAGATGGGCGCACTCTTCAGCGCTCCGCTCCGCCTCTCCGCCTTTCTGCGCTCCTCCTCTCTGGGATAATTGAATAATTAAAAAGCTGGAAGTTGTTCCTGGGCGGTCTGTGCCTTCCAGCTTTCTTCCACTGGGCCTTCCAGGAGGTTTTTATCAATATTATCTGGAAACATTTAGGGGTTCTAAAAAAAAAAACAAAACAACAAAAACCCAAAATAAAGTTGCAGAGGTCCTTGGAGAGTGGTTCTTTTTTAACATGGTCATTGTGGGGGATTTGACTGGTCATCTTAGGAGACCCTCCTATGCTCTTGAGAGCTTGTGAGAGTGTCCAGTAATAACGCTGAGTAATAACCCAGTAGCTTGGGAAAGTATCAGAAGATGCCATGTAATTAGTGCTGGGTTTCCACCCTGCCCAGATGGCCTTTGCTTTTAATGACCCCACTGTGAGGAGAACAGTATTTGAACTCCTGGGGCCAGCGTGGATAAATTGAATTTTCCCCCCATATTCAGATTTAGTGAGTATCCCATGCTACCGCCCTGGCTCTTTATGGCGGAGGAGCCTGAGAACTAAAAGCAATTAAGCAGCATGTTTGGCCAATTACCCAGCTCGTGATGGTCTCCAAATCAAATCTTTGTTTCAGGCCCAGGTTCAGCTTCGCTAAAGAGCCCCAGCTCTTAAATTGGCCCACTCGTCTCCCTGTCAGCCCTGAACTGCTGAACCTGGCGCTAGCCCTAGCGTGGGGGCGGAGGTGGGCGCTGAGGTGGGCGCGCAGGCCCTACCCAGCATGCACCGGGCCGCCATCCAATGTGACGCAGACACGCGTCCCATCTTAAGGTGTCCTTGCGGCCTATTGCTAGTGGACCTAGCTTGCAATATCTAGTTTGGGGCTGATACAAATTTAATTATTTATTAATGAATTGTGTTAAAAACAGCACAAAGCTTGTGTTCACTGTTTTATAGGCAGCAGTTAGATTTTAAAATTGAAAAAAAAATGTTTAATTTCACTTTAAATCTTTTCATTTACATACTGAAAGTCAAATTATATTGTGTTATCTACAAAACTCGGTGCAAGACTAATTGTAGAAAAAAAAAATCCAGGGGGTGTGAGGTGGGGAGCAGACGGAGCAGAAGTCACTTTCGTGACATTATGCGCACACATGAAGAGCCTTGGCATACGGATAATAATGTCAATTAATTTGTTCCTCGCAATTAAATCTGCATTCTGCGGGCGACGCCGGTTTTGCCGCGGCGGGCGCCTTTCCCTCTCCGGCTTTCTCCTCTCTCCCTCTGCCTGCTCAGAGCGCCTGATTTTAATTTTCCCTCAGCAGCGATATCACAGGGAAACGGCTCGGCCCGCGTTCGGGAGGCGAGCACGGCTCCGAGATTACACGCGCGCTGATCTGATTACCCTCGCTTTTAATTAGCCTAAATGTCCAATGTAAATGGAATTGTTGATGACCCGAAATAGATTAGCACGCGGCCTCAATTTGCTTCTAATTACATGTGTGTCTATATATATATATTTATATATATATATATATATATATATATTTTGGACGTTTCCCCACTTTCTCGTTGTCTGTGATGGACAGAGACAGGGATGCTGGAGGGACCCACTGCTTGAACGGCCACATGTCCTCCCGAGCATCTTTTCCTCCTAGATTTGACACGGGTTTGAAGGTAGCGCTGTGGATTTGGGGATAACGGCACACTTTTGCTGTAACACCTGAGAGGCGGGCTATATTTAGAGTGCATCAGACAGAGGGCCAGGCTGGCTCAGTGGAGGGGGGAGGGGGGGGGGGAAGAGGTAATGACTGCTGTCTATTACGGAGCCTCCTCCTCTGGTGCATCCATCAGGTGATCTTAAGAGCATTGCGGCTCCCTGGAAACTTGTGAGAGTCCTGCAATTACGTTTGAACCGAGGCGGCTTTTGAAGCATGGCGAATATGTTCGGCTTCCACACGCTTTGCATGGATGAGGCGTCTCCTAATCTGTGCATGTCTCAAAGGGAGAGGGGGACGTTGAGGGACCAGACCTTTTAATGAACACTGAAGCCTTCGCTGCTTCTTTCTCCATCCTTTCTGGATGATGAACTCTGAGGTGATCTCGAGATTAACCGTTATTCATAATCTAAGATGATCAGATTGAGCTGGGATTGTTTTTTTTTTTTTTTTGAGTCCTTCCATCAGCCCTGAACAAATCTCTTTGAATCAGATCAACAGTCCTCTTTTTGCTTTTTTGATCATGCCAATTTCCTGCCTTGGTTCCTTTGCCTGGGTGGTTGGGAAATCACGGACCACATCACTCTTTAAGCTTTGTAGGTGTCTCCTCGAGCCTGTTGGCGGGGGACGGGGTGGGGAGAAGCCTTAACTTTTCCATTTAATTAAAACCCCGCGTGGAGGTTTCATCATTTCCGTCGGGGGATAGTAATCACGTCCATCGATGAAGCTCGCGTCCCCTTTGATGGCCTGACGAAGTGAGACAAATTGGTATCGATATGTTTTGCCACCGTCTGGTCAAGAACAAAAAAAGTGGGCAGAAAGTAGCACGGTGCCCTCTAAATGTCACGTCTGCCTGTAAGACTTGAGAGGCGGCGAAGCGTGCTTCGTGCATCTCGGGGGAGGTGGGGGGGATTACACCTTGAAAATCCCCCTGGGACAAACGGAGGGAGCTTTGAAAAGGTCCGCCTGCCTCAACCCCGGCGCCAGGGATTGTCCCGAGGTTGCAGGTTGCGAACGGGTGCCCCAGCTGTGGCGCTGGCCTTTCGGACGAGGACGTGACGTCGCCCCCTCGGCTTTGATGGACTGTATCTCCAGGAAGATTAGGCGCTCAATCTGTTTCCACTCAAGTTATCAGTGCGGCGGATGCTTTCCCAGAAATCCTAACCAGGGATCGTAATTGAAATAAGCTAGCACGGCACTCTGGGGCGCTGTACTTCCTCCAGCCCGAGTGTGTCATGTGTCCCTCTGAGAGCCACTCCGAGTCGCTTGCGCAGCGTAAATGAAAAAGGCGCGCAGATTGCTTTGGACTTTGCGCGAATAAATAAATAGTCGTTTGTGTGTGCAGGTGGACGTGGTTCTCTTTGGAAAGCTGGCTTTTTTGCTTGGATCGCTCTCGTTAAAATTAGATCACCTAAACGAACGAGTAATTCCAACTTTGGTTCTGGACGATAAATAAAGGAGTGGTGACAGCTGTTGTTTGTATTAACTCGGGGGATATTGTGGTGGGATGTTATCTGAACCTGTAGGGGGCGCTCCAGGACTAGTCTCTGACTCCAGAACCCCTACCTTTCTTTATGTAGTGGATGAGCATGTGTAGGGCTGAACTGGATTTACAGTTCAGACGCAAGTGCTTTAAATTGAATTTTAAGCCTTCAAGTGATGAACAGCCACTGTTGCGTTAGCCGCGTTTTTGCTCTCGTGATGTACCATTGCGTTTGGAGGAAGTGCCACGGTGCCAGCATTTTTTAGTCAAGCAGGCTATCGCGCGTGTCCATAACTGTATTGCCACCTCAGGGTGTATCTGGCAAAATGAAAAGGGCAGTGTCCTTGTATGGGTAGACTTGATTTTATTTAATTGATGAAAGAAATGCAATCTTTTCGAGGCTTATATTCTACAGGGTAAATGAAAGAAGCGGTGTATGTGCCTGGCAGCTGGCAAACGACCAAAAGCAGACCTATACCTACAGGGTGGGGGCTGGGGGTGGGGTTGGGGGGGTTTGTGGGGGTATCTCCAGGGATGCAGCGTGCAGGACTGAGACCTGTTTGATTTTTCCTTCATACCTCATTGTTGCGCTGGGGTTATTGTTGCCTAGATGTCTACAGATCAGTGAGCCGAATGCCTGACAGTAGTCCCGAGCATCCAGGTGCTGTGTTCAGCACCCGGGGGAGGAGGGGTGGGGGTCGCACTTGGTTATCGGCGCCCCCTGGGCTCGGCCGTCGATGATTCACGGCCCGACCCCCCCTCAACTCTCGCTCACTTCTACATTCACCCCCCCCCGATGGCTTTTCCTTTGTCTGAGCTCCTGGAGGAGGCGTGATGTCTCCAGCCAGGAGGCCTTTCCAGTGGGGGAGATGGAAGCCTTTAAGTGTAATGTAGGGTGGCAGATGATGAATCGCTGCCGGTTCGCCGTGGAATCGGTGGGACCGGGCGAGGTTAGCGGGGCCTCCGCTCCTTCCCCTTCTCCTCATTCACTCTGCTGCCCTCCTTTCTCAACTTTCTCCTTGTTCCCTTTAGCTCAGGTTGCAGCAGCCACTGTTCTCACCTTTTAATTTTAGACTTGAGTTTTCTGCTTCTTTTAATCTCTTATGGGTTTGAAAATCATTTTTCCCTCTCTGTACCCCCCCTCCATCCTTCCTCTGTCTTTCTCTCCCCCTTTGTTCGTTTCCCTCTAGTTACTCCCTTTTGTCTCCCTCCTTTTCTTACCCCCCCCCTTCCCTCCCCTCACATGCTCCCCCTGTCCTGTTTCACTCTGATTGAGTGCTCATGATCTGCCCTAATCATCCAGCTTCATTACGGCTGATGGATGCGCTTTCCACCCTGCCTTTCGTCTCGCGCTCAGCGAGATCAGGGGGAGAAACACAGGACGGCAGGGCGAGCGTCCCGCTCCCCCGCTGCCCCGCTGCTGCTGCACCTGCGAGGCGGCGCCCGGCGCATCTCGGTCGCCCGCTTCGGTGACGCGGGACGTCCTAGGACGACCGAGACCCGCCGCCGTCGCTCCCAGCTGCCCCCTCGCCGCTTTTGGCACGCCCCCGACACCGAGGGGCACGTCGGCTCCGCCCAACCATCTCCTGACTTCGGCTCTGGCGGCGTCCTACATTTCAGTAACATCCCTCCCTCTGTCTGCCTCCCTGTCCCCGTGCTTGTGTTAGCCTCGCCGTTTTCATTGTTCCCCCCCCCCCCCAGGCCTGGAGAGCTCTCATTACCGCCGCTCGATAGGAGGAATAATGAATTGGTTTCATAAGCACGGCGGGCCCCCGCGGCGGCTAACGAAGGCACGACGCACGGCCCTTGGCCGGTAACGGCGCTTTAACGAGACGGCGAGGTCAGCAGGGGTCACGGGCGACTGGGTTTGGCGCGTCCTCGCCACCTCGCGCTGAAAGTCTGTCTGGCCATAACGGGGAGGAAGACTCGCTCATCAGAGGAGAGGAGCCGCCCTGGCCGACCGCCGTGACGCGCGTGAGCAGCCGAGCGAACAGTGTGTTCCTGACTAGACGGCGCGGACGTTAAGCCAGGCGGCCGACACACCTGCAGTCAGGGTGAGACCTGGATTGTTGGCGGCGCAAATAGTGGCCACGTGGAGGTCACAAACCTGGTCTGTGGCATTCCCAGCGTCTCCCAGCCGTCATCGTGAGATGCTGCAGGCAGAAGGACCGCTCTGCAATCTCGAAGCTTGAAGAACATCTTCCAACAAAAAAAAGGCCTCGTGTTTCTTCTTGCAGCCTCCAGGAGCGCTAAGGCTGATATGAGATATTGCATAAGGATGTCCGATCGATTAATGGAGCACTTAGCCTCAGTAATTAACAGCTGTGCAGGCAGAACAGAGGCTTCAGAGGTCTTAAGCTGTTGTTATTTTGACCCCTTTCATGACCTTGGATGTCCCTGCAATGACCCATGGCTGGGCTTCCCAAAAGCAGTTTAAAACAAAGAGCATCCCCAAATGGTCGAGCAAGTATGACACCAATCTTTTAAGATGATCTTCCAAGATCTAACTGATCTGGGCCCTGTTTCCCAAAATCATCACAGTGTTGGGAACAGTGTAGTTAAGGCAGCATGTGATTGGATGCTGAAAGTTTCTAAAATGGCTTTACTAGATCACCTGGCCTTCTTATTTTGATATTCCATCACTTTTGTGATTGTCGAAGTTTGTTTTTGTTTGTTTAGATAGAAACCATACTGCTCCTTGGTCTGTTGTTCCCGGTTTAACGGCTGGTCTTTGCCTATAGGTTTTCCTTTAAAAGGTGAAAATCAGCATGCTTCAAATGAATGCAAGGCTTACTGTGAATCTGCAGAAATCCTCCCTCCGCCTCCTGTTCATTTGTATCGCTTCTTTCCTTGTGGTGTTTGTGTCCGTTTTCCTTTTTTGACTGTGAATCTTTGTGAATGGAGATACTCATTATCTCTGTAGGTCCATGGTGCTGGGCAAACATTCTTATGCTCAAACATCTCCTCTTTGCCCCCCCCCCCCCTTGTCGGCCCTGCTCACACAGAGTGTTTGCCTTTCCCCGATAATGGCGAAACCCATTACAGGCTGTTGTGTGGAGCCCAGGGAGCCTCAGTGGAGCATGGTGACCAGGCTGGACTGGCTATCTGGGCCCCACAAACTCAGTCGTGCTGCACGGGCCGCCCCTCTGCCTCCACCACCTCCGCCTCCACTATGGCCTCCCTCATCCCTCTCCACCTGTAAACAAATAAATAAATAAAAACAATGACCCCACCCTCCTCCACTCAACACTCATCGGATGGGCCACTGGCCTTTATTGCCCCGTTGCCACTGCAGCCTCGTCGCCCTCCACCCCCTGTCCTCGGCTCTCCTGGGTCCTAGCGCCCGCCTCTTCTTTCACAAGTTTCCAAGGCTGCTGGGGCTGGGCGGCCTCGTTGTACAGATGAACCGGCCGGGCGGAGTTCTCTGGCTGACACTGAAAACGAATGGAACCTGTTTGTGCTCTTTGAAACGAGCTGGGCGGGGCTCTTATAATGTCATTATTATATTATCTCATTAAGGGCCAGTTTTTCAAAGCCAGCAAGTTGGAGTGTGAGACGGCGAGAGGGAGTGGCAGTTTCCTAAAGGCTCCCGGAGAGCCTGCAGCATATGGGCCGAGCAGGACACGGCAGTGTTATTGTGATTACATCATTACCTATTGCAGTCGTGACTTGCAGTGTAATAAAAAACATATCGGCGAGCACTTAGTGTGATGTGCTTGAAGCTTGGCCTGCATTACTTTTGTGGCCCGTCATTTTCTTGATTATATATTCTAAAATGATTTATGTTTGTTCACATGATTTATTAGAGCATCCACAGAACACTGATCGAAGATTGTTCAGGACGGTGACCAAATTGTAACCCGGTATTATATATTGCGACTGGAATCGCAAAGGCCAAAATTGTGATATTGACAAACGATATATTGTTCGGCCCCCGCCTCTCAGACGCGTGTGCTAGGTGTAAACGCACTGAGGAATTCTGCCGGGTCTATTCGAAAGTGCGAAGAAGATCCAGCCTCTTGGAAGTCTGTGTATTCTGAAGGCCGATAACACCAGCCATGCCGTGGAGTCCTCTGGCCAGGAGAGCCAGCCGAGATGCAGATGGTATCACGAAGCGGCAGCTCTCTTCAGTAAGAGGCCGAGGACCTCGAGCATCAGGGGGACCCTCTGCGTATCTCCCCGTTAGCTTTGTTGTTGTTTATGGACTGAGCAGAGAGCCCACGTTATCTCCATGTGAGCGGTCTCATCTAGAAGGATTGCTTTTGTGTTTTGGTACAGTATTAACTTGTCATGGTTAATGTTGCTTTTGTGTGTTCTTTGTCGCCCAGGCTGCCCGATTTAGATGAAGCAGCTCATTTGGATAGATCGTGTCGCCGCGTGCGCTGTTAATTTCCCGCTGTGGCTGTCTGAAGCTGCAAGTCATTATCGGAACTGCAATAAAACAATCTTATGAAAACCCACCAACGCCGTTCATTTTTTTCTGACGGTGGATTGGATGATGCTACACAAGGCCCAAAAAAATGATGCGGCGTGTTTCATTTGGCTTCTGGAGAAGCTTTCGTCAGATAAGAAGATCTTTTGTCATATTTCCTCATAATAAGTGTGATTTGTCAGAGACCCCATGTGGGCAGTCAAAGCGATACAGTAGTCGCTAACGAATCACGAAAAATAATGTAGAGTATCGCGGGCAGGGAAGCCCCATGACCCTAACCAGCACTAGGAGTGTTTGCATCTCATTCGTGGTCGTAGCATCCTCGGCAAAGGGAAATGGGTTGGGCCTGTAATGTAAACGATATTGCGGAGGCTGCAAATATCAAAGGTGACATTACCATGGCGATGACTGCCGAGGTGCATGAGTATTAAAGCCCTGCCGTAAACCCTGTTCTTTTCTTTCATCACTTCGGGACTGGCGTCGCTGCCGTTTATTGTCCATTTTGCCATTCTGCTGCGAGCCGAGCGCCAAGGCTTTTGGGAAGGTAATGGGTCGGCCTGAGAAATGGCCTCCATTAGTCCTGCCTGAAGCAGGCCTCATCAGGCGCCCATCAGGGTCGTAGCCGAGCACGGTGGCCCGGCGGGGAAACCAGACCTGTGGGCGAGCGCCGAGAGATAACGTGCGCTCCCGCCCGGTTCTTGCCGGTTATGGCTCCTTTCCCAGATCAGGTCCACTCCTCTTGCTCCGTACGAGCTTCGGGGCTTCGCGCTCCTCGGTCTTCCTCGTCGAGTCGAACCTCTTCGACAGCCGTCCGGGTTCTTTCGCAGGCCGTGAGCGCAGCGTGACCAAGCCGAGTGGGATCGATATGCCCTGCCCCGGGGCTGCTGGGTACCTTTCCTTCGGGCCACTGTCAACTCAGGCACGCCGTTTTCGTCCGGGCCGCTTTGTCTTGCCGATGATTACCGGACGCGGCATAGTAGGGGATCATCATCTGTTTACTTCCAAAATTGCAATCTTTCAAAGGCTCCAAGCGAGTGGTTCAGTTGTAAAATTGCTAACTGCTGCCTTGCAGAAAATGGCTTAGCAATGCCATATTATTTTGCGGTTCCAGATCTAATATAAATAACCTCTGTGCTTAATTGTCCTGTTTACAGGTTTACCTCCCAAGCACCGCATGCCTAACAGAGTAAATCCCAGCTTTTCCATGGGTCTGTCTGTGGGAGAGGAGCCACCATAAATTGGGCTCTCTGGGTGATTCCTTCTGGCCCTTTGGGCTATTTGTTACACATTAAAGTCATTAGAGCCAAACAGAGAAAACAGTGATGGGCTGGTCTCCATCTATCTATGGAAATCAACACACGTGCTGCATTGGCTGCATTGTGCCAAACTGGGCCGTTGGTACACAATTTGGTGTGCTTATCTCAGTTTGGAGTTGTTATAACATGTAATACACCATCGCCCGTAGAGTGTCAGCGCTTTTAGAAGTAAAATTACAGGTTGTTAAAGTATGCAGCTTACTGCTGATTGATTTTATGAATCCCATAGTGCTCATTTGACAACTTTGCATTATGAAGTGTGTGTGTGCGTGTGTGTGTGTGGGGAGAGAGACATGGGGAGAAAGACGGAGAGGGAGACACAAATGGAGAGACAGACAGATGAGAGAGATGAATAGGCGAATAATAGGGTGTCAGTATGATTATTGGCAGTCATCTCATAGAAACATTCAGATTCTAAAACGGATTTCGTGCCATAAAGGACATTCTTCATAAAGCCCCTAAAGCAAAGATCTTCCATGCAATTTTCGGTGGCCCCGATTTTTATGATTGATTCAACCATTATGCAGATGGCCAATTTATAAAAACGGTGGCACCATAACCTCATTGAGTAATGCGTGAGATACGCAATGACCTTTCCTCCTGTATTGTATCCAGTCAGTTGTGACTCCGTGGTAATCCTCACGCGCTGAGGCTCACCCCGTTTCCTCCTCCAATCGTATTACAGCGGGCCAGCCCGGCGGCTCTCTGTTTGTGTTTGCAGCTCGGGCGGCCGGCCCGATGATTGATTGATCTTGGAGCCGGCTAGCGGCTGTTGACTGACATCTATTCTTTGATGGTGTATCGGATGAAAAGGCCATAAATATTAGGGTCTGACAGGTAAAGGTCACCGCTGGAGGAGGTTGGTCTGCACCGGAGGGTCATAATGTGTGTTGGAGCAAAACAGCCCAAAGCACTGCGGACGAAAGAAAAGAGGGGGAAAAACAGAATGCGAGGGGCCTTTTATAAAACGGCCAGTTTTTCACCACACTGAAAGGAGACGGTTCACGCAGCGCTAGTTTGGAGATTCGCCTCTGGCTTTTCAGCGCGGCTGTCGGTCTGAAGCCAGTCGCTGTCTTGGGCTCCACCCTGCACGTCTGCGCCGTCTCTGGCTCCACCCTGCACGTCTGCGCCGTCTCTGGCTCCACCCTGCACGTCTGCGCCGTCTCTGGCTCCACCCTGCACGTCTGCGCCGTCCGGGGGCTCCACCCTGCATACGTGAACCTTCTTTTTGAGACTGTGCTTTAGTGCCCCCCGTCCCCTCGCCTTTCCCCTTTACCGCCCCTATCGGAGCAGGTGGTGGCGAAGCTGGATCTGTACCAGGGCAGCGCAGATACGCGGCGTCAGCAGCAGGAGCAGGCCGCCGCTGGAGGGCCTTTTTTTTTTTTTCCAGGAGACACTCAAGTCAATTTCCTCAGTGGCCAAATGGTTCCATTAAACGTCTGAACTGGAGTCATTAGTACAAGTCTCTGTGTTGGACCAGAGGGACCTCTTAATGTAATTCTTGAGCGAGCTGCATTACACAGCGCTAGAAGTAGGGGTCATAATCCTGGCAGATGTGCTGCGTCGGCCGCACTCCTGTGTAAACTCTGGAAGGCGGCGAGAAGGGTCAGAAGAAGAAGAAGGTGAGAGAAGATGCGTGAAGAGAACGTGGGACTCGATGGCGGCGAGGAGGACGGTTGCTCACAGAGCGCTGCATGTGCGCCCGTCGCGTTCCGACAAGCCCCGCCCACCCAGGAACGTTGCTGCTGGCTCCGATCGGACCATTAGCCGGAGCTCAATTTAAGAAGTGGCAACCGATCACTCCCGGCGCTCTTTGCCAGTGCTGTGATCAAGCATAATAACCCTGGAAGCGCTTTGCTCTCCAGGTACAGAAACAGATCACAGTGCCGCGCAGGACACAGTGTGGGCCTTAAAGCCGGACACTTCTGCGTTGCTCCTGTAAAAAAAAAGTGGATAATGTAATCAAAAAGTAGAACACTGTTGTTTCTCCACGCGGCACGCACAAGGGGCACTCCATTATTTAGTGCGAGTCACTTGATGAGCAGCGACCTCTGACACACGTGCGGTTGCCAGGTGTACTTAATGTGTTTTCACACTTGAGCGCTGCTAGGCCCACTGTATTCAGGCCAGAGTTTTCTTGGCATTTTCCCGCCTAGCCGACTGTTTCGTTTCTGGCACGCTTTGGTCTTCAAAGACCATAACTGTGAGGGCTAGGCCAGCCCCTGGGTCACTTGGAAGTGACACCGCAGTCTCTCCAGTGTAAATGTGACCGGATTTAACCAGACTCCAACGTAGTGCCCTTCGTGGTGAAGCTCTCAAAAGTTTTCCGGTAATATTCAGCCGGTGTTTTTTTTTTCCCATAATGCCGTTGCAGCAGGCTCTCTCGTGAGCGGAGCGTCCTCGTCTGGTTTACGGAGGCTTAAACTCCCCTGATTTACCCTAGGTTGTTCCTCCCAGCTGGTCTTGTTATCGTGTCACTTGCACACAGGTATTGCAAAGTGACGGGGGATTTCTCCGGAGGGCATCGCAGGAGCGCCGCTCGGTGCCTTCCGAAACCTAATACTTGCACGGATGGGAGCCTGCGCTGATTGAACACTTCCTTCATTATATTAAGACACAGGCAGGCATGAGGGGGGGTTGGGGGGGGGGGTAGTAGCAGGTTGGGAGGGGGGGAGGGGACAGCTCGTCTCGTGGTGGGGTAGCTCCGCGTGCTGGCGGCCCCACGCCGCCAAAACCGCGTGAGTGCGCGGGCCGCCTATATCAGCACGGCGGGAATTACTGCCGTTTGCTGACAGAAAGCATCACGGAGCTCATTTATTAAAAAGCTCGGGCCAGTTTATTTGAATGGAAGCGGCAGGATTGGTAGAGGAGGCGGGCGTGGTCCTCCAGCAGGAATGCTGGGGCGGGTGCCGCTCCTCCAGCGATAAGGGCCGTTGTTTATCCGCTCCCCCCTCGTTCTCCGAGCGTCTTTAAGGGAGATCAGGGCTGGTTCGAAATTAGACTGTCTCATACGAAGGTCTCCGATGAGCACTTGGTCTCTCCATCTCTCTCTCTCTCTTCTCGAAATTGGAACTCTGCGATTTTCAAGTAGCTCAGCTGTCATGGGCTCACTTAATCTGGATCAGATTGAGTTGTACAGAAGCTGCTTCTCAAAAAAAGTTTTAGTTGAGCCTGGGCAAATATGATTTGTGTTCTCTGTGCCTATTCGCTGTGCGTTGGGTTGATCTAACAACAATCCCCCTTCACTACAAGCATCTTGCTCAACTTAATATGCATTTTTATTTTTCTGAAACCATCTTGTCTAAATTATAGGCACATGATGTGTTAGCCAGCCTCTTGTCATGGGTAGTTTTAAGATTTATGGGTTGTCATTCTAATAGTCTGCTATTAGAAGATGAAAGCTACACAGTGGAGAGTAATGGTCTTTTTTTATGATTGCAACAAGGTTGCAGCTGTTCATTAGATGTCGGGTTGTATGAACATAAAAAAAAAAAATAAAAAAAAAATGATATGTGGTTAAGCAGCCATTACAGACCCAGACGGGGAACATACTGTGATACTAACATGCATGATGTTGAATCGACTAGTCTGTTTTTCACTTTTACGACTGGATTGAACATGACACGTTCTGTTGGTGCTAATGTTAAGTTCACGAGTCCACACTGGGGGCCGCACATCACACCAGCGGAGGGCCGCGAGAGGAGAGGCGGCACGACTCCAGTGAAGATATCGCCTCTGCGGGTTTGCAAACGACCGGCTGGAAAGAGACGCCGATCGGTGCTCGACTCGGATGATCTGTAAATTCACTGTGCGTAAAATAAGCAGTCTGCTCCTGACACATCGCAGCTAACGCAGGCGCTTTTCGCATAATCTGCGGTGCCAGAGTGGCGCGCAAAGCATTTCTGATCACATGCAGTATAATTAACCGTGCGCGTATGTAACGTTTTATGACCAAGGTTGTTTCCTCGGCTATTGTGCCTTTACTTTGGGTGTTTCTCTGCCCCCACTGGTTAACGTAGACGAGTTCTCAGCGGCTCCCTCTGCTTTTGTGTTGCCCCAGACACAAAGACCTTCTCTTCTGTGCTTGCAGCCCGAGCACATGAGAACAAAAATAGTGCGCGTCTCTCATGCCCTGCCAGTCTGGCACCCCCCTGCCCGTGTCCCCGCCTGCCCTCTCTGCTCGCACGCCTCCGCGCAGCACCTGCGCTAAGACCGCACGCACTCCGGCCGCCCCGCCCTCGCCGGCGGAGGGGCGGGAGCAGCCCGTGTCGGTCTCGCATGGCAACGGTTCGGACGCAGCAGGGCGCCTCCCTTTGATTTTGCCGTTTGGCAGGACGCCGCGCGGGGGACCCCCAGACGCGGCCGCGCAGGCCGCCGTCCTCTTTTGGCAGGCCGGTTCGGAGGGACGTCGATCCGCTGAATGTTCGGCTCGTCCTTTGTCTGGTCGGGATGAAAGGAGTGGAGGCCGGTACGGGCTAAAGCAGCTCCACGTACCCCCCCTTAAGTCTGGCGCAGATGAGATGTCGGGGGGTCGCGACATCGGCCCCGGACCCTGGAAGACGCGACCCGGCGCTAATCCCCCTCCCGGCCGCCGACTCCAGTCCCGGCCCGGCGGGCCCGAACAAAAGCCGTCTGCATGGGCGATGGCCGGAGCTCCTGGCAGGCTACGTCACGCTCCGCTGTCCGCGTCGCTTCTGCGGGCTCTGACGGCCTTTATTCTGCCTGACAGGGCCGCGGTGCCGGAGTGGAGAGAGCGGCCGACTCTGGCGGTGGGGGGGTGTGTTGGGGGGGGCAGCGGTAGCACGCGGGGGTGCACAGTGAAGCCAGCCCGGGGGTTCTGCGCAGGATCAAAACCGCCCCGGCGATCGAACCGCAGCGAGATCTTGGCGGGTGAAGAAAGGGCCCCTCCGCCCTCTTTGGTCTCGCTCCGCCGCCGTGCTCCGTTCCGGCTTATCGTTTCACCCGCCTGTCTTCCCGCTGCACCTGTCCGTTGACCGGACAGAGGGTGGGTTTGGAAGGGGTGTGTGTGTGACGGGCAGACGGGGCGAAGGCTTTGCTCCCTGTCTGAAGCTCTGCTTCCTCTCCTCTTTCTCTCTCCGCCCCTCCCTCCTTTACACCTGTCCGATGACATAGCACAGAGACAGAGGGGAGTGTGACAGATGGCACTGACATGCTTTGATTCGGGGAGAAGGCTGCGGTCTGGAAGGGCCCGGGGCGGCCATGACGGGGTGAGCGCCCGCCGCCCCCCACCCCCCCCCCCTGCTGCGCCCACTCTCGCGGCATCTCCCATAATACCGTGCAGCAGCACCGAACCCCGTCCAGCTGCCCACATGCCATCTGCATAGGCTCTTGCTCCAAGTCCAGTGCTTTGTCGTTCTACGCTGTTCCATTAGCCATGCTGAATCAAAGACACACATATACACACACACACACACACACACAATAGTACAGCAGGCCTAAATAAATGCAGTCTTTGTGGAAATATGGCAGGGGCTGAAAAAAGTGCAGGGGCTTTTAGCGAAAGCCTTTAGATGTGTAAATAACAGTGGAGTGATGTTCTAGTCAAACGTTCTGGATTTTTCCTGGGAAATGCGCCCAGCCTCTTGGTACATTAACAAAAGGAGGGGAGTTGAGAAGTCGCAGGGGTCGACACGTACGTTTCGCAAGCCTTTCTCTGTCAGGGGAGAATGCTCTGTTTTAATTCGGACACAAGGCAGTTCTTGAAAATTTCAGATCCTTTCCTACAGCTGTGTGCCATATAGACGTCGTCCACAGTTATCCCAGCTGCACCGGTTGAGATTTTTCCAAAAGTAAGGTAAGAGATTTTTATGGTTACCTTCAAAAATAGGAACTGTCTGCTGGGTTTTTTTTTTGTTTTATTTATTTATTTTTTCAACCCCCCCCGCCCCCCATTCCCATGCCAAGTCTACTCTTCCTATTGCCTCCACTCAGTCACTGTAAAGACTGTGACGGAGACGGAGAAAACGAGGCACTCCGTCCAAAAAGGGGTGGTTTCACCTTCACCTAGTGAAATATCAGCATGGACGTATAGGATGGGTTTGGTTTCCTCTCTCCCTTCAGGACGGGCCGTGTGAGTGGCACCTGGCTCCTGCCAACACGCTCCTCTCTGAAGAAGGAGCAGAGCTCCCGCGCCTCCCCCTCCGCCTCCCGGCCCGGCTCTGTCCGGTGGAGCCCGGCGCGCTAGCGATGGATTCTCGTGATTGGAAGTCGCGTTTAACAAGCTAATTAAACACGGAGCAGAGCAACCTGTGGCGTTGTTGAAATGACTCAGTCACAGTTCACTTAAACCCTTAATAAGGAAAGGGGGGAATAAGAAGGGGGAAGAGTCCGGCTGGCGGGGGGCAGACGTTGGCCTGGCCCGCAGTGAAATCTCCCCCGTGTCAGGCTGAAGGCTTTTGGGGTTCATGGTTACACCTGACCACTCTCAGATGGTTGAGATCCGGGCTTCTGTGGGATGTCTCATGCGTGGGCCAGAGTTATGGCAGACACTTGGTGCAGCAAGTAGGCGTTTGGAATGGGGAACTGTCTTAATATTCCAGTGATGTCAGGCAGGAGTTCTGCTCCCGGAGCTAGCTGCCTCAGCACAGGCACAAAGAACGATTTAGCCAAGTCACCTGAAGTACTTTTTTTTTTTCCTCTCTCTCTCTCTCTCCTCAAACTCACAAGTATATTTGCATATTTTCTACAATGTAAAAATGTGTTATAGTATTATCAATGCATTTGAATATCGAAATAACAGATGAAAGATGTATTTAGGTCAGAGGCTGTTGCTTTGACTTGAGGCTTTGTCCTCAGGTGACACCCTTCTTGTTTCACAAGAGGAGACGATCCTTCTCTTCTATGATTTCTGGGTTGGGCTGCTGGTATTGGTGGTCTCCTTTGCAGCTAAAAATGTTCACATTGCTTTCATGGTTTCATAATTTTTACCCAAAGATACCAGGACCCAAAAAAAAAACTCCTTACAGGTATTATTTATTGATGATAACTGAGAGAGAACTTTGCTTTCCTAGATGCAGATGTTTTTTCCTGCGGTCTTTGTGTTCCTAATAGTATGGTGCCCCAAATATCTAATGATATTTCATGTATATCAATATCCATGCAGATCCAGTCTTTCATTCAGAGTTCCACTGTTTTATCAGAGGACAAAACGTGACCCCTCTGAATGTTGGAACATTAGTTTCCTAGAATAATTCCTAAAATGCAACGGTAAAATAATGTAAAATAATTCTTAACTTGGATCCCTCACGTGTTAACGTAGGGATATCGTTGCATTTATGGTCTCTGCCCACTTGTTTAATCGACCGGTCTCGGTGCCCGGGCAGTCCGTCAGATGTGCTCCTGCTTGGCCGTGAGCTCTCCAGCGGCCGCACGGGCCCTTGCAGATCCGAGGCGCTGCACCGAAACCAACGAATGCTTCCGAGGAGCAGAGTGGGGCTTCTGAAAGGCTTTAGGACCATCGCTCAGTTTTAATGGGCTAAAATGGAATAAAGAAAAAAACTTTCCAATTAATATGCGCGATGGACTACGGTTTTGTATGCAAGAGCTTGTCACCCAAGATGGCATAGAGGTTAGATGTCAATAGATTATTATTGACTATCCAAAGTCTGTAAAATAGATTATTATCGATTATAGATTATTAAATGATGTTAGTCCCTGACGTGATGGACTAATGTGCATTTGAAAATCTTTTGTAATCTTATTTTACCAATTATAGGAAAGAATGCGCAGACGTGAGGGTTCAAACTGTCGTGGGTTAATAAGCGCTGGTCAGTCGCTCTGTGCTCCCTCTCCACAGCACGCCGGAGTGCTGCCAGCGCCGTGTGTGACGCACCCAGGAACTGCGGGAATTCCTGCAGTGCTCCGAGATTACGGAGCGACCTGCTCTTGTGCCACGGTGTGCAGTAGGGCTCAGAGTAGCGGGCGTGCGTCTCATTGGATTTGTGACACAGAATGTGTCCACATCTGTTCTGTTCATGTGGGCCTATGGATTTTTATGAACACTAGCACAACACGACATCTGCAGAACAGAAGCGGTACCTCGTAGCCTACACAGCAGCTTCACGGGAATCCCGCAAATGATACGACATGATTACTGCTACTATGCCCGTGATTAAACCACTCAGTTTACCGTGCATAACTAACCAGTAGCTAAGCATTTGGACATATGTTAAAGGGCACGTTGTTGCAAAGACTTTAATCCTCTGCAGGTTGCTTTGCTTCAAGAGATTACATGTAATAATAAATGTAAGGAACAACCACTGCCCTGTGGGAGGAAAATGTCCAGGGCAAGTGGATCCAGCACTGGGTGAGTCCAGGCAGTTCCAGGAGTCTAAAAAATAAATGGAACACCTAAACCATGTTCCATTGAAAATAGAGATATTATTTAGTTTTACTGCATGTTCTTATCAACATGTAAATTGACACAAAATCGTATGTTTGAGTATGAATCAGAGGATGATTTGATGTCCAGTTGACATGGATTTTTAAGGGTTTTGGAGAATAATTTATTTCAAATCACAGTGGAAAGCATAAACAAATAGATCTGAAGAACTGTCTGCATTGTCATGGAATGTGGGTGCTTCTCTCCCAGGACAAGAGACGATGGCTGTACGGGAACAGCGTTTAGCACTGTTGGCTGTACGGGAACAGCGTTTAGCACTGTTGGCTGCACGGGAACAGCGTTTAGCACTGTTGGCTGCACGGGAACAGCGTTTAGCACTGTTGGCTGTACGGGAGAACAGCGTTTAGCACTGTTGGCTGTACGGGAACAGCGTTTAGCACTGTTGGCTGCACGGGAACAGCGTTTAGCACTGTTGGCTGTACGGGAACAGCGTTTAACACTGTTGGCTGTACGGGAACAGCGTTTAGCACTGTTGGCTGTACGAGAACAGAATTTAACACTGTTGGCTGTACGAGAACAGCAGTTAACAGTGCAAAGGTGCTGGTTGAGTCTGTCCTTTCTGAATCATTTCACATAGGCACTTCCCCTCCATTTGACCTCTAACACTGCCCTAGCAGGATGGAGGAAGCCTCAAAGATCACTGCTAAAATGTTATGAAAGAGGTTACATACACCAATCAAATTAATTACCCATGTATTTGAATTTTGAATTTTAATATTTGAATTATTGAATTAATTGTTTCAAAGCTCACCTTAAATGGATAACTGTTGTCTAAATGATGTTGATCTCAAAAGAAAATATAAAAAGTCTATTCTTCTTATTAATAACTAGCAGCTAATTAGGTCGTCAGTGTTTACAAATGGAAAAAAAAATGAAGATGTGGACCTTTTGGTCCACAGGCCTTCATGTACACTGGAAGCGTAGGCTGATGTGGGGTAGGCTCTCTTCATACGTGTGCAATATTTACACACAATTCCCCCAAATCTCTATTCCGATTTTTCACATAATTATCCCATATTGCTATTCCGATTTTCCACATAATTCTCAGATATTGGTGAAAGTTAGCGGTACACAAATTTTCCGTTGCATAACAGCCTCCCAGTCAAAACTCGGAGAAGTGGGTAGTACAGCTACCTTCCAGGGGGGCTTAATGCAGTTATATCTCAAAATATTTCCGAGATTTTGGTTACATCAGAATTCTTCATGTCAGCATCATTTATCTGACTGCTGTTTTCCCATAGTTAAAACGACGGGGTGTTTTACCAATGTAGATATCCCCAGGAAACAGGAAATCCATATGAATTTATGTGTTCGTAAATATTCCTTAGTTCTGTTCAAATATGCGAGACTTTTTTCTGTTTTTGTTTTTCCTCCAGTTGAGGTTCTCGAGGGAGCTTGACCGTGTGGACACGAGCCTTTTTACGAGGGGTTATGATGTCTGTGCAGGCGGTTTGAGTTGAAGGCGTAAGGTATGTTTAGAGGATTAGGCTGCAGTATGACTTCTGAATGTGGCATTTAGCCAGAAATGAAAGTCACCCTCTCCTAGCACATAATAGCACCAGATAGAGCACGTTTATTAGCTTGGCCTACTTCCTGCAGCAATGGTAATGACGGCATTTATTCACATGCGTTCAGATTTATGGCTAAGGCAACATTAACGAAGAACAAATTTTAATAATTTTGATTTTTATTAAAATCTTTTTATTTTATCTCATCGGTTTTCTTCATGTGAACAGCAACGTATGCTGTGTATGCAAAACGTTTTTTGGTAAGACATTCAGTTGATATATAATGAACGAGATATCTGTCATTTATATGGAAATCTTTTACCTCATGCAAACTGGACATAAACATTACAGATGTCCTGTGGTGAAACTACATTTTATAGATGATTTTAATGCCACTTCATGTCAGGACGTACTTAATGTCACTTATCCCAATAATGTAACAGGCTGGATAAAGTAAAAGGCTGTCTAACTTGTTTTTCACTGTGCTGTCTGTAATTAGAAGGAACGGTTGTGCATAAGTGTATAAAAACGCATTTGTCACACCTAGTCCCTCCCTGCTGATATTTCCTAGGTTACCTAATGGAAATTAATACAGCACAAGCTTTTATCTTGATTTGACCTAGGTAGCTAGCTTTTAACGTTCTGTAGCTAGCTGTTGGTTTGCCTGTCTGCTACAGTGCCTGATCCAGAGCTTCCTTCTCTCCTAAGAACTGGTTTGGCTCATGATCCGGTCCTCCATTTTGAAGGATCGGATCATGTTAGTTAGTTTATGTAAAATAATGCAAAACATATTAAATAAATAAATAAAAGTAAAAAAGATGTAGATTTAATGAATATATAATGCACACGGATCAGCTGTAAAGTTGTGTTTGACTGTTTATTAAAATTGCGTTGCCTGTTTGATTACATGAAGTAGGGAGCGCTGATGTAGAAATGCTGATGTAGAAATGCTGATGTAGAAATCGCTCAGGTTTCCTCAAGGAGGAATAATAGATGTAAAATAAAAACAAGCAGTACCAAAAAACCTCTGGCTGGAGCATACATGGCAAAGTAGAAGACACTGGGCCATTTGTGGCCAAATATTCAGGAGCCATTTTGATACTGAGGGACAGAGTTTACCATGAGGTCTTGGGGGAGGAAAAACTGTTCTTCTGCAACAAAATTTTCATTCTGCAAAAAAAAAAAAACCAATTTTATTCATATTTGGCCTTTAATCAGCATTTTATTTAGCCTGGACCAAAAAAATAAATGTTGCACATCATTTTAACTGGCAGAGCGAGTTTAAAATTCGGGTCCACGTAGACATGCTAATTGGTAAAGCAAACATATCAGTTTGGTGCAGCGTGTTGCCTTGGCCTTGCCATTCATTTCCATATTTCCTGAATTAAAAAACCATGGAGAAAGTTCGATAGAAATTTGAACATGGTCAGTTAGGTTATGTAAATGAACCTTAAGTGGCTGCTTGAATGAGTGCGTTAAATTGCTTACCATGCATCAGAATGTGGGCCATATGTAAATGAAGGGTCTTAAATTGAAATTCAATAGTCTTTTAGTCAGCACCCTCTCTGCCTAAGTCCGCGTTACTTATCCTGCTGCTTTTACCTAAGCTTCAGAGAGTTCTTAATTTACAGGTACAGTAAGTAGAGCTTTCCATTAAAACTTGGCAAAAATAATAAGAGAGAATCGATGTGGCTGGTTTGAAGGTGATGAGAAATGAGAATATGGCCTTTTTCCCCCCCTTTCTTTAAATACTTCTTAGCACGATGTGTAGTTTATATGTCTTTAACGGGCCATTCAGAGCAAAACTGCATAGCGTGTGTTGTTGTTTACAAGTTTCTCCAAGTTTTGCTTGAGATGTGATCAGCAAGCTGGGACTCTGGAGTGTCTGAGGTGGGACGGGGCTCCTCCGCACACTTTTAATACTTTGTTTTGCTTTGGTTTTAAGCCAGTGAAATCAGCGTTTGTCCTCTTGACACTTGATGGCGGCGAGCTCAGTGGTTTTAATCATTTCAGAGTCAGGAGGTGATGAAGGGGAGAGCAGTAAACTCTGAGGCAGCTGACATGCAAGACAGGTGAAGTGTAGCTCCTGGCTAATTAGTGCGCTGAGGAAACGGATCCATTTGTTAGGGCTCACCTTCCCCCAGGGCTGTCAGGGGGGACGGACATGAGCCGGTACCTGCCTGTACTTCAAGACGGCAGCCGTGGCTATTCTCCTAGTTGCATCATTAACTTCCATCGCTTTGGGTTGTGCCATTGTTGTGTGTTATTGTTTTTGTTGTGTTTGCTTTTTGTGAATGTTGTTTGACTCAGGCTATGACTTCTGTCCCGCCTTATCCAGAACAGTAAGAAGTGTCTCGTGGGAGTTGCACCGGTCCAAAGTGGTCAGAACCATGTACTGTTTTTAGAAACCTGTTCAGATTAGGTTAGGTGCTAATGAGCCAGTAAATGACGACGCTTCCGTTTGGCTACGTGCATCGTTGCTGTGCCTGTCAGTTTGTTACATGGCTATCAAAGGTGACCTGGCAGAGAGACTTCTGCTCTTGCAAATCAAGTGAAAACTGTTTCAAACCACAGAATCAGTTTTTTTTTTTACTTGTTAACAGTAGGTCAGTTTCACAGTGAAATGCAGTATGTCGTGAAATAAAAGGTGGTTATGTGCTAAGCTTTTGTCTTTTCAGTCTGAAACAACAACTGAAGTAAGTTTTTGGAAAACTCATCCTGAGTTTACAGATGAGGTTTATTTTGTTTATTTATGCACTTTTTATAGTAGTCAAATAAAAATGCTTTATCCTTTATATGCTTATGAGAAATGTTCTTGTATTGACTCTTTGTCTTTAGATATGTAAAATAAATAATTTGCTTGTACATGTATAAGCAGTATCTGAATATTATTATGATGTGTTTTATGGTTTAAAGGATTTGGACTGGTAGGTTTGCTAACAGCAGTGTGCTAACAACTGAATGCATTTGGCTCACAGATTAATAGCAAATTGTAAACAAATTCAAGGCTTTAGTGCTACAAATATGCGTGTGTGATACAAATATTAGAGTTCTGTGAAAGAACTCGACAGCCGGACGCTTTGGGAAGTTTTTTTTGCAATTCGTCTCAGTTCAACTGTAAATATCTGTAAGAACACAAACGTTTCATCAGCGCTTAAGATTTTACATACTTGAATCTGTAATTTTCATAGCCATGTTGCTGTTTAGAAGTGTACTGTTTGTGGCGCTGGAAATTTGGCTTTGAGAGGCGTTTCTTTAATCCAAAAACATATTTGCGGGAATGGAATTTGCTCCGAGAACAACGCGGCTGCTTGCTGCCCTGAAATTCAGGGCCAACCGACACTTCCCCTGCCATGTCGGGAGGCACAAGAGTGACACTTCTTTATATTTATATATATTATATGTATTATATTAGAATATCCCAAAGTGAGTAACTGCAATGTAGAAATGTAGAGATGTAGAAATATTCAAAATTGTGAAGTTCACAAGGTTTCCAGGGAACAGGATGTTTTGGACAGAGGTCCTTCATCAGCGGTGCAAGCAAAGTGCTTCAGAAGAGTTTCGGAAATTTCAGAATTCAGAAATGTGCTTCAGAAGCACTTTGCTTGCACAGCTGATGAAGAACCTCTGGACCTCTGTCCGAAACGTACTTCACTGCTATTGTACATCTCACTCTCTATTTATGATCTCTCTATCACTCTCCATCTCTCTGTCTCTCTGTGTGTGTGTATATATATATATATATATATATATATATATATATATATATATATACACACACAGATATATTAGAGAGAGAGATTAAAAATAGTGAAGTACATGAGGTTTCTAGAGAAACCGTACGTTTCGGAGGTTCTCCATCAGCTGTGCAAGCAAAGTGCTTCTGAAGTACATTTCTGAATTCCGAAATTTTTAATTTTTAATTTCTTCTGAAGAACTTTGCTTGCATAGCTGATGAAGGACCTCTGTCCAAAATGTCCTATTTCCCTGGAAACCTTGTGAACTTCACAATTTTGAATATTTCTACATACTATGTTATTTTATAGTAAATGAAGGAAATATAAGTCTAAAAATATTAGTCAAATATAAAAACAGCAAAGCTCATGACCATTTTGTACGCTCTACAGACAATAGGATTGGATGCTATTGTTTGCGTCAGGCCCTTAGCTGTAACTATTTAGAGTATCTCAGCACTCGAGAGAATGGCAGGTTTAGACCCGTCCTCCACAAAATCTCGATTGCCGTGAAGTCATTAACTCCTCATGAATGTTTTTTTTTCCTGTCTTTGATGTGAAAATGACTTGCCCTACAGAAGGAGCCATTCTTGTACATTTAGAGGAGCCTCTTACTCATCATATAATGATATTCTGCACCCACCGGCATTCACTTCTCCCAAATCCCTGCCTTGGTCTTACCTGACTGGGCCTGAAAATTCCCGATTTCCCCTGTCAATCTTATGAATTTCTGATGGGTTGGTTTGTCCTATCTTTTGCCACCTAGGCCCTGGCACACCAAATCGTTGGCCTGGATATATCTGGGATGAATAGATTACATTTGGCTTGAAAGGAGGGCTTTTGCATTTGGCTACATACAGTAAAAGCTTGCTGTGTGCTTTTCAAATATTGAAGAAAATGAAATTTTTTTTAGGGGGTTGGGGGGCTGTAAGGTTTTTGGGGATATCTGGCTCAGCATTAAAATATTGCCCAATCATTAAACCGCCCAAAACCTTTTGTGTCCATGACGGGTCTGTTGGAGAAGGCACACGGCTGTTGGCAGTGAGGTTTGAATCCAGGCCCACCTACGTGTGGCCTTGCGGACTCGCATGTGCGATTGTCGTTTCAGTAAACTGCCTTGTTAGCAAATGTTAGACATGATTTTGCCTTTTTATTTGTTGCCTTTTTTATTCAATTATCACTCATTAAAACTGTAAAAGTGTGTGTGTGTGTGTGTGTGTGTGTGTGTTCTGCGATTTCTTACTTTATTTACGCAGTTTCCCGTGGCTTGCTGGCATTAGTCTAACTGATAATGTCATCTTGTTTAAATGAAACGTAATCGTGCATACATTGATGTGGGAGACCGTTTGTGTTTGAGTTGGCTAAATTGAAGCTCTCCCTTCTCTGAGCGTGACGGAGGTCAGCTTTCTCATTAACCGTCAGTCATCAGATAACTCGCACTGCACACTACTCCGTGTTTAACCTCAATCATTTCATTTTTGCTAAAGCCATTTGTACCGTGGCGCTAAATTACTGGAGAACCAGAGATGATACGGCGCCGCGTGTGGATCCGTTTGCTAATGCAGGGATAATTGTTGCATACACGGGCTAGACATGCTTTCCACATGTGTGTTAAAGCAGCTCTGTCCTGTAATTTTAAAGGCCCCAGTAAGAAACCGCTACGTCTCCACTTCGTGAACAGCCCCTTTCATTCCGCTCGCCAGATAACGTTTTGGCCGTTTCTGTCCCGCTAACGCTGCTTCTTGGCCCGTCTCGCTCTTCAACACTGTTATTCTTCTCTGTAATTTCTGCTGTCAGCTGTAGGTCTCACTTTAGCGAGCAGGTCAGACGGCGGCGGTGCCAGAGCATGAAGTCACACCCAGCAGCCGGTTTGGCCAGCGCGGCGTGGCGGGGGAGGGTCACGCCGCCCCCGGCTTTACACCGAGCACTTCCATTCGCTCCGCTCTCATCTGCATGTCCATTGGCGCTAATATCTTCGTCATGCGGCGGCACTGTGCTGGCCTTTAAGTGCTGCATTTACGAGCCTCTACGCCGTGCATCCTTTCTTACTTACTGGGAGTAATGTAGGGGACAGTGCAAGCAGGGTTGTGTCAGCAGTTCCAGGGCATTTTAATGCCATTTTATTCAGCACTTCTGTGAATGGTTCTCAGGAGTGGAGAAGCTTTAAGATGAATAAATTATTCATTTTGGCAACTTGACTGAGGGTGTGTGTGTGTGTGTGGGGGGGGGGGGTGGATTTGTGCGCATGCTTTTATCTCTCTTCTATCTTATACCTAGTGTCTCTACATTTGCAAATCAAAAAATATTTCTATTATTTTACAGAGGAGGGAGAATTTATTATGTATTGTTTTCCGTGCGGTATTCCCAGTTTCATGTCCTAATCAGTTCATATAATTGGTTTAAAACCCCCTATCTGTGGGTATACACGAAGGCAGGCCAGGCTGAACAGCAGCTCTGCAGAAATCCGGTTGATTCCGGAACACGGAGGCGTCAGGTCTTCTTCGCGCATTTACCATCCTCCTTCGCCCCCAGACGTGGTGACCTGTGAAGAACACCAAAGCACAGGGCCTCACTAAAACCTCCGCCGCGCAGCGCTCGGACCCGCAGCTCTCGCCGGTCCTGGGAGCCACGCAGGCTGCTCAAAACGCTCACCCACGCTAGGGCGCGAGCAGCCGCGAGCTCTTGTTCGCATCGCCGCACTCGAAAGCTGTTTTGAAACCCCAGGCGGGCCGAGTGACTTAGATGCCCTTTCTCTCTCCGGCCTGCAATTTGGCCCTTTTTGAATCGGAAACCCTTGTCGTTAATTAGAGCCTTTGTTATCTGTCCTCCGCATTCAGGCCTCCCTGCTCTCCAGCCTCCAGTCTATATCAACAGAAAGGACTCGGTGCGTTGAAAGACGCAGCTGGGCCTGGACAAGCCTCTCGGCGCCGGCACGTGGAGGACGCCGGGTGAGCTCACCCCTCTTCAGCCTTGGCCAGGCAGATGCAGCGCGGCCCGATGGAACACTGGCAAAAACACTTTGGCGTTCAAAACCCTGCCAGCATATTTTACTATCCGAAATCTGTTCGTCACCGTCACCCCAGACCCGTGCTGGTGGAGTTTGTTTTGTCTTGTTATCCAGTCGAGAAGCGTTCCTCTCTTGTTGCCAAGCTGTTCACACCCATAGATGGACCGATAAAGCTGGCATAGGGAATTAATAACAGTTTGACTAAGACGAACGCAAATTCTTCAGCGGTACAATGCGGTCTTTAATCTCTCGGTCCTGATGAGCGTGTGTATACGGTGCCAATTGGTCCTTCCTCCTACTCTTCCTCACTTCTCCTTTTGTCCTCAAGAAATTGATTTTCGCACAACTTGGCTTCAAATAACACGGATACTGCTGTCAGAGCTTTCTGCTCCTTTTATTTCTCAAGCCACCTCGCTGTCTGTAAAACTCGGCGACAAAGTGTTGCTGCTGTGATCTTCAACACCCACATGGGCTTTTTTACATTTTTTTTTTTTTTGTAAACCTATGTCTCAGTTCCGAAGTCATTGGGCCCCGTGCCAGCTTCTTAACGAGCCCAACTGAACGTTAGCGGATTTTTGGTCCACGCTCAGGACCCGGATGTGTCACTCGGATGAGAATCCGGACTAGAGGTCGTCGACGGTTCGGGCCACCGCGCTTCTCATGCCTCCCAGCAACCCCACAACCTGGCAACGGTCCTTAGCTTTGGGAAATTTAGATCTAATGATTCATCGTAAACCACCCCTCACACGACGAGACCCCAGGCCCCAGTAAACGACCCATATTGCAGGATAAGATCTTCGCTAGGTTGATCGAGTGCCCCCCCCCCCCACAACCCCCACCCACCCACAGCAGTCATAATGTAGCCTGCCTGGACTTCGTTAAGGCGGAAGCTTTACGGCGGGCCCGCTGGAGCAGGAGTCTTGGTGGTGCTTCTCCATCACGCTCTCTCCTCTCCCGCGTTACCTACGAGCAGGTGTGGCGGCAGGGCCAATAAAGTGGACCCCCCCCCCCCAGCCACAGCCCCTTGTTAAAAATTTCAAGCAGTTTGCCCACTGCTCAGGTTGTTTCAGTCTCCGTTTTAATGGGGCAGTTGTAAAGGTTGCATGGTGATTCTTAGTCCATCGATTACACAGTCATTCTGTCCTCCTACCCAGACACTTCCCTCTGTCTTATCTCACTTCTGAAGTATGTCCAGTGTCCGTATTTTTCATTTGGTGTGAGAAGTAGCGTAAAAAGGAGAATGAGAAGTGCATATACCTCACTGATTGAACGAATAACTTCAACATCGGCCCTAATCCATATTTTCAGTGGGATCTGCAAGATTTAAACGTATTTTTTCCTTCAGACATTTGGAAGCAACACAATGCCATCCGATCAGGTTTTGAGTGACGGTGGCCGAACCTTACGCAGAGCAGAGGTCAAATCTGACAATTGCCCAAAACAACTTTAACGCTGCTGTAGCTGATTTTGAAAGCCTCAAGCTTTATTAGTTTTAAACAGTGTTTGGGCCGGGAAGAGAGAAGCGTTCTAAATCATAACGTTTGAAGTGCAAATCATCTGAAATGGCTGCCTGGCCTCTCTCCCCTCACAGTCGTCCTGCCTCCTGTCTGTCCACCTCTCTTCTCTCTCTCTCTCTCTCTCTCTCTCTCTCTCTTCTCTCTCTCTCTCTTTCCTCTCTTTTCTCTCTCCTGACCACCGTCCTGCCTCCCATCTATCCACCTCTCTCACCCACTCATCTGCTTCGTTGTGTTGTTTTTTTTTTTATTATTTTTTTTTTTTATATATATATATATTATTCACTGTATCTCTCCATTTGAAGCGTGTGATTTATGCAGCTGTTCAGGCCTGCTCTGAAATGCCCCTGTCATAACACCGGCAGCCCGCGGTGGGCGCCGCCGCTTCCTGGGGGCCTGCTGTCACGACGGCCGCACTAACGCCGCTAATTTCTCTCCCTCTCCTCTCCCCATTTTTTTTTTTTTTTGCCTGTTGTTTTTCCCCCTCCCGGCCCTCTTTCGCTTCGTCTCAGCAGGAAAAGCTTTTAACTTTGCAATGTAGGCTGTTCCGCCGCGGAATAAAACACCCAAAAAAACCCCCACACAGCCGGCCTGACTTAACTTGGCTCTTTGGTGCGCGTCCTATGGTAATGATGTCTGAATCGGGTAAATATGCAGCGTTCGGTAGGGAAGGCACATCTGGGTCAGCACCCTCTCGCTTCCCCATGGCTGGGCTTGGCCGGCCAGTAGTAAAGGTTACGAGGTGTGTAAGACCGGAAAGGTCTTCACTGAGCTGGGAGCCATTTTGGACCATTGATTTGGTCGTTTGTTCATCTCTGTGGTTGGGCCAGTGGCCTGGTGTGTCCTTCTAAGTCGAGAGCAAGGTTAAAAATGTTTCGATATTTTTATTTAACCGTTTCACCTTGCTTGGTTCTATTATAATATTAATTACGCTATTATTAGCCTATTATAATATATTTTTTTAATTTACACATTTTTTTTTAAGTGGCTTAACTGTAAACAATCTTTTTCCAGTGTAACGCAAAGCAGACAGGAGACTCCTATCACCAAATCGCTGTATTTATTCTCTAGTCCAGTGTGCCCCAGGCCTCTAACCCTTACTAACCAACCTGCCTTCACATCATTAGTCTTCATTTCACATTTTTCTAATAATTAATCCCCAAAGTGATTAATATTGCACAGCTACAACAGTCAACCTCACGTCACACAAATGATATGAGTTAATGAGCATTTGTTTGGTTGTTTGGTGATCTATTGATTCCCCCCTTCCGCACATACCACTGCTTTTTACCGAGACTGCTCTGCTGTAGCGCTTTAGAAATCAAATAACATTTTTTTCTATATCAATGAAATGACTCATCTATTAAGACCCAAGTCAGTCTGTTTTGTCACATTTTTAAAAGCGTATTGTAACATTTCTATAGCGTATTGTAACATTTCTATAGCGTATTGCCTTGAAATGTTTGAATAGTTGCAACATTGTGTTTTTTATTCACAATAAGAAGTCTGTTATGAGGGTCAGCTCGTCACACGCGGGCAGGGGGTTTTGTTCAGAGAGTTGTATGAGTGTTGGAATCCTCCTCTTCTCCTCTTGCATGGATGCAGCTTTGCCACTTTGTTTGAGCTCTGCGCGGCAAGGTCAGACTTCCCGGAATGTCTCTCCACATCTCATCGTCGGCTCGCAATCCTCTGCTCTCATTTGTAGCTGCCGCATCGTCTCCCGTCCCTGACACACACACACACACACACACACTGCCCTGTCCTACAGTTGTGCGTAGCCTCTGCTGAGAAGGCCCCGGTTGTGGGCGGACTCTTTGGCCAAGTTGGACCAAAGCCCAACGCCGTTTGGACAATAGAGGGACCCCGAGCGGCCGTCGCCCAGGACCCGTGGCTCGGCCTGCACCCTGCACCCAGCACCCTAATCACTGCGGCCTAGGCCCCGCGCACCTCCTGGGGCTCACGGCCCCGCGCACCTCCTGGGGCTCACGGCCCCGCGCACCTCCTGGGGCTCACGGCCCCGCGCACCTCCTGGGGCTCACGGCCCCGCGCACCTCCTGGGGCTCACGGCCCCGCGCACCTCCTGGGGCTCACGGCCCCGCGCACCTCCTGGGGCTCACGGCCCCGCGCATCTCGCGCCAACACTGCCCGGAGGACGAGGCTCTTCACGCTGGCGTTATTAGCATCGCATCTGCTGCGTCACCACAACACGGTGGGCCACAGATTCACATTCTGCGGTTTGGGGAAAAGCAGCAGCAAAACGATCAGTTCTGCCGGTGGCTTCCGCAGACGGCCATGTCCACGGGCTCCGGCTTGTTTTGAACGGTGTCGGGCTCGATGAGGCTGAGGACGGACCCAGCTCAGGCACGGCAGCTGCCGAAGCTCTGCGCTGCCTGTGAACTGGGAGCGGAGCAACCCACAACATGCCATTAGGCAGGAGCTTGTGCATACAAAACCTGGGGAACCTTGTGATGTATTTTTAACTACGTGTTTTGTGGCTGCGTATCTACAGTATTCATGTTTCCTTGGGCACTAGTATGTTTTGGTGTGTGTGTGTGTGTGTGTGTGTGTGTGTGTGTGTGTGTGTGTGTGTGCGCGCGCGTTGGCATGCCTGTGAGCGTGCACGTGCTCATGTGCATATTCCTTAAAGCGGTAGCTGGTGTGTGTTTGTGAGAGAGTGAGTGTGCGATTCCCCCCCCACACACACACACACACACACACACACACACACACTCCCTCCCTCCCCCCATCCTGCATCAAAGAGGACACGGGGGCCGTATCAAAGCCTTAACCCCGCTCCATTAATAATGCGCTGTAAATAAATCAGGGCCTCTGGGCCGCCCAAAGATCGTTGCCTCTTTCTCCCGGGAAATCCTACTGCAATCAGCAGGAAAGGCTTTACTAATAAAATATTTCGACCACACTGTCTTCCTGTTTCTTTCTGCCCACCATTTCTTCCCTTTCACTCCATAGTGGATGGTAAAAACAGGCTCTCAAAAGTATCTTTGACTTCGCAGTCATTTGATCTTAATTATGATGCAGTAGGTAGCGTTTTCAAACAAATGAAGTGTTTAGGAGGGGTGTGATTTGGAAAACTGTAAAACTGTTGTTTCAGTAATCATTAAACTTAAATCGTTTAGTGAAATAGATACTGGAGGTGCTGGAGGGTGTACTTAATCTTCTCAAGGAATAGGGATGATTGCTGATATTGCGAAAGCATGTCCATTTAGCAGAATAGTCTGTTAAAATGATTGCTGTGTTTTAAGATGAATAATGACGGTTTGCCCACCAAGCAGTGAATTTTGTAAGGACTTTGAAAAGCTTTATCCGTTTGCCTGTAGTTTTCGGATGATTAAGAAAACGGCGAGATATAATACGGTCTTTGAAGATAACAAGCGGCGTCGGACTTTCGGTGGAACCGCCTGCTGTCGCGCAGACGTGTCGGCTCTGACCGTGACCTGCACGGGTCGTTCTCTCAGACTGCGAGTAGTTTTCAGGTTGCAAATAGCACATTTCCAACGTGCTGTTTGTTTTGTCTGACTAGACTGCCTCTCGTTGTCTGTTCTGCCCGGGATGTCTGTGCTTGTGTCTTTATTTACCTGCAGGCCTAGAAATTGCACCCCTCTAGCATCAGAGGCGGTGGCAGTCACAGAAAACCGCAGTCATGCCGTCAGCCTTAAGACGCCGTCCCTTAGCTCGGAGCGTCTTTGCGGAGCGAAATGTCAGCCTCCGGTCCCTTTGTTTGTGGGTGCGTTTTGTCTTCTTCGTCTTCCTTTGGCGCTCGGTCAGATCTCCTAGCAGCGGGATGGAAGGGCGTCCTCGTGCTAAGATGGCGACTCTGCTCCCAGCTGGTGGTGATCTTTGCCAGGCGGCCCCAGGTGTGCTGCAGGCCTCCTGATGCACAGCGAAATCGCACACAACCTGGCGGGACCAGGCGCCATCAGGCGGCTCCGTTCGAACCAGATGAGGGCGATGATGATGATGACGACGACGACGATGATGATGATTATGATGATAGTAATCATTGTTGCTGAAATCGGAGGCACTTCCAGCATTGAACATCGCAGCAAGGTGTCGTTAGAAAGCGAAGCCACCCCACAACAATGCAGAGAGTTCACCAGGAGGACAGTGGCAACTTTTCAGCACAGTTCCCGGACTATTGCACCGTTTCTGTCCTACCCTGTCAACCTGAAATAGACCACGTGGCAGGACCCCGGTGTATCTGAACACATGCCTTAGCAGGAGGTGTGCCACTGCTTTTTGAAAGCATAAGAGAGGTCAAGCCTTTCCTCATCCTTACCCTTCTGTTGCGAGGGATCCCATATGCTCCCCTCTGCTGACCATCGCCCTGCCACACCTGCTAGTTGATGAATGACCGCTGGGCTAGACTCCCCACTCGCCCGCGCGTGTGCCGAAGTGTTGGAACCCGCTTGGCTCCGCTGTGTTCAGCGGGCAGCGGCGAAGCTGTCAAGAAGACCAGAGCGACCGCGCGTCCGAGCCGACGTGGGGCTCGACGGCTTCCCCCCCCACGCCTCTCGGCTTATCCGCCGGACCGGCCAGCCAAGACGCGGCACCCCGCCGTGAGTTCCCCGCTGCGAGTCCTTCCCGGGTCTCCGGGGGCCAGTGTCCTAGGGCTGATCTTCTCTGGGCCCACGCGCTTTCTCGTCAGCACCCCGGCTCAGCTTAGTTCCACCTCCATGGAAACGTGTTTATACCGCTCCGTTGAAACTAGCACCTTCAAGGCGGAGGGGAACTTTGCTCCGAAGGTGCTCGTTAAGGTGACCGGCTCATGCATATTCACTTGGGAACTACGAGAGAGACTACAAGAGTCAACATTCACAAAAAATGCATTTCACCCAAACAGCGGCGAGTAATGCGGCTTAAAAAAAAAATGTTTTTGTGGTCGGGGAGGAGAAACTGAAGCATGCACTCGGACTTCTAGCCCTCTTATAATACCCGTCGCCCTCCAGTGACCTCTCCCTCTGTCTCGCTTCTGATCGCAGCTGCTCCAGACCCGCCGAACCCGGCTGGGTGGAGCGCTCCGGCCATAAAGCGGCGGACTCCGCCCATAAAGTGGCGGACTCCGCCCATAAAGTGGCGGACTCCGCCCAAACCCTCGCTTGACCTCGCGCTTTCCGTTTAGATCCTCGTCGGAGCAGCTGCGCACCGGCGTGCGGCGTGATGGTTCCTGATGCTCCCGCGCCTCCCCGTCTGCCAATAAAACGTCGGCAGCGAGGTAGAGTCCCTCTCACGCCAGCGGACTGGGACGTCTAGACTCGGCCATGACCCGTCTCCAGGCCCCCGAGCTGCTGTTCTGCTCGTGAGAACGGTTGATCTCGAATGTCCATTGCTCTGAAAGGCCCACAGAGGAGGTTAGGCTTTCAGAAGCCGGCGATCTGCTCGGCTTTTTTATTTCGTAGCACCGGCGCGCCTGTTCACCTTCGCGTTCGATTGGAGAGACTTCAGTTGCCCGTCCCGTTCCCTGTGGCCATGTGGCGCGATGACGGACGACCACCGGTAAGCACGTGCGCAGATTCACACGTGTCTCTCCTCCCCGCCCCCCCTCTCCAGCGAGGGCCATGAAGCTGACGTGGGGACGGGCGTGTGGCCAGTGCTGACCTTGGCACACAGCCGAGGACGACGCCTCTTAATTAGCACTGCCCTCATGCGTGTCGACGCAGGCTCTCAGTAACCGGCATTCGTCCTGCCCTAATTGGGGAGAACCACTGACGATTAACAGTCAGACGTTTAGCATCGAGGCCATTCGCTGGAGAGCTAACGATCATTAGCCTTGGGGCATAATGAGGGGTGGGACGTCTGTTTTTATTATTTTTTTTATTTTCATTTAATTAATTTTATTTTAACATTAACAATTAACAAAAGCCTGGCAGAGGTTCTGCATGAGGTTTGGTGATCCTATGCACCTCATTTGTTCGGGTGAATGCTTTGCAAGTCACGTGAACCTAAAACTATATTATCCTCTCAAACAAGGTTGGAATAAGTGAGATGCTGCATTTGGAAAGCAGTAACAGTGTAACAGTGAGGTATTCCAGAGGGCTGTTCTCCGTGTGTAGCCACTGCTTATTTTGGAGTGAATGGGAAGAATGTGGAATGCTTAGAACTGGAGTGTGGTGTTGTACTGAGGAAGCTGGGCTTCACAGCAAACTCCAGTCCCTGAAGAGATCAGCTGCATTAAACAGTCATTTCTGATGAACCATCACATGTACAGATATTGCACTTCAGTCCAGTTACTCATGACAACAGCATAAATGTGTATTACGAGAGAACTGTGTTGAAATCAGCCGTTCCGCAGCATTGGATAGCAGATCTGCATTCGAAAGTGCTCACTGTAGAAAAATAAGGATTTTCCAGGGAGGGAGTGATTAGTATGTACGGTGAGGTTTCCGCTGTCTAAAAGCCATGTTTGAGGCGAGGTAAAAGCTGCCAAATATCTCCAGTCAACTCTTTCTGGGAATTGTCCTCCCTTTGCTGTGGGTTGATCAGAGTCTCTGGCAGTGTGCAGGGGCCCGTCCCCACCTTTGTTAGATCTGACCAAAGGAACTTTTCTTTCTCTCCGAGGGACTGAGTTGAAAGTCTGCAATAACAATACCACGCTCCAGACGAGTGGGAAAGATCAGAGGCCAGACCCACCCCTTAAACGAGCCTGCACGTTGCGCTCACCACCATGGGTCTGTTTCTCTTACCTCAGTCTCTCTCCCTCTTTCTCTCTCTCTCTCTCTCTCTGTCTTTCTCTCTCTCTCTCTCTCTCCTTCTTTTATGCATGCTCAGAAGCATGTTTTGCACCGCCAAGCAATTCCTCAAAAATCAATACGGGTTGGTGGAATGTTTCAGCCCAGCACACATCTGGACTGACTGCTGTCCCATTACCTTCAGCTGCCACTTCTCTGCATGGCCAATGACGACACGTAGGCCGACGGTACGCGCCTACGCACCCCTCAACCCCCCCTCCCAACACCTGCAAGCGTCGCCTCGCCGCCTTCCCACGCCCGGCCGGGACGCCTCGCCCGTCACTCCGACCGTCCCGCTCGCCCGCCCGCCTCCCTCCGGCGGGACGTTGGGGCTTTTGGCCCCCCTCGCTAATTGAACATGCGCTCGCTCCTGCTGCTGGGAGTCCTGCTCTGCTCCCGCGGGCGGGGCGGAAGTGCACTTTTTAATATGAATTTGGGTCATAAAAGCCACCGGCGTGGTCCCGTGGAGCAGGGCCACTCACCTTGTCCCGTGGAGCAGGGCCACCCCCCCCCAGCGGTGATCATTTGAGGCCGTACGGCCCAGTCGTCCCGCGCGGGGAGCTGGGGCGGAGGAGGGGGAGGTTGGGGGGTGTTGGGAGGGGGCATAGGGCCTCGCTCGCCCCAGGCCTGCCCCAGGCTAGCCCGGCCTTGGGTGACACTGATAAGGTAAAGAGCCTCCGGGCGGGCTGCACGCTGCATATTGAAGAGAAACCTGCTCGGGCACTGTAGCCGCTCATGTCCGCCAAGGGTTTTTGCAGGAGTGTGCAGGCTGGAGTTTACGCCGTGACACATTTTTGATACGATCGTGATTTATGATGAGCCCGACATTCTGCATTTATTGAAACTTGCAAAATGTAGCGTAATATCGTCCGTGTTTTCAGGATGCAGGTATTTTACAGGACGGGTTTTCTTTAACGGAGCCGGGGACCGCACTCGGGATGATTTAAATCATGAAATGAAATCGATTGTGCTCTGTCAGACAAAACTGATAAACTTTTCCATGTGATATTTGAAGAGCTTTTTATTTGACATGGGAGTATTTAAGAAGAAATAATTTCTTTTGAAATACACGACAGTTTTCCTTTTCTCCCATACATCATGGCTTTAATAATACAGCGCGGCTTTAATAACACGGTGCTTATTGATATTGAATTTGAGTTTCTGCATTAGCAGAACAACAACAACAAAAAAACACCCCGAAAAACTCAGCAAAAACAGCACCTTTCTTCCGCAGGCACGAGATGTCCGGCAAGTGGATAACCGAGAGCCTGTAGCCAGTCGGAAATTAAACCCGCCGCGCGCTTAGTCGTTTTCCTGTGGAATCGATGGCACGGGAAATTGAAACCGCCGCCGTCTGCTTCACGCGGCGGCCAGAGCTCCAGTGTCAGAGGCTTAGTGTCCCTGCTGCCTTGGGGTCGCCCCCCTCCCCTCCCCCGCCGCTGCCTCGCCCCATCCCCCCTACGCTCTGGGCTCGTCGAGACGGGCTGAGGGCCCACGCCACGTCGGCCCGGCAGGCCCGGTTGCCCCGTGGCGCCTCAGAGCAGATCAGGCATCGCCGCTTTAAGCCCGGGTAATTGAAAATGTAATGAACGCCAAAATATGCACACGGTAGGCTTCTTCTTAGCAGCCGCCTCCCGGGATTTGTGTGTTTCACTAGAGGCTAATAGGACTCAATGCACCGAAGGATAAGAGGAGCGTCAGCCCTTTCGGGTTTGGTTCTTGGGTATATGAGCAGCTGAACCACGGGGCGACTGCAGAGGGCGGCCATATCCTACGCATAGGCTGGACTGCGCGGACAGTGGTAAACCACACTATCACAACATGTGATTTGTACACCAAACTGGGTTGGTAACGTAACTGGTGTGTCATGATAAATGACTGGCGCACATAGGACATCGTTGCGATTCTTTGTGCTGTGTTTTCTTGCCTCTGCACCCAGTGCATTAATACACAAGATAATCGTTGTTCTTATTTTGTATTAAAGCCTTGAATTGATGTATAGAGTCTTTTATTTTATTTTTTTTCTTCTTCAAACCAGCAAGTGTCAAAACAAGACGTGCTGTAAAATCGAAGGGCTTTTTAGCGTGACAGTAGTCTGATGTCTTTGTGATTCCTCCAGATAAATAAACAGAGTTGTTTTGTATTCTGGCATGTTGACCTTTTCATTGGGCAATGAATCAAGCGATTAAACAGACATGACAACCACACAACAGGCCCTTCCACTAACCCAGTCCAACAATGCGAAGATGAAATGTGTTTCTCATTGGGAATGACAAAGTTTTATTGCTTTTTTTTCCCTCCTAAGCATAGATGAGCCTCACTTGCCTTTGCTTTGGTTTGATTAATATCAAACGGCCATTTCTATGATTAGGCAGAATGCAAGCTTGTTTCATGTAATTTTAATGGAGGGTGAAGGCATAAGGTATTTCACAAAATGAAAAGGCTTTACTCCTCATGGGGCTTCCGCTGTGATCGCCGTTCGAATCGGCCGGGCCTCAATTATGCCGCGACTAGATGAAATGTCGGCTGGAGTTTGGAGCGCCGTGGCAACGTTTGAAACTTTTGCTTTGATTCTTGATTACAAAAGGCTTCAAATTCGCCGAAACTTTGGCAAATTTTACGCGAAGTTCTGAGCTGAGAAATGGGCAGCATGTGGAGATGAAGATGTAGATGAGGTGTAGCAGCCTAGCTATCGGGAGCTGGAGTCGTTAAGCATTTTTACCAGAGAAGAAGGTTCTTTGCTTTGAGCTCGGATGAAAATGAGTTTTGTCTGAAATAGCTGTTGGAAACATGAATGCACATTGTCTTCAGATTTTTTAAGTGCTATAGCACTTAAACTGGAATTAAACAAACTTGGGTTAAAAGACCCCTCGGGGTTGTTTTGGCTTTGGTTGTTTCGATCACGTCCCTGTCAGATCAGGAAAAAGATGCGCCGTGAACATGTTAACTGCGTTGTGTTTGGGGGAAAAACAGAAGTGAAGCGTGAGGAGAAGTGGTGGCTAAAGGTTCCTGCAGAGCCACATTTCTTCTTGGTAACTTTCCCTCCATTTTCTGTCCATTCCCTCTGTTTTCCCTGCTTTTCTTTTTAAACAGCGAAATTGTGCAGTCGTTTATGTCGGCATTTAAAAGTGTTTTCCTTTGACAAATAAGCGCGCCTGACCTTTCCCGTGCGGAGCAGAGGCGTGGGCTTGCGGACACTTCCTGACCACGTCCGGCGTCACTGGAGCCGTGTTGTTTGCCAGCAGAGTGGAGAGAAGGTGTTTACATGACCCGCGCTGTTCTGCAGTGGGTTGGGAAGTGGCCGCAGGTTGGCATCATGTTCTTTTCCGTTTGCTGCCCAAGTGATCCCTGGGAGTTGGGAAAATGGGGCGGGGTTCAACGAGGGCACGCCCACACAGCACTGACCTGCAGGTTGTTGCCACCTTTTGGCTCCCAAGCGCTCGTGGCATTTTGGAGTGTAAACAGTTCTCAGTGCACCCGACAGTATAAGCTGGAACACGAGGACTGATTTATTACATTTAACACACCTACACGGGTCCTTCTACTGCTGACGCGCTGCACAGAATGCGCAGCAATTGACAAATTAGGGCCGCTGCCCCGTTTACGAGGCTCCGAAGAGAGGGGAGCGCCGAGCAAATCCGGGTCTCTGCAGTCGCCGCCATATCGGAGGCACACGCCGCCCATCACGCTTCCTGTGGCGACCGGGCGGCACGCGGAGCTCGTGCGGTAGGTCTGGATCCCGGAGGCTGGGAAGTCAGCAGTGTTGAGGAGGCTCATACTGGGGTGGAGGGGGTTGGGGGCCTTTTAAAGTCGTGGAGAGCCCATCACCCCAGGACTCACGTCCCAGCTCTTCACAGAGACGTCTCTGACAGGAGGAGCTCTCGCACGAGCTCTTTGCCGAGCTCCGCTCTCCCACTGAGCCATTTCGAAATAATGGACATCTGCTGCGCCCTTGTTGCCGAGCAGAACGGGCACTCCGGCTGGAGATCGGTGCGGAGATCAGAGGCTCGGAGCTTTAGAAAAAGGCATTAAGGACAGTGGGAGTTAAGGTGGTAGGACGTGAAGATCGGAGCCGGGCGGAAAAGATTAACAAACAAGGGGAATGAAGGATCAACTTGTCACATAGGACCAGGCTTCTTGTAAAGTGGCGAGTCATACCTTCCACCGTCGGGTCTATGGCATTTTGCATGACTTGAATGGGAAATGACACACATTTCAAGGTGCAGACAAGGATGAGAGCCCAAGAGAGCCTGTCTGAAAAGGGGAAGCCCCTGATGTGAGCCGTGGTGAGCAGGCTGTCATGTGAAGGCCACTTATTTAATCCCATGTAATTAGTTCCGCCTGTACTGTCACTTCACGCTAGCTGGGGAAAGCGCTCTTCCACTCCTTTTCGTCTCCCTCTCTCTCTCTCTCTCTCTGTGTCTGTCTCGCTTCATGCTTTGGGGCTCGATGACCACTCCATGCCCCTCCCCTTTTCTCCCAGCCAAAGGCAGCAGCAGTCACCCCTCCACCTGCAAGATGGCGTCCGTCCCAAAAGAAAAAAAACAAAAGCTCATGGCGTCCCGGCCTCCATGGTGGCCGCAGTGGTGCGTTCTGTCAGAGTGGACGGGCCCATGGTTCTTCATTTCTTTTTACCCCTCCTTCTATTGCCCTGGCCGGATCGCGGGGCCGCGTGGGTGGAGTGGCAGGGAAGTTAAAGGTGTGGTCCTTATGTCGTCCTTACCTGGAGACCACCTGCAGTCCTGCGATATCTCACAGGCCTTTTACAGTGGAAAGTTCTTGGGCCATACTACACAGTCTATGGTCCTTGCTACACTGACGGTACAAGCCTACCAATGCAATCTCTCTTACAAATTGTAATTAGTTACAATATGGCATGAGAAAGTTAAAAGAATTGGAAAGCATAACTTCATCCCCATTGGACATGCTTGGTTTACATTCTAATATTTGTGTATTCATGAAGATTTATCATTGTATAAATAATTTTAATATGAATAAAAGGTTACTGTTATATTTCCGGTACTCAACGTGGAGTCGACTTTCTCTTGTTGTTTGAGGCAAAAACCGCAATTTGTAACCCTCTTGTTTATTAGTAGCTGAAGAAATACTGAATAGCAGTTGGACTGAGTCAACTAACAAATTTGCATGTGATTATACAGTACTAGCATGCATTACGGAGTACAACCAAACCAGACACAATAGTTTGTAGCGAACTCACATGGCCTGTGGACTGTACGTGTGAAGGTATGTTAATGAGAGCTCGATCGCATTAGTGTTCACACCCAATGGGGCGGGGGGGAGTCTGGAGATACTGTATCGTCTGGGGAGCGTCTCATCTTTTCTCATAGACTGTCTGGAAAGGAAAAAAAAATAGGCAAAGTGTTGGTCGATAGTTCCATGTGGTGGGTTATGATAAGGGAGCGTGTGCTCGTTTAACGGAAGAGTACCCCATCTTCATCCCCGAAAGCCTCGCTAGGAAGTAGGCCATTTTGTCTGTTTTGTTTTTTTTGGGGGGGGAGTTTCATTCTGTTTTCTATACCAAATGGGTAAATTCATTAGAGTTCAAAAAAGAGATTTTTCTCATTTAAGAAATTAAAAATTGTAATAGCATTTGTAAAAAAAAACAAACAAACAATAGATTAAGGTGGTTTAGGACAAAAATAGCTAGTTATTAGCTGAATTCATTCCATGTTCTTTTGTATTTTGCACTCGTATTGCCTCATTGTGGTGAAAGAATTTCACATAATCGATGTTGACTTAATATGGCCTTAGTACTTTTAGCCAATGTGAAGGGACCCTCATCCTCAAAGTCGAATTAAGATAAAAGTAATTTATTTTAATGTGAGAATATGCTGGCACAATGTCTAGTCTGTTAGCATCCCACCATGACAGCTAATCCACAGTCGTACACAGCTGATTAAAATTCACAGCACTGGCCATCCTGTTTAAAGCTAATGTTTATTCAGGCATTAGCCCGTTCACTCCGCGTCGCTAAATATTTTTTAGAAATGATTCCAGAAGGCAATAATGTAATCAGAACATGTTCAAGGTCGGTCAGTCAGCCTGCTGTGCTGGAAAGGACCCTGTCATTCCCCTGTGGAGAAAAGTTGAATGCCGAGTTTGTTAATTAGCGCCGTGGTGTTAATTGATAATTATTCCCCTCGGCATAATTAAGAGGGAGTGTGTACATGCGTGTGCGTTTGCGCGTGCGCGCGCTCGTGTGTACATTCGAAACTGTGTGTGCGTGCGCTCGTGTGTACATTCGAAAGTAAGTGCATATGTGTGTGGGCTTGAAGAGTGGCCGTCATCAGTCTCTTGGTCAGCTAATGAGAAAACTTGCAATTGCTTTGTGAGCTAGAGCGAGATTCCAGACTCCTCTCTGTGGCCTCAAGGGACACACACAACACACACACACACACACACACCGCCGCACAGCACTTGTCACCTACTCTCCATCTCCACGTTTAACACACATGCCGTTCTTATTCCCGTGTGGCAGGTCTGCCACCCCTCACAGACCTGTTGACATAACGTTAACACGGCAGCGGTGTCGTTTGCAGCGTGCGTGCGGGCGCATGAAGATGGGATTAAAAAAAAAAAAAAAACCTCTCCGCCTCACCTTCAGTAAACCTGCACTGCACCTTAAGTTTCCTTAACAGTGCACGTCAGTCTTACAAATGACACACCCCTTCTGGAGAAATGACACACCCCTTCTGGACAAATGACACTCCCCTTCTGGACAAGCCATTACGCATGCAAACAGTAATGCCCCCCCCAGTTTCCCCTGTGTAGATGCTTTTGGCAGTGGGGGGGAGGGGGGAGGGGGCGATGGGGGAGCACTCAATTAACCTGATTGATCACCCTCCGGCTGACCCACGGAGAGAGAATGCAATCCATCTCATTGATAAAGCCCCTCGAATTAGCCAGGCTCGGGGCCGCCGTGTTGGTTCGGTCAGGCCGCGCGTCCGGCACTATTTATTTGCTTGTCCCAGAGTGCTTTTCTTCTCTGTGGGTGGGAAGAGCGGCGAGCGTAGAGGAAGTGCAGGCCGAGGGACGCAGGGCTCCACCCCACGGGGGGGAAAAGCACCATCAGCACTTCTGGCTCCTTGATGCACTTTTCTTTTCATATACTTCAGCGAGGAAAATCGCCAATTTTAGCGCCTCGTTAAAAAAGGCAAGATGAAGCGTCGGGAGTGACCGCTTTGTCTTCGCGGCGTGAGCGGGCATTGTTAAACGCCGTTCTCAATCAGGATCCAAACCCCCCCCCCCCACTCACGTTCAGAAACGGCCTTACGTGTGCTGCTAAGCGCGGCTAAAGGGTCTCGTCCTGCTTGGGTCTTCAATAACCCCTGTCACGCGCACACACACACACACACACACACACACGCATGATAAAAGCAGTATATCTCGGTGGGAGTTATTTGATGTATAGATCGGTCAGTGCCTTGATAGCCTTGGTGTAAGCCAACATAGGCTGCTTTTAATTGCCCCCAGGACTTCTTTGACCACTTGTGCAATATTCAAATGGAGAGCCCTAAGGCTGACAGTGGTCATTGTGTCGGTGGTCTTCCTCACCGCCACTGGAAGATATTTGGCTGAATACAGAAAGCTGGCAGGGAAGTGTTTTAGATAAGAGCTATGTTCTCTGTAATGAAAGCCATTCAGAACCAGAAGTGCGTTGGATATTTGAGGCAGTAGTTGGATTCATACCCCTGTGAACTTTGATGATCATCCAGAGCAATATTAATTTTTCAGTCCAAATGAAGAAAGAAATTCTTCTTATTAAAGAAAGCAAATAGTGAAGTCTTATGACTCATAGACATTCTCTCTTTTTTGGCCTGTCATTGCTGGTCATTCACTTACCACAATGTAACCATTTGTTAGATTGTACTTTTTCGTGTGCTGCGTTTACTGGTATAAAGGAAGCGTGAGGGCAAGCACTGTGTTTGGGTTCTGCCTGCTCCACCATACAGATGCCTGGCTGTGTTTGGGTTCTGCCCTCTGTCCCCTCTTCTGCCCCTCCCCTATGTCCCCCCCTTCTGCCCCTCCCCTATGTCCCCCTTTCACTGCTTCACCATCGCTCTGAGTTAATTGTGAGTCTGGCCGGTTTCCCCTGTCCTCGTATGAAATAGTACACGGATTCTTAGGATGATTAAATCGGTTGGTCATGAGCCTCTTAACCTTTAACAAGTATTCTAGCAAAATAACTCTTCTAATTGCTTTAAGGGATATCTGTGGAAAAGGGAGATTGTTAATTTAACAGTAATGAGATAGACATGTTGAATTCAAGCCAGCTGGGTTTCCTCTATAGTCAGTGGATATATTGAAAGGGGAATTTCAGCCAAGCGTTGTTTTTCATAAGATGACATATTCATAAGATGAGTTTTAAATAAGACCTTTCTTGGAGTTGGTATATAACTTTTGAGAGAAGTCTTCAAAATATATCCACCCCAGAGAAAAGCCCACCTGGTTTAACTTCAACTTCTACATCTCATTACTGTAAAATTAACAAGCTCAAATTCCCCCCACTACATATATCCTGTAAAGTAACGATTTCATGTGCTAAAGCTGTTGCCCTCGTGAATCTCAGATTTAATGGCACTTGGAAACATGTTGACATCCATGAGCATTGATCAGAGACTTGATATGTTGGGCTTTGAGACGCTTGTAATGTTTTATCTGCGTTACAACCCAATCGGTGTTTAATACGTACAGCCATCGGCTTTGTGTCTGCGGTGTTCATGTATCAATAATAGTATCATGCGTACAAAGTGATCCATTGTTCCCGCCTTTCCAGAAAGTATATTTCTTTGGCTCACTTTGCGCAAGTTGGCAAACAAAGACAACATGACATGAATAGCTTATCCACAGACAGATTCTTTATACTAGTTATATAGGTGTACGATCATCGTTGTTCAGGAATTTTTAATGAGTTGGAAGCGGGACATTTCTGGAGACTCCAGACACCTGCTTTACGGCTTAAGACCGCCCGCCTCTCTGGACGCACGGCTGGATGTGTGAACCATAGTCCACCCTGTCCCAGCAGTTCTAAACTGACTGCGCGTTCCAGCACACTGAAGCTGCCAGGTTCCCTGGAACAGACTCCCGTTGAACATGGCTGACTGCTCGACGGCCTGTGGAAAGACCGCGTTGCCATTGTATTAGAAACGTAACGCTAGAGCATGGGGGCCGATCGGCAGTACGCCACTCCATAACCAACCCTACGGGCGTCCCGCCCTCGGCCCGGAGCTCGCCTGCGCCGTCAGATGCTTCGTGGACCCAGACGTTCACCTCACATGGTTGCTTATTGAGTGATTTTGATCGGGTCGCACGGATCCTGCTGTCGGTGCATCATAACAACACGCCTATGGAGGTGTGTAAGATCGGCCCGGAGGAACTCTTTAATCTGAGTGTTTCAAGCCACTGCCACACATGTAAGGGAGGACTTGTTGACCCTGTAATCCTAACCTTCCTTCCCACGGCCAGAGCCATCAGTGGAAGGGTCGAGAGCTTGTCACCACCTGGCTGAGAAATAGCCCCAAGATCGAGGAGAACGAAGGAGAGTGGGGCATTACTGGTGGAAGATGGATGAGGCGTTCTCTTTAATTCCTCACCTCCCGGTTCTCCATCTTGCTCAAATTCTTCTAGATGACCTTTAAGATAGCAGCTGGTGGCCCAAAAGAAGCGTCTGGACCGAGGGACAGAGAGAGGACGCCCCAAAATAATGAATCTGTGTTTGTGGCCTTGCTGTGGGCTGAACTGTTAAAGCGTGTGTGTTTTTTCCCCGTGGAGCACCAGAGCAAAACTAAAGAACGTGCTTAGTGCTTGACTTTTGCCCTGATGTTGGAGGTGCAGTCATTGAAATCTTATTTAACTACGTGCCTCATTGACCCGGTTTGATCTGTCTTAAGATTAGATTTACAGACGTTCGGGCTGGAAATGTTTTCAACATGACTTTCATGTGAGGCTTCGGATTAGCCCCCCCCTCCCCTCTCCCGCACGAGATTCTACGGACAAAGTGGAGCGCGCGCTTTGAATCAAACTTCAACAGGCCTCGAGACAAAAACGCCTTTCTCTTGCTCTTCTGCGGCCGCACGCGGCATCAGAAATTCGGCGTGCAGTCGAACGAGGTTTATTTACGTCAGCGAGCCCTCGCGAAGTGACCTGTGAGCTTCATTGGAGTCCAACACAAACCTCGAACTTAATGAAAGCTTTCTTCCTAATGGAGAAGTTCTGCTCTGTGAAACGCGACCCCCCCCAGTGTCCCTCACGCTCCGACGGCACGGACGGAGCAGCGGCCAGCGGAGGTCGAGCCGCCAATATCTCGCGCCCGTTTGATGTTCGCCTGCTTTTATTCGGCTCGCTATTTGAAATCGGGCCGTCGAGGCGTTCGAGATTGGCGTATTGTACGCGTTGATGAAATGTTTTGAAATAGAAACATTAAAAAAAAAAAAAAAAGGGGGGGGGAGGGGGAGGGGAAAAAAGGGCTATTTTCTCCAAGCAAAAGCTTCTTTCACTGACTACCGTTATTTGTTGGCTATGTGAGAGTGAAAGGAATAACACAACGTGGATAATCAGGAGGCTGCCTCGCAGCACGCCTGACTCCTTATCGATTATAAATTCATAAAGGGCCGCTTTCAGTTTGCTCCTGTCTTGAATGAGCTGGGTAAGTGCTGAAGGGCTGATGGATTAAAAGAGCCCTGCGTGGTGTTGCACTGTCCAACGCTTTTATTTTGGCTTTTCTTCTAGTCTGAGTCCCATTCGCCTCCGGTTCAAAGCCGTGGGCGGGGCCGAGTGTTGACGGCGTGGAAGGGGCTGTGATGATGGAGCAGGTTGAAGGCGTTAAAGCACAGAGCTGATAATGCACTCTCATCCACCCCCCACGCCCTCTACTGGGACCTCGTCTTCTCCCGTTTGCATTTTTTCCGTTTTTTTCCTTGCATCTTTGCATTTTCCTTTCTTCCTTCTTTCCTTCCTTCCCTTCTCCCTCCCTCCCTCCCTCCCTCCCTCTGCCTTCTTTCTCTCGTTGGCTTTTCCATTCTTTTTCTTCCCACTTTCTTTGTTTCATGTCTTTCTTTTATGCTGTCTGCTGCCTAGTGAGGATTGATTTCGGGTCTGGAGGCAGTGACGTGTGCTGCACAGGGAGGCCCCATGTGACCAGCACAGCATTGCTGCTTTGGATACTGTTTGGGTGTTGGTACTCAGTACTGACCTATAGAGGACCCCCCCCCCCCCCCCCCAAACACACTACACAGATTATAGATTTAGTCTATTTTTTTTTAGTTTCTATTTAGTCTGTATTTGTCTTTAGCTTTCTCCATAGAGCCAGGGTCTATTTCCTTTATACTTAAAAGATGGGATGGACATGTTTACACTGAAATACACCTGTGCTTCTTATATCAGTACGGTCCACGGGGAAGATGCTGTAGAATAGCCACACTGGATTGCATTTCTCTCGGGCGTATTTTTCTGTCTACAGGCTTGTGCCGCGTCAACATTTTGCATGCGTGTTGTAGCTGGAAATCAACACGCCGTCCTCAAATGTCTGCTGTGTTCTTCTCTCTGGTCAGGTGACGGACAGATCGGTGCGGGCGTTCGCCGAGAACTGTCCCGAGCTGCAGTTCGTGGGCTTCATGGGCTGCTCGGTGACCTCACAGGGGGTCATACATCTCACCAGGGTGAGTAATGCCGTACGGATCCGTTAGCGATGTCCAATTAGCCACATCTGATCTCCTTGAACATAGCCTCTGCACCCCCGTCGCTCACCGACACGGATAATGGTGAAATTTGAAAGTGATACTTGCATCAGATTTCGGGAGGTGACATTTCTTTATATTACTGAGTGATTAGGCATTCGCCTGTAATCAGACTGATTAGAGGAAGGTCATCACACACCACCCCGGTCTAGGTAATGAGTCCTGCCCCACGCTAACCTAAATCCTTTTTCAGAGATTACTCAAACTCCGGTTGAAGTTTTCTCTTTTACTTTTAAATCTCATTAAAGTGTAATGAGGTGAATCGTAAAACGTAGCCGCTCTGAGAACACCCCGCTGTTTGTGCATTACCATGCTAATGAGAGCGGATTCCGCAGTTAAAGATATCTCTCTCGCCGTCAGATCAGAAACACAGCCGTAATTGCCTGAATGGAAATGATAAGGTAATGATATTCCTTTTGTTTGTGTCTACCACCTCCCATGCTCACGTCTCACACGGAGCCTGTGATTAATGGCACCCTCTCAAAATGTAATTAAAGGTGGATTAGGAACTCAAACGCTTTGGTCAACTGACCAAGAAGGTCACACCCCTAAAAACTACGAAATCTGAAAAACCTCTTGTATTGTGGAAAAACAGGCCAATGCCAATAATCTTTGCGTGCACCGTTACTGAAATCACCATTTGAAACAATGATGCTCTAATTGCTGCGGTTGTCGTGAATATGGGGGTTGTGTGCTGCTAACCGAAGCAATGTTGAGCTCTGTGTTATTTGTAACAGAATTGCCTTAATTGCTTTAGCTGATTATATGATGGCTTACTTTTTGAAGAAAATGGTATTAAGTTCATTGTTCGTTATTGTCACATTGCGAGGACCTAATTGTTGATTTGTAAATAGTGCAGCCTTGAGTTCTGGAGAGCAACTTCAAACTGCCGTGGGTCTCATTTTCATATTGTAGGACGGCCCTAAAAATATCGTCACATTATACAGTTCGCCTGGTGGCAGCATTACGCGGCATAACAATTATTGAAATGAGGTCCCAGTTCCACCCTGCAATGCATCGCCTTCTCTCCCCGGGTTTTTATTTCCATTTCATTTCGCTCCTGAACCCTGGATGGGAAATAAGCTCCCTCTCCAGCAGAGGGACCTGCTTTATTCAGCAGATCACAGGCCTGTCCCCTCCACGGGTCCTGGTGATGCTTACTGAGTCTTTTGAATTTGGAATGGGGAGGGGGGGGGTTGGAAAAATCAGTCCATCAGGCAGTACAAAATAACATGTTCATAAGTGTGAACGCATGAGTATTGAGTATTAGAGACTGAGAGGCTTGATGCTTTTCAGAGGGAGAGAAGGTGCGTCGGTCAAATGGCTCAGCGTGGGTTTTCCAGCCTGGTGCGCCGCCTGCTTGGATCTCCACCCACACGACGACACCCATCCCCCCCCACCCTCCGCCCCGATCCCGCGCCCGTTTGGAGGGGCGAATCTCCTGAGCTCGGGCCCCATCCGTAATCGGCGTGTGAAATGAGTCTCGTTCGGGTTTGGAATCGCTGATGACCCTTCGGACCAGGGACCCGCACGACCCCCGACCCTGCAGCCCAGGCCGGACGGTGGGAGCAGCCCGATGCTTTTATTATCTCCTCACATCTCTTTTAATTTGCATTAAGCAGTCCTGAGCCTGGCGTGGCTTTGATTTGAGCGAGTGGTGGGGGGGTCTTAGGGGACTGGCGGGGCGGTTCACGGGGGCAGCGCTGGCTGTGCCGACGGTGAGGGAGGAGGAGGAGTGACGGCGCGTTCTGAACTGGTTCGCCAGCCGCTTTTGCCATGCGGCGGCGCTGTATCATGCCAAACGTCTCTGTACACTTTCTCGCCGCTGAGCAGGACTGCAACAGTGAGAGGATGCATCTCCATCCAGACTACTTTTGGAGTATTATGAAACGACATTAACGGTTTTATTGACGTCCCTTGCCAGGGACTCTGGGGCCTGTAAAGGATGTGAATCACAGGAATCGCTCTCAGCTTTAGATCTGTTCCTCTCGTGCCTTTATCTAGCGCCTCACAGATGAGATCGCCCTACACCTGGGGTTGGGTGGGGCTGCTGTGTGTGTGGGTGTTAAGCAAAAGCCAAAGGTTAGACGGCAAGGTCTGTGTGTGCTGAGGCGTGTAGAGAGATGTAGGGCGGCCGGCACCGTTAAAAACGTCGGAATCGTGAGATCTCCGCTTTGTCTCAGTTTGAACTCGGGCTCCCGCTCCCCTGTGTCCTCTCACTCCCTTGGCTAAATTAGAGCCACGACTGCTGCTTCACCATCTTGTGTGGCATTGCTAATAAATGACGTAAGAGGAGAGAGAAGCCCCCCCGCAGTTGTGGCACACGTGTAGACGTGAAGCAGCCCCCGCAGCTCTGGCACACGTGTAGACGTGAAGCAGCTTGGCCCTCTCCCGCCCCACCTCACCCCCCTCAGCTGTGGCACACGTGTACTGGCACACGTGTACTGGCACACGTGTAGACGTGGTGCAGCAGGGCCCCCTCCCGCCACGCCGCACATGCCTCCGTCATTTGGTAGCGATTATCACACGGTGCGTGGAAGCATCTCGGCTTCGCCTGTTTCGGCCCGGACGCCTTCGACTTTGTTCCCCCTCTTGTTTTAGACAGCCCTTCATCTGAACTACTTTCCCTTCACTTGCCCATCAATCTTGCACAATCCCACTGGAATTGTGATATTGTGCTGAGAAGTGTGTTTGGGTATGGGTGCGTGTGTGTGTGTGCACATGCATGGAAGTGTGTGTGTGCGTGCAAGTGCAAGTATGCATGTGCGTGCGTGCATGTGCGTGTATATGCATGTGTGTGCATATGTTTGCATGCATTTGAGTGTGTGTGTGTGTGTGTGTGTGGTACATTTAGATAAAGGAGAAAACAAAAGTTAGAAACTTTCTGAAGGCGTCAGGCTGGTCCTGCCTATGACAGTAATAAAGCAACTCAAATCTTTGCCGGCTCTGTTCTTAATTTGAAGCCCACAAGCCTGCTCAGTTCTGCTGAGCTCCGGTTAAACGAGCAAACAGAATGTAGCCCTCTCTGCCGAACATCTGAGCCGACCAGAGGATTCTAAGGGACCGCCTCTGGGCCCAGATCTATTAGCCTGATGTTAAAAAGGCTAATCGACTCTGACTATTGGATTTTTGGGGTTTTGCTCACGATTCGAATATTTTGCTATGTTTGTCCTGCTGGCGATATGTGATTATGATTTAGGTAGCTGGTTTTACCCGCTAATTTTCCTTCCCTGTATTCATTGGTGTAAAACAGGTGAAAGAAAACTCAGAGTAATTGTAGAACATGTTTAGTATTTGTCCTAGCTCAGTGCGATTTATTGTATTTCAGCGGCATGTTCAATGGTGTGATCACTGGGGTCATTATGATTTAATAGATAAGTATGTTTATAGGAATATTTAATAGATGAGTCATTTATTATATATTCCATATGAGATCAAACATCTTATTGCTAGTGTCCTCAACACTTTCTCATAATCTCTTAAAAGCTCTTGTCAACAAATTGAACGTCTCGGTAAACAGCCTAGATGCCACACAGTGTTCTCATCAGTGCTCCCCTAATTGAGACCCAGTGCGGATAACTACTTCAAGGCAGACTGGAGTGTTTAGACTGTGTTTGTGTGGTTTGTGCTGGCGGTGGCATTAGGGGGGGGGGGGGGCATGCTGACAGTTAGACCTTCCATCCACTTGATTTTACACACACTCTCTTTCGCCATCTCTCTTTCTCTGTCTCTCTATCTCTCTCTATTTTGTGGGGAATTGCCTTTGCCACACCCTTTCTCACAGTGACTCAGTCTCTCTCTTTCTCTCTCTCTCTCTCTCTCTCTCTCTCACTCCCTCCAGTCCTTCTCTCTTTCTCTCTGTCCCTTTTCACTGGTTGGAAAGGGCCACTCGCCTCTTATCTGCTGTCACCGACTGGGAAAGGCAAAATAAACAGGCTGCCAGCAGCCTTTGAGCCGACCTTGCGTGGAGTGATAACCCCCGAAATACACGAGGGATGAGGAGTGGGCTGGAGGCGCCAGAGGTGGGGCACATTATTCCAATCAGTTTATTCACAGCCAGCAGCTAGAGGAAGAAAGACATTCTGCAGTATACCCAAAACCCCCCACCCACCCATAAACCCCACCTTCTTGGCTGACTCTTCAAACCTGGGGGGGGGTGTTAGGGGCCGGAAGATCAGAAAAAGCTGCAGCTAAGTTGGTCAAAAGGCTTTCATTATATACTCCTCCGGGTCTGAGTCCCATTTTTGGCTGTGCCCTGTGGAGCACGCAAGCAGGACGATGGAGGAGAGTGGACTTCATGAGTAGAGAGTGAGGGAGAAGGAGAGATCAGGGCGGTCTGCATTAAAGCGTGTAGCAGGGAGGAATGAAGGACAGGAATTGAAAGACGAGGTCATGTTTGTGTTCCAAAGGTGCAAACAGCATATTAAATTATTGTTGAGGTATTGTGTCCTTGGCGCCATGTCTTGGATGCATTTCTGAGTGTGATTTCCAGGGATGTAATCCATGTGTATTACTGAAAAAGGGCTCCCAACTTACTGGGTCACGAGGATGTAAACAATGTGCTAATGCCAGGTGGCACCTGTCTGGTGGGCAGTGGATGGAAAGTAAAGCGGTGTGACCTGGCCTTGGTCCAGGTGGGCCAGAGGTGGTCTAGCCTTAGTCCAGGAGGGCCAGAGGTGGTCTAGCCTTAGTCCAGGAGGGCCAGAGGTGGTCTAGCCTTAGTCCAGGTGGGCCAGAGGTGGTCTAGCCTTAGTTCAGGAGGGCCAGAGGTGGTCTAGCCTTAGTCCAGGAGGGCCAGAGGTGGTCTAGCCTTAGTCCAGGAGGGCCAGAGGTGGTCTAGCCTTAGTCCAGGTGGGCCAAAGGTGGTCTAGCCTTAGTCCAGGAGGGCCAGAAGTGGTCTAGCCTTAGTCCTGGAGGACCAGAGGTGGTCTACTCTTAGTCCTGGCTCTAAGGTGGTCTAGCCTTAGTCCTGGAGGACCAGATGTGGTCTACTCTTAGTCCTGGCTCTAAGGTGGTCTAGCCTTAGTCCTGGAGGACCAGAGGTGGTCTACTCTTAGTCCTGGCTCTAAGGTGGTCTGGCTTTAGTCCTGGAGGACAAAAAGTGATCTGGCCTTAGCCCTAAAGGGCCAGAGGTGGTTTGGCCTTAGACCTGGAGGACCAAAGGTGATCCACTCTTAGTACTGGATCTGAGGTCATTTAGCTTTAGTCCTGGAGGACCAGATGCATTCTGGCCTCAACCCTTGGGCCAAAGGGCCCGTGGGCCAAAACCGGAGATATCTTCACACTGGAGACAGCTTGGCATACCTGTGCGCATGCACGCCTGCCCCCTCAGCACCATCATGATGGATCGACATGCTGCTTCGTCTCAGTATATGCGTCAGATGGCCTCAGCTAGAAGCCATGTTGTCTGGATTCAGAGCGCTCGCTCTCGCTGTCTCTCCTCAGCACATTGGAGCGGAGTGCGCGCTTGGTTGGCTGCCGAGGAAGGAAGCAGTAAATCGCGCTTCGTCACACGCTTTGCCTCTGCGATTCACTGGGAAGAGAAGTGATTGACGTCTTCGTGGAACGCTCCCTCTGCTTCCCACATTCCTTTGCAGTGGTACTGCCTGTCCAGAAACTGTGGTCACCTGTAGTGAAGACTGTTCATCGTATCCCATGCATAAAAGCGACCACAGGAGACCGACTCCATATTTCATTTAGTTACTTACTAAACGAGAAGATAGATCCCACTTCAGGCTTCTCTTAACTTTGTGGAGGGATTTTTTTTTTAGGTACGAATGTGGGGGAAAAGTACGAAATGTATTATCCATTGTGACGGTGTATGTTATGGATGACATGCGTGGCGTTCTTGGATTTTAAGACTCTCGGTCGCGTTTTGGTATCGGAATACGGAGCTTTCATCTGAATACAGAGCGTTGGGCTCTTTGCTCTTTCACGCGTGGAGAATGACCTGTGAGGGCATTCCTCTGCTGGAAAGACTTGTCAGAAAAAAAGTGAGGAGTAGAAGCATTGGGTAACTCCATGGAAACAGGCCCACTTGCACAAAGCTCACTGAAAGAATAAAAAAAAATAAAAAAAACCAGCAAAAAAAAAATAAATAATCACTGAAGGCAAGTGGAACAGTGCAGTTTGACAGGGGAATTGGAACTGAGAGCTGTGTGGCATTTGATGTTCATGTTGGTGGAGAGCCCAGGCACTCTGTTTCTTGGGTTTTTTTTTTTTTTTGGTTACCATGCCGGCCCATGGACAGGGCATATGCCTTTGTAATGGTATCGAGCAAACTAGTATCCGGACCGTAGCACTACCTTTAGGCGTGAGAAAGGTCCGGGTCTTCGAGGCGGTCCTTTCTGTTCAAGAGCCCCAAAGGAGGAGCCAGCGTGAGCCAAGGATCTGCTGACACTGGGCAATATCTCGCCATCGTTTCGTTATTGCAGCTCGGTGTATATATTTGTGACTGTGTGTGTGTGTGTGTGTGTGTGAATTGCCGGTCTTGAAAAGTTTAAACCGTATTTGTCTTCGTTTGACGGGCTGAAGCCATTATCTGCACTTACTTTAAGTGGAACCCCAAAGCAGGTTTTTTTTGTCACGTTGCGGGCCGCCAACAGCGCCGGGTCCTTCACGCGCTCGGCCAGTCGTGTTCTTAGCACTCCATTAACTTGTCCCGAACAACTCCGAAATGTCCTGCCAGCACCAGGCAGCAGATTCAAAGCAAATAAACGCTGTCATGTCTAGTCGTGGCTGGAAACTGACCATTCGTTTTATTGTGCAGGCAGCCGTTCTCATGTAAGCGAGACTCTGAGTTTTGTAACCGCTTTTCATCTTTCTTTTTCTCGTCATGAGAAAGCTGCGATATGCAACGACAAGGCTCCCTCGTAAAGTGCTTTTTAAGTTTTCCTTTTCTCCAGCATTTTAGCAGAACGTATCCTGCTTTCCAAATAAGCCACAGTAGGTGAGATTCGAGCAGCATTCATGCTTTAGGTCTCACCGGGGAAAATACAGGTTTAATACTGGGGAAAATCAAAACCTGTTTCCTTTTTGGCAAAACATAGCACTCATTTATTAATCTGTTAATCCATTAGCTTTATTAATCCATTTTTCATGCATGAACTGCCATCTCTTCGCTCGGATGTCATTATTTTTCTCCATACGTTTCACATGTGTTTTATATATTGTACGTTATATTATCGATTTCCATGTAGCCCTCTTAATCATTCGAATGCAGTTTGAATGAACAATAGTGGACATCTTCTACATTATAAGATTGTGTTAATATTGATTTTGGAATAGGCTCTCTCTCTTTTATTTGTTAAGAGACCGCGGGGAATGTTCGGCCTCTGCACCTCTCTGCACCTGAACAGCCAGGAAATACAGCCTCCATTTTCCATCAGTGCACTAACACTTCCCAAACCACCCCCCCCCCCCCCACCCCACCCTTTTTTAAAATTCTCTGCCTTTATTTATTTGCACCACCCCTCCCCCACCCCCGCGCCGCTATAATATATTATAGAACTTAGAGTTAATAAATGCCTACTGTGGCCTGTTCTTAGGCCCTGGGAGGTAATTAATTCGGTGAGTTGTGAGATAGGGCCGGGGCACCGGGCGGCCCAGGGAACAGCTGCATTTCGCAAGTTCCCCGTGTTTTTATTAACACGTTGAATAATTACGCGCGCTGGCAGCCGCCTCGGAGCACAACGCCACTTCCGCACAGTCCCCTGCCAACTTCATCTGCCAGACCCTTTCCGTATTGCGCCGGAGAAATTAATGAGTCCCCGAAACACACGACGTGGCACTGAAGTTGATGAATTTGGAGAGGCCTTAAAATCAGCACCCCTGAAAGGGAATCGATTATAATCTATCAAATGATTTAAAAAAAAAATGCATTAATACAAATACGTTTTTTTTTTTTTTTGAAGTGTGATGAATTTAGCTAATTTAGCAGTTTGTGCTAGATTTGTTTTTAATAGGGAGTATTTGGGCCCACCACCTGTGGGAGAGGTAGTACTAGGGGTTCGGTGCATTGTGGTTTGGGCGGTGGCCGAAGGCGGGGGCCTTGGCGTACCGACCCTCGGTTACTGAAGCTGGCTCTTGGGACATGGAACGTAACCTCTCTGGGTGGGAAGGAGCCTGAGCTGGTGTGTGAGGCTGAGAGATACCAACTAGATATAGTTGGGCTCACCTCCACACACAGTTTGGGTTCTGGAACCAATCCTCTCGAGAGAGGCTGGACTTTATTCTTTTCTGGAGTTGCCCAGGGTGAAAGGCGGAGGGCTGGAGTGGGCTTACTCATAGCTCCCCGGCTCGCTGCCTGTGTGTTGGGGTTTTCCCCAGTAGATAAGAGGGTTGCTTCCCTGCGCCTTAGGGTCGGGGAAAGGGCTCTGACTGTTGTTTGTGCTTATGCACCGAATGGCAGTTCGGAGTACCCGGCCTTCTTGGAGTCCTTGGAGGGGGTGCTGGAAGGTGCCCCTTCTGGGGATTCCATTGTTCTGCTGGGGGACTTCAATGCTCACGTGGGCAATGACAGTAGGACCTGGAAGGGCGTGATTGGGAGGAACGGCCTCTCCGATCTGAACCCGAGTGGTGTTCTGTTATTGGACTTCTGTGCTCGTCACGGTTTGTCCATAACAAACACCATGTTTGAGCACAGAGGTGTCCATAAGTGCACATGGCACCAGGACACCTTAGGTCGCAGTTCGATGATCGATTTTGTAATCGTATCGTCGAACTTTGCGACCGTGTGTCTTGGACACTCGGGTAAGAGAGGAGCTGAGCTGTCAACCCATCACCACCTAGTGGTGAGTTGGATCAGATGGCGGGCGAGGATGCCGGACAGACCTGGCAGACCCAAACGTACTGTGAGGGTTTGCTCGGAACGCCTGGCAGAGGAACCTGTCAGAAAGGTCTTTAACTCCCACATCCGACAAAGCTTTGACCGCATCCCGAGGGAGGCTGGAAACATTGAGTCTGAGTGGGCTTGGTTCCGTGCTTCTATTGTCAATGCGGCAGATCGGAGCTGTGGCCACAAGGTTGTCGGTGCCTGTCGTGGCGGCAATCCCAGAACCCGGTGGTGGACACCTCGGGTAAGGGAGGCCGTCAAGCTGAAGAAAGAGTCCTATCGGGCCTGGTTGGCCCGTGGGACTTTGGAGGCAGCAGACAGGTACAGGGGGCCAAGCGGATCGCGGCTTTGACTGTCGCAGAGGCAAAAACTCGGTGTGGGAAGAGTTTGGTGAGACCATGGAAAGTGACTTTCGATCGGCTCCGAGGAGGTTCTGGCAAACCGTCAGGCAACTCAGGAGGGGAAAGCGGTTCCCGACCAACACTGTATACAGTGAGGCTGGGGATCTGCTGACCTCGACTGGGGATGTCATTAGGCGGTGGAAGGAATACTGAGGATCTTCTCAATCCCACCACCACGCCTTCCATAGAGGAAGCAGAACCAGAGGACTCGGACGGGGTTTGCCCATCACTAGGGCTGAGGTGACCAGGGTAGTTGTGAAACTCCTTGGTGCCAAGGCTCCGGGGTGGATGAGATCCGTCCCTGAGTTCCTTAAGGCTCTGGATGTTGTGGGACTGTCTTGGTTGACACGCCTTTGCAACATCGGCGTGTACATCGGGGGCAGTGCCTCTGGATTGGCAAACCGGGGTGGTGGTTCCCCTTTTAAGAAAGGAGACCGGAGAGTGTGCTCCAACTATCGGGGATCACACTTCTCAGCCTCCCGGTAAGGTCTATGCAGGGGTTCTGGAGAAGAGAGTCCGTTCGATAGTCGAATCTCAGTTACAAGAGGAACAATGTGGGTTCCGGACCTGGTCGTGGAACACTGGACCAACTTTTCACCCTTGCGAGGGTCCTAGAGGGTGCATGGGAGTTTGCCCAACCAGTCCACATGTGCTTTGTGGATTTGGAAAAGGCATTCGACCGTGTCCCTCGGGGATTCCTCTGGGGGTGCTCCGGGAGTATAGGGGCGGGGCCCGTTGCTACGGGCTATCCAGTCCCTGTACAAACGGAGCAGGAGTTTGGTTCGCATGGCCGGCAGTAAGTCAGACTGGTTTCCGGTGGGAGTTGGACTCCGCCAAGGCTGCCCTTTTTGTCACCGATTCTGTTCATAACTTTTATGGACAGAATTTCTCGGGCGTAGCCAAGGGGTGGAGGGGGTTCGGTTTGGTGGCCTCAGGATTCCACGCCTTCTCTTTGCAGATGATGTGGTCCTGTTGGCATCATCGGGCCGAGAACTACAGCTCGCTGGATCAGTTTGCAGCCGAAAGTGCGAGACGGCTGGGATGAGAATCAGCACCTCTAAAACTGAGACCATGGTACTCAGTCGGACAAGGGTGGAGTGCCCTCTCTGGGTCGGGAGTGAGTCCTTGCCTCAAGTGGAGGAGTTTAAGTATCTCGGGTTCTTGTTCACGAGTGAGGGAAGGATGGAACGAGAGATTGACAGGCGGATTGGTGCTGCGGCTGCAGTATTGCGGTCGCTGTACCGACCGTTAGGTGAAGAGAGAGCTGAGCCGAAGGCAAAGCTCTCAATTTACTGGTCAATCTACGTTCCGACTCTTACCTATGGTCACGAGCTTTGGGTAGTGACCGAAAGAATGAGATCGCGAATACAAGCGGCCGAAATGAGTTTTCTTCGCAGGGGTGTCTGGGCTCTCCCTTAGAGATAAGGTACGGAGCACAGTCATCCGGGAGGGGCTCGAGAGAGTCACTGCTCCTCCACGTAGAGGAGCCAGCTGAGGTGGTTCGGGCATCTGGTTCGGATGCCACCTGGGCGCCTGCCTAGGGAGGCGCTCTGGGCATGTCCAACTGGGAGGAGACCTCGGGAAGACCCAGGACACGCTGGAGAGATTATATCTCTCGGCTGTCCTGGGAACGCCTTTGGTATCCCCCCCAGAAGAGCTGGAAGAGGTGGCTGGGGAGAGGGAAACCTGGGCCTCTTTGCTTAGGCTACTGCCCCCGCGACCCGGACCCGGATAAGCGGAAGAAAATGGATGGATGGATGGAGGGAGTATTTGGGGAGTCTGTGGCCATATTTGTTAGAGTGTTTAGAAAGTTCCCCACTCCCAGGAGAGCATGTTTAAAACGATTGCAACGTGAGGTCTGGAGCTTGTGTGTGTGTGTGTGTGTGTGTGTGTGTGTGTGGCGGGCTCTTCTTTTGGAGAGACTGATTTCATGCGCAGCCATGCCAGAGTTATGCATTCATATTCAACAGCGGAAGCCCGAGAATGGCAGAGTGGGAGTACTGGAGGAGATGGGCCTGCGGTTACCGTGGCGGCATGATAACCCCCCCCCCCCCCCCCCCACCCCTCCCACCCAACTGCAGGGGCATTAGTGGCCAATCAAACCCCCCAGCACCCCCTCCGCCTTTATAGGGATAGCGAGGGAGAAAAGAAGTTTGTTTTAGCGCGCCTGTCGGCCTGCCCCCAGTGTGTCTGTGAATTTATGAATATCGCATGCTTGTTGTAGGTTGTGAGCAGGCAGATTTATCTTACAGTATGTTACTGATGTCCTGCCTCCAGCCACTTGTTTGGCTGGGAAAATGCATTAAGGGCGCGGGAGCCGGGGGCGGGTAAACAAATAAAAAATGCAGAAAGGTGGTATGAAAGAGCAGGATAAGCTCGGCGTCGGAACTGAGTGGGGGATTTGTTTGTGTGGTGCTACTGCTACTACTGTGGTGACAGAAAACAGCTCTCTGTTGTCAGAGAGAGCGAGAGGGAGGGAGAAAGAGAGAGAAATGGAGAGAGAGTGAGAGAGAGAGGGAGATGCGGAGCGGCAGAGAAGGATCCGGAGAAGCTCCACGGTGGAGCACTGCTCCTTGCTTATTTGCAGGTTTCATGTCTTGCCGCCCTTTTGTTTTGCAAACAATGCAATCACATCTCTCCATGAATAATTTAAGCGTTCGATACGCAGCTGGTCACTGGGGCGTACGAAGACGGCAGCTCAAACACACGTGTGTGTGTGTGTGTGTGTGTTTATGCTGTGGCTTTGCGTAGCATTGCGCGCGTAGATGCCTTTACTGTATAGTGTATTCCCGGCCCAGAGGGATTCAGATAATTAGATGCCATTATATGGCAGCGTGACATAATTCTGTCTTTGAATTAACCGTCCCCCAGGTGGTGCGTTTCTCAATCCGCGAGGATGGGACGCGGAATATAAAACAATTACACGTTTCCAGCAGCGCTGCTTCGTTCTGTTGTCGTCTTCTGAGATTGCTGGCTGAAATGCACTGGACCTTGTTGCGTGTGATGTTAGGATGTTCCTGTGGAGGAGCCATGGTGCTGGAGCGGTGAGCTGTGGCCGACGGCCCCGCCCACCTCCTCTTTGCCCGCCCCTCCCCCCTCCTCCGTGTTTCTGGCTCGTGTCCAAGCCGGTCAGTGCTGCCCCTGGCGACGCTGGTTAGCGGTTTGTCTTGCAGGCCGGGGACCCAAGCTCCCTCTCACTCCCGTCCTTTAATTAATGTCAGCCGGTAGAACGTGTCCGTGGCGGCCAGGGAGTCCATACCCCCCCCCCCCCCCCTCACCCGTCGGCTCCTTGCAGAACTTTTTCAGCGGTGCATGCACTCACCCCGCCGCGAAGGGCCCTGTCCTGGCGACACGGGCGGTAATGATGTTTTTATTAGCGCGCGGCCGATTTAGCTCATGGTTTCCCTCTCGCTGATTTGTACTCGAGCAGCCATTCCATAATTGGACCAATAAGGCTTCGGCTAGCAGCGCCGCAGGTGCGTGTAGCGTCATGCGCACCCTCCTTCTCCGTCTGGGCAGCGCGTTTGTTTATTTAACACTGGTGCCGCTAACCAGTTCAGGGCAAATGGCCCCTGCCTGTTTTTTTTTTTTTCTTTCTTTCTTTTAACAAACCCCCCCACCCCAAAAAAAACTGACCCGTTCGTTTCCCAGACAGTTTATTAAACGGCGTCGCTGGACGGCACTCGGGTTCCAGCGGCTCCCGTCAGTCACTGGAAGTGCAAGACGCGCGCGGGACCGGCTCACATCTGGACCGGGGCTTTGCGCGGGACGCCTCGGGACGGTCCCTGGACGGCCTCCAGACGGCCTCGTCAACGGGCCAAATCCCAGGACGGAATGTGCCGGGGGAAAGTTCTGTGGGAGGAGGTCCGCGTCCAGCGCCTGCGAGTGACCCGGCTGGGCGCGGAAAGGGAGAAACGGGAAACGCCGACGATCTGAGGACGGGGCGATGATTAATAATCTGATTAATAATCTCTGTGTTTGACGTAGAAACACTGATTGCTTTGTGATGCATTCAGGAGCGAAGAAGCATTAAGGAAAGTAGAACTTAATACAGATGTTTACGGTGTCTCGCGTCAGAAGTCGCACTACTGTACATGAGGGTTTAGTTATCAAAGACAGTACGACTACCAAATGAGTCGCCGATATGGTGTATACACCATGGAGCTGTGCATATTATGTACTGGCTGTATGCTTCATTACTGATGCACACAAAAAGGCTCGTGAAGCCATAATTAGACAGAGTTTATTAGTATTTTTTGGATCTTATCTTGCCGTGATGATTGCCTCTCCTGGCTGTGTTATTCATTTGAACTGCTTTACATGTATTCTACACTGATCCTCTTTATGGGCAATTCTCACCAAATGCAGCAGCACATTATCATTGCGAATGTTCGTTTCCCCACCAACACAGTTTTTCCCCACTCATCTTCTAGGCCTTACTGTAAGAGATGAAACTCATTTGTCGCTGGTCCTTCTGCTGTACCTCTAAATCATGAGTCACTCTCTTCACACACCGACACTGCACACTCACCAACGCCCAACAGCTGTGTATTCTCAACATGTCCCGGGCTTCATATAAAGCACTCGCTAAATGTGTCCAAAGTCCCTGTGCGATGGAGACAGAGTTGTCCCATCAAGGAAGGGGCTGTCTGAAGGTGTCCGCAGCAGCCTAGCAAGAGGACGGCTAATTCCACTGGTTCAGCCAATCCGATCCAAGTCTCTGAACAGCTGAGGGGTTATATCAGGGCTCTGCTAGCAGGTCTGGAAGAAAAACCTTTATGCAGCGTCGACTGGACAGCCTGGTTTCTGAGCAAAGAGCACATTGTTCTTCTGCAGTCCCTAGCAGCCACATTCATTTTAGCCACACCCACCAAATAAACAGATTTGACCACCAGCGTAAAAGCATGTTGCGTTGTACTATCCGTCGCACACCCATCCTTAACTGTGGTTATTTCGATTTTAAAAGTAGCCTAATCGTACCGTTCGTACATACAAGCTGGTGCATTACTGCAGTGGAGACCATTCGGTGGTCACGTCTGGTAATTGGGTTAAAGATTCCCCATCAGTGTTGGCATATGCATGTAGGAAGTGAAGGGTGCTTAGCCTGTGTTTAAGAGTCAAACCACACTTGGAAGCCCAGTGTCTCTGGAGCATTGGAGCATTTGTGCGAACATCATCCTTCCTCAGTCCTCATCCGAGCCATTTAGAATCCCACTACCTCGCCTCGCCTCGCCCAGACCGTAATTTTGAGGCGTGATTAGTAAGCAGAGACTTATGAAAGGAAGTGAAGGCCTGTCTCTTATTAAGCAGAAGAATGTTACTTTAACTCTAGGGGCTCAGACATCTTGCTATTACATGCAAATGAAACATTAAGATCCAGCTATTAAGCAGATTTCATAGGACTGTGGTTATTTGTCCCGGAATATCAATGTAACTGTATTATTATGAACTAGAGCTGTTCTTTTTTTCCCACGTTTTACCCGTTTTTGCCCCCTTTTCTGAAAACATTAGTCTGTTCATTAAAACAAATGTTTGCCTTGATGAAATTCATGACTTCCAGGGGAATTGTGAACACACTGGCGGAAGACTAGTTGGAATAGAATATTGCAGTCATGTGCTGCTGCTGATTCTAAACGCTTTCATTGCATGAAACGCCAAACAAATGAGGCCACAAAACCAAAACGTAATCCAACTTTTATTTATATAACATGGAGCTAATTACAGCCACCCTAGAATGAATGCAGTTCATAAGGTACAGGTTGCTTAGATCTTTTTTTTTCCCCACTGGTTTTATTTTCCAATATAAAAATGCGGTGAAGAAGAAGTTTTAATGCACCTGTCATTAAAGGCTGTAAAGAACTACACAGCCGGTGCGTGTGCCATGTAACTTATTGATTGTGTTGATTGATTGAGTGTTGTTTTTGTTTACTATTTCCCCCTCTTGCATTTCTCCGCCACAGCTGCGGAACCTGAGCAGCCTGGATCTCCGACACATATCTGAGCTCAACAACGAGACCGTAATGGAGGTGGTGAGGAAGTGCAGGAAGCTCAGCTCGCTCAACCTCTGCCTCAACTGGAGCATCAACGACAGGTGTGTTCTCCACAGCTCCTCACCTGTTCTCCTCACCTGTTCTCCACAACTCCGCCCTCACCACTGACACCGTCGCCCTTGACACTCCAACCTCAAAGTGCTTCTCTGGAAACGTTACAGTTTGTTGATATTTTTTCGAAAGCGCGTCACTCGTCTTCCTTCGAACTAGCTCTTTCCGTCACACTAAGCGTTCTATGGAACAGGCAAACCAGCCAGTTTGGCTGAAACCAGACTTACGTCTGCTTTTGTGGGGTTTTCAGACGCATCTGTAAGTGTTTGTGAATCATAATGGCCTTGTATACAGACATTTGCCTTCAGATGCCAGCAGGCCTTTCTGTTGACGACTATTGCCCATGTTGCATTTGTGAGATGTTTCTATAGTGTTTTATATATTCCTGTGCCAATGTCTGTATTTTACTAAATGGAAATATTGAATTCAGCTGACCTGAACTAGTGATTTAATAGTGCTTTATACAGCTGTAACCGAACCATTTAATCCCTAACATCAGGCCACTACTGCTTATTCACCGCAACAGTCAGAAGGCACACGGCCCTTCTGTTCCATTCGCACAAAACGATTTCCTTTCAGCTTGTTAGAGAATAGTTTGAGGAAAGATATTGTCTTGTTCGTCTCCCTTACGGCAGAACCCCGCACTGGAAGAGCCGTACCTTTTATCTCTTTCGGCATGTCTCTCAGACATCCGTGCGAGCGTCTTTCGCTGTCGGGCAAGACCTGTTTGGCACGGACCTTTGTTGGAGAGAGTCCACCCTCACGCTTGAGTGTCAGCGAGCTGATTCTCCAGCCGTATCTGTTACTTAGCCAGACGGGGCTCCAGAAGAGGACAGCACAAAGCCCTCGTAGCCTTGGTCCTCTACAAAGCCCACGCCCCAGCGAGGGGAAAAAAGACTTCGGAACTTTTCCTTATGAAAGGAGATCTTTGACGCGGGTTTTTAAATGCCATTTGTTTCCTGTGCTGGTGCGTTGTTGTGCAGAAGCTCTGGGATGGTTGTCAGCAGGGGGGGTTTATCTGTTTGTTTATTTATTTATTTCATATTTTTTCTTCATCGGTTTGTTCGCTGTTGGACGCCGGCCCTGTAGCAGTGCCCTGCACTCCAGCACAGATGCTGTTATTTTCGAGCGTATGCCTCTCCAAGTGAACCTGTGACTTTAAAGTTCAAATCAAAGTGCACAAGATCATAAGGGGGGGGGGGGGGGGGGGCATGTCATATCTTCATTGGTGATGCTCACTTTGGTGCCTTTATAAAGTTTTTATAACCAAAGCAATTAGGTTGTGCCTTTTATTAGATTTTTAACTCGTAAAAAGCGTATATTTCCCTGTCCACACAACCAATGAATATAAAAGCAAGACACAGATGGTTTCAGAGGGCTGGTTTGTTGGTTTCTTTGTGGAAGCCTTAGGCCTGTGTTTTCTTTTTAAGTTATCGTAAAACCTTATGGACAAAGGGTTTGGAACAATATCTGATTCAGTCCAATTTGGTTAGCACATCTTCATGATTTTATTGTCTCTCAGTATTATACGGTGTAGTCAAATAAACAAACAAAATAATAACAGGGTTAATGTAACAGTCATGCGTTCATATGCTCAGTGGGGGAACTGGCCTGGAAATGGAGCTGATTTCACGCTCTGAGCAGAAGCGGGTGTTCCTCACCACTAGACCTACATCTCCGCCTCTTCAGCGGAAGACGCGGGGCTCTCCAGTTCCCGGCCCCGACAGCCGTCTGCTTTTTAACGCACTCCTTTAAGGGCTTCAGACAGCTCTTGCTGTAAATCACGGACGTCCATTCGAGCTCATGGCTGGGCTGATGTGCGAAACGGGTTCTCGGCAGGGACTCTGGAGAAGACCAGGTGCGTGGTTCCAGCTTCGGCACGTGTTGGGTAAAGCTTAACACCTGCAGCTTGCCTGGTTTTAGGCCTGGCTCACGTGGCGCCCGGATGTTCTCAGATGGTCTCGGCGCCGCGGTTTTTTCGGTAACTCTTGCATTTGTCGTTTTCCCCAGCCGTCGTTTTCCCCAGCCGTCGGCCATGCGTTCATTTGATACTGCAATGTTTTGCAGATTTCCCTTCATTATGGGATATGTGAGATCTCGGGTGCTACCCCTTTGGCCTACAGCTGAACTTGATGACCCTGCGACCTGGTGTCCTTTTGAGCTTCAGGTTTCTGAGGAGCTAGGCCAGCAATGGGAAACCTGGAACCCCCCCCCTCCACACACACACTCTGCCCCCTTTTCTTTTTTTCTTAAGCTTAAGGATAAAAGACCCTTTCACTCAAGAATCAGGCTATCACTCCCTGGTGAGAAAAACAGCTCTTACGTTATTTATGCTCCTTCTATAATGTATTGATTTATAGGCTTGGAAAACAGACTCCCGGAGTTTTTATCACGACTATTTTGAGTATTAACACAATATTAAATTTCCAATGCACTGCAGATACAATTGGTTGAACCTTACTGTTCCTGTTACTTTATGACTTCTGAATTTATTTGAGATGTGGTTACCTTGCTTCTCCTAATAAAAGAGAGCGAGACGGAGAGAAGGAATTAAAGTGGTTTATCAAATCTTAATTGATTCCTTTATAGCATCTTCTGGAGACCTTTGAGGCTTGGCTAGATTCTGACAAGGTTAGCGGAGTCCGCGCGAGACTCCAAGAGTGGAAATGGAAGGTTTAGAATTGCAGACGGGCACTGCTGTAATTTGCAGCCATTTGATTTTTATGCGGCCCCCTGGCTATATGCTGTGAGCTCGGACCGCCGCGCTCTCCAATAAAGCAGGTTGGTAACGCGCTTTGCTGGCAGCGGTGCCCTGTTTGCGGTCCGCCGAGGACCCACGTGTGTGCATAAGTGTTCGCACGTGGTGGCGCCGTTCCCCCACGCCTGTGTGAGAGTGCAGCGGGCCGGGTAACGCCCTCATGGTAACGCTGGGCAGGGTAACGCCCTCATGGTAAGGATGGGCCGGGTAACGGCCTCATGATAACGATGGGCCGGGTAACGCCCTCATGGTAACGCTGGGCAGGGTAACGCCCTCATGGTAAGGATGGGCCGGGTAACGGCCTCATGATAACGATGGGCCGGGTAACGCCCTCGTGATAACGCTGGGCCGGGTAACGGCCTCGTGATAACGCTGGGCCGGGTAACGGCCTCGTGATAACGCTGGGCCGGATAACGCCCTCGTGATAACGCTGGGCCGGGTAACGCCCTCATGATAACGCTGGGCCGGGTAACGCCCTCATGGTAACGCTGGGCTGGGTAACGCCCTCGTGATAATGCTGGGTCGGATAACGCCTCGTGATAACGCTGGGCCGGGTAACACCTCGTGATAATGCTGGGCTGGGTAACGCCTCGTGATAACGCTGGGCTGGGTAACGCCTCATGATAACGCTGGGCCGGGTAATGCCCTCGTGATAACGCTGGGCCGGGTAACGCCCTCGTGATAACGCTGGGCCAGATAACGCCCTCGTGAGGGCCCAGCCCTGTTTCCGCATGCACGGTGGTGTAGCTTGGACTGCTTAATTGACCCCTGCTGAAGGCGTCTGTGCCGTCTCCGCCCGCCTCTCTACGCCCCCACATCGAGACAAAGTTAGTTTTTTTAATCTAATGTCACTCCCTACTCTTCTCCTAGCCTGCTCATGTAATTCGTATAATGTTCATATGATTTCTTGGTAGACCACTTAGCAAGGCCCCACTGCAGGCTTGATACACCCTCCCCTGCTCACTCCCAGTCACGTACTGCAGAGTGTTTGCACAAGTGAAGACGTTGGATCTTAGACGGCTACGAAGCTCAGGACGAGTGCACAGTCTTGTCGGAGAGTTTGTATCGTTATTGTTGTCTGAGAGTTTGTATCGCTACGGTTGTGTCGCGTAGTTGTGGCGCGTTGCTTTGGGACCGATTACAGCCCGCGTGCAAAGCCGCAGATGCCTTGTGTGTGTGTGTGTGAGAGAGAGTGTGTGAGTCTGCCTAACCTGCAGGAGAGTCAAAACTGCAGCTCTGCCTTGGCTGAACTTCCCACCCGAACCTCAACATCTTCTCCTCATCTCCGATAGTTTTAGGTTCGTCATAACGTGTGTGCCAGACCCATGTGAGGTTTCCATGTTATTTTCAGTGTGGTGTAACATTTAGTCTGTAACCAGCATAGCGAGTCATTTGGAAAATCCCAAATATCTCCTTTAAAAATCGTTGGGATGTTTGGAGCAAATTCTGTCCAGATCGTATGACGTGTTATTTCTGTAATACTGTTGATTTAGCAAGTGATACAGTGATTTGCCTGTTTGCAGTTGGCCCGTGTCTCCAGTATGGCTTTACCTTGTAGAGTGCTCATCTCTCACTTCTCTAGTCATGGACTTGTCAAATTAATTGAACAGAAAATAAAAAAGCAACCCTGTGTAATGCAGTTCTAGGTTGGATGGAAAAAGAACACCTCTCTTTCTCTCTCTATTTCTCTTTCTTTCTTTCTCTCTCTCTCTTGCTCTCTTCTTTCTTTCTCTCTCTCTTTCTCTCTTTCTTATAAATGTGCCCAAGCCCTTATTTCTGCTGCCCCGGTGAGAGCCTGTGCACCTCCATGCCACACCCAGCCTGCTTACACACAAGCCTTACAGCAAATCCTCTGTTTTATAACAATTTACTTCAGAGCTGATAACCATGTATGTCGGGGGGAGGGGGGCTGACCCCGTCAGACGGTCCTTGAGGGACAGGCAGACACAAGTGGGACCTGTGTATTGGCTGATTTTACAACAGATGAATGATTGAGGGGTGAAACATCTCTTGCAGAAATGATATCTTTATTTCCAGGCGCAATCTCACTGATGAGGGCATATCAGCAATCTCCCCTCCTATCCTGTGACACAGGGGGTGGGGTGATATTCCCCGGTCATTTTCCCATTGTCCCCAGATGGGGTCTCTTTTAGTGCAATCTGTAACTAAAGAGAGACGAACGCTCTTTATGGGTGCCCCGTGCGGCAAAAGCGAAAACGTGTCCGTACCCTGCTGCCTCTCGAAAGGCATTCGCTCTTCTAAACTTGCCTTCTCACAAAGGAATACCCTAGCACGCTTCGCAGTCACTGCCATTTTGAACAGGAGAGCTTGATTGTATGGAAAATTGCTTAGCAGATTGCATCCTGCCCGGCCTGTCAAAAAGTAATAATAAGACGCTTGCAGTTAGGCTGCAGCCGAGGGATACGAGTCTCTTAAACTTTTCACTGAAAATAATATTTTTTTCAGAGAGAGCGAGCGATGTGCTTTTGGTGTGGCTGGCTACATTTCCTTCTGGACTCAACAGTTTGTCACTGCGTGCTTTTACAACAACAACAAAAAACCCAAAACCAACCACTGTAAAAGCTCATGCACAAACTCCAAAGCCAGGGGGAGGCGCAGGACAGGGGGAGGCGCAGGAGAGGGGGGAGGCGCAGGAGAGGGGGGAGGCGCAGGAGAGGGGGAGGGGCAGGAGAGGGGGAGGCGCAGGAGAGGGGGAGGCGCAGGAGAGGAAGCGTTGGAGTATGACGAGGTGTCCATCCGTCTCTCCGTACGTCCTGCACAGGCACCAGAAGGCAGCGCCGGGCCCCCAGGTGAAGGCCTCTCTAATTGAAGCCTGCCAAGAAACGTTTGCGAGCATCGGGGAGGGTGGAGGGTCCCAGCATTTCACTTCCAATAGAGATGACGAGGGGCCTTCAGGTGCCGAGCCATGCATGTGCCCAGTGTGGACCTCTCTCTCTCTCTCTCTCTCTCTCTCTCAGCACCTCTCTCTCTCTCTCTCCCTCCTCTTCAACTCACACGAGAAAAACCAGCGTCCACGTCCGCCTGCTTTTCCTCTCCCGCCTCTGCCAACATTGACTCCCGGGCTTAAGAGCATTTCCATCAAAGCTGGAAGGCAATGTCCCGGGCCTGCCTGCTGTCAGCTCCCATTGCACTCAGGGCGCGCGAGGGTGATTCCGGGACTTTTCCCCTTCCCGTTCCAGACGCTTTTTTTTTTTTCCCAGGCAGTTTTTAATATTCAATATCTGTGTTCTCGACGGTTTTATGGAGCCCTGAATCATGCAGGCATACTAAACGACCTCCGTGATGAAGCTGCGCGTACTCTGTGATGACATGAAGGGCGGCCATTTCCCTGCTCCGCCTAATTATCATTTCAAAAGAAGCCGGTATTTGTATCGAGAGCGTGTGGGCTGACGGACTTGTGCTCGGGCGCGTTGGAGTATGTGAATGGTCGATGTTGCGGGCCGTTATATATGGAATGCCGCGTTGCGTCCCAGCTTTGCTTGTTTCCGTCAGGTCCAAGCTACATTTTTCTCATTAATATTTAACGTTTTATGACTGCTTGCTGTGGAACTATCATAGCTGGAAATGCGGATGCCTGCTGTGTTTTCATCCTACGCGGCCATTAATGTTAGACATGCAGTACAGCAGGTCTCCAATTCGCTGGTGTCATTTGAGATGTTACCTGGTTGCTGAGTCACCGTTTAAATATTTTCATTTTGTAGTTTGTCATATTATAAACCACTTTGTCATGATTTACAGTAAATTAGCTTTATTCCTCAGGGTGAGCAGAGGCCATTGTATATAGGCTGAGATTAGTCGAGAGGAACTGACATTAGAAAGGTTATGTCTAGCAACACGTTGTCAAAAAACTGTGTATTTCAAAAGCAGGATGGCCACAAAATGTGATGTTCAGTGTGCACAAAGTGATTCATTCTGGCAGAAGCTGGGATTATACCACAGCAGGATAAATACCCTTCATGCTCTACCATTGAAAAATGATCTGTGTGGTACTCACCGCGTATCTCACGGAGTATTGACTCTGGATGAGTGGAAAAAAGGGCTCGTTTCTGGAAGTTGCTTAGGGCTGAAACACCTAATATATTCTGCCTGTCTTCCCTTGAACGCTTCGGCCTTTCCATGCTGTTAGGAAGAGCCAAACCGTGTTTGAAAGGGAATATCACTTTTTTTGTGTGCGCGTCAGACCCGGCTCGTTGTTCTCCGTCTCACTTTGATTATCAGTGAGGTTGTGGTAGTTACAGTGAAAGGGGTCGGGAATGTGGACTCGGCTGGGTTTACCCAACAGCCCCGGGGCCAACGCGATCCATGAACTCTCTCTTGGCGGGGGCTGCAGTTCTTGCTCGATACCCTTGAGAAAGGCACTTAGCTCTCGGGTTCTTTTTGTGCCCTCTCCAACTGAATAAGCAGGTCACGCGTAAAAAGCTCTTCACGTCGCCCCAAATGAGAGGTCCCGCCAAGTAAACAGGTAAAATAGGTAATGTAATAACACAAAGCATTTCTTAAGAAGTGCTCCCCTGGCCTGTTACCAGGAGACTTATTGCCTTCAAAGCACTGCGGTCTAAAGGGCGGCTTCGGCGGGGGAAATACTGATCTTAATGTTGTCGGCAAGGACGCTTGTCCTTCATTACGCTCTCATGGAACGGAGTGAAAATTCCACGCTCTCGGAGGAGACCTCGCCGCTCATAAAGGATGAAATATCGGCTCCCAGCTGTGCTTGCGAAAGCTGTGATAGCGGGAATGCATTATTTGGTGAAATGTGGATTTTGATTCATTTGGTACAGGGGTGTGGTTAGAGCAACATGCAGGGGCCAAGCCAAGATTGCGGGAACGTCTGAGAGTCTTTGCCAATTTCAGAGGCCTCTAAGGATCTGGAACAGTGTAAGGAAGAGCAAATTATCCCCACACTCTCGGGGGACATTCACGGACAGTTGTTAGAGATGTCTCTTAGGTCTCGCCTCCGATAATGGGGGTTTTCCTTGCCGGGTTCATGTGTTTTGGTATTTATCACACCGAGTGGAACTAGTTCAAATACACACCCACACACTTCAAACACATCTGTACACTCTGCAGGGTTATGCTTGCATTTAATTCATATTTAGTTTGGCCAGTTCCATCCTATATATTTCATTGCCTCTCCAGGACACTTTCTGATAAGTGCTTGCACAATTTTATAGTCTGTATTAGGTAATGTCTTTAAAAAAAATCAAAAGACAACCTTTTGACCTGTACTGGAGACCTGTTATTTAGCTCTTAAACATGATGAGACAAATTCCATTCTGTTATAAATCTATTTCTGTGATATGTTTAACCCCACGTAATACCTTGGGTTTAATGAATTATTAGTGACATAATATAAATCTTCTCTTATTTGCTTCTGGCAAGAGCACCATCTCTCTACTTTTGAGTCACGGGTCCTGTACTCCTTGTTAATAAGAAAATTGGACAGAGTTTAGATGTATCAATCAAGCAAACTCAGTATGGATAAGTTAACTGAACATATGTAATTGTACACACATTATCAGTTCGATCAATTCTAAGGTAAAGATAAAATCATATATTCTTTTTAAATATAAAATTCTAAAATATAAATTCTCAGGATTTTTCAAATATAAATTCTCAGAATTCTGTTGTGCTTCAGATATATACAGATTGCATAAAGCAAATTATGTAAAACAATACAAAAACTTGTATTTTTTTTTTGTTTGTTTTTGTTTTTTTTACTGCATTGTCCAAGTTGAGCTTAGCAAAACGTGATGTTTTTTTCATGCTGCCGAAGCCACAGAATCAGACCGATCTGTTCAGCACTACCACCAGGGTGTGATATGTGAGCCACATCATGTGGGAGGAGTCCATGTTTCCCTGTGCAGGGTTGGTCAGCTGCTGGTGGATGAACCTTCATGTTCTGTCTAAGTATATTCGCTCACACGGGCATACAGAGATACACAGAAGAAACAGGGGGTTTTCACAGGCCAAGGCTAAAATAATTTTGTGCTTTCAATAGAGTTAAGAGATGCCCCTGGTGGCAACACCTCAGCTAGTTTATCAATAGACTCCTCTGTATTCATAACTGTTTGTTCAGTGTTACTTTAATTAGGAGGTCCAATTGAAGAATTTAATTGCTTTTAAAGGCCTGCAGTGTTAGAAAGGACAAAAGGGGCCTATTTTTATGCAGAGGCACAGAATAGATCTGAGATTAAGAAAATTTATCAGGGTTCTTGGGCACCATGGGAGGCCAAAGCTCATTTCTCAATATAGATAAATTAAAGGTATCACAAATTGATGTCTCCAGAGATAGAGAGCTTTGGCTGGTGAAAGTTAAATGTTCTAGAGCTGATTAAGTATTTATTATTGTTATATCTTAACTATGCCAAAAGAGTTACGAGAGTGATTCCAAAGACTTTTGGAACAGGTTCAAGATGGATGACATTTGAGGCATTTGTTAGCTTTACAGCTAAATGCTATATGCTTCAGACGAGAAGAAGGAACACCACGTCATGGTATAGCATATCTCTGCTGACTTTACTCAATGTGAGAGGAGGTGAACCTGCACTGCTGGGTTCTCTGAACAACAGCCCTGCTGAGCTTGGAGTCACTGGTCTGCACTTGTCACTTGTTCTTAATTGCACAGGAGGCATCGTATGTACCATATGCACGTTTTTAAAGAAACCGTCAAGCTCAGAGTTCCACTGGTTATTGTTCCATCCCTGCAAAGACCAGCCGGGCTAGAGCTCAGTGGAGGGTGGCTGTGTAACTGTGAGATTTCCCAGGTTGCAAGCATGACCCAGAATCCGATGGAGTGAACACCACTGCTTGGCCGCACCATTCCTGGTGAGAAGCTTCAGAATCCAGTGGTTGTGAGTGATTGGACATTGGCTCCACTGGGTCAGGGGTTTAGATTCTGGAATCAGAGACCTGAAGAAAACCATTGTGCTCTTCTAAAGTGGAAGCCTGATCCCTGCTGGCATGGGGCGGAAAAGAGGACCGCTGGTCGAACTTGGTGAACTTGGAGAAGATTATGTAGTGTAGTGTGTGAAGTTTGGCTGGAGCACCGCAGGGGTGTGCAGTTGGAGCGACATGGACGTGTTTGAATTGGCTGCTCAGCAGATGGTCTTGGGGATGCAGCCTACAGGGTCGGTGGGATATGAGGCTTAGTTGCTTTGCTTTGGAGGGATGCCGGCACACACAAACTTCATTATGGTGTTGACCAAAGTGCTGCTTCGCATCCGCTAGGCTTGGCTATGTTCTTTCTCTCCTCGACCTTTCGCCGCTTTCTGTCCTTGTCTTATCCTGAAGGCCCTTCCTCCATGATGTCCACATCTCCACTCTTGACTCATTCGGAGTGAGTGAACAACCAGTCTCGGGGGAAAAGGTCTTGGTCTTTTTTTTTTTTTTTTTAACTGTTTATGGAAAATCTGGGTCTTGGTTTTTTGACTGGTCATGGATGTGAAAAATGTCAAATGTGTCCGTAAGAAACAGAACATTGCAAATGGGCACCGAGCGCACTACAGACGTTCCCCCAGGTTGTTTTTCCTCCATGTGTTTCTTGGCAGTTCTGCCCAGTTCCCTTTTACGTCATATTTAACATTTACAGATGTAATGCAATCTTGATTTTCGCCTTGTTATGCCACCACGCGACGGTGTAATAACGTGGTGACCCTTGATATATAATGTTTGTGTTATACCACAGATGTATAGTCGGCAACCTGAAACCTTCACCAAACCTGAAACCAACAGATTCTGGGGGAAACTGGCTTTCGTCACTCATGAAGGCACCGGTCCTAGTGAATTCCATGCACGAACGTATCCTTCTGAGATCCATAATAACTATTTGCTTTGGCTTATAGTTCTTATTCCCCTCCTCTTCCGCCGGAGCGATCACTATTTAAACTCCTCTCGGCTACCGGGTCTTATCAGATCCCTTGAACGGGAAAGACTATTAACGGCACTCCCCCGAGCCTCGCCTGGCTCTCTATTCCTGCCCGCTGCATTTCCAATGAGACAGAAAACTCTGATGGGAATCGTATTGGCAGTAGATATTTAAGTGATATTAAAGATCGCTGACATTCAGTCATGTGCCGGAAGAGTGCAAGGAGAAAGGTGGAAGTGGGGGGGAAATCAAAAACTAAAAGAAATCAACCCCGAAACGCAAAAGTCTTGGTGCGATCAGCAGAGTCGGAGACTTCCTGTTCGAGTTCCTGACCTTGCGGTTCTGTGGACTTGACTCTTGGCGTTTTTGCGCACGGCCTTGTGGAGACGTCGCTGTGCTCCTGCGTGAATGGAGATGTGAACGTGAGTTAAGCCTCGTACTGGACGAGACCATTACGCAGCGGGCGGCGTTCTCATCACTTACATGCGCCGGTGGATCAGGTCTCTTCCATCGCTGTGGCTCAGTGGTCCCGTTTGGACCGTAAAAATATAATAAGTCCATTATATCAGCTGAACAGAACAATGTACCATATAAAAACAATGTGCATATTTATATAAGGGGGTAAGAAGAACAATGAGTTTTGCACACTATGGGGGAAAGCAGAGCAAACTCATGATTTACAAGTGTTGAAAGTTATTGGAGGTTCTTGGTTTGTTTACTTCCTCTGTGTCATTTATCCATGAATTTTCACAGAAATGGAACCGTCTCGTGTACTAATAACCGGAAAGCTCAGATTCTCTACTTGAAGTTGAAGGGTCACTGAATTGTACTATATTATAAGGTTCCATGATAATGCTTAAAAACTTAAAATGGCTTCCAGTTACAGCATTACAATGACACGCCTACATTGTGTTAGGCAACCAAGGGTTAAATAAGATGAGAAATGCCTCCCTGTACTGCGCTGTAGGATTGTAGAGTGGCTTATGTGCCTCTGAGGGAGGTCTCCTGCCTACACGAATTGACACCAGCTCATTATTGAAGCTGCTAGGTTTTGTCATAGAGGTCAAATGTATAGTCAGTCACAGCCTCTCAAACAACTCCGTTTAATATCGTATGATATGTTGAGATGGCTGTCAAATATTAGATTGGAATATATTGTGAAAAGGGTCCTTGAAAGGGTCAAGTTCTCATTAAAGTTATTATGGTAATGATGTACATAATTCACGGCTGCCCCGCTCACGTCTCGAGTTTGAGTCTGGTAAGATCTAAGCTGCCTTGCTCCTATGTTCTGATAAGCTCACTCCAGCTCAGTGCTCTAGATAGTGTATACTATCTAGAGTGTATAGTGTATACCCCTCATTCTACTGGTTCACCACTGGGGAAGGTTATTAACTATAATTCCACTGCTCAGAAGTAAAAAAAAAAAAGCTCTCAGATTTGTCATGTTAAGCTTTGTAGCTTTATACGTGTAAATTGGGCGAACAAGCAGTGAGTCATGGGGTGGGGGTTGGGGTTGGGGGGGGTGGGGTGGTGGTGATGGAAGGCCCCCCCTTTGAGGAACAGCAGCTCTTTTTATCACGGCGAGTCTTTTGCTGGACCTGGATCTCTGGTTCTTCAACCATCCTTCACCGTTTCATCTCTGGCAGATCAAACGAGTCGGAAGCGCCACAGCTCACGGGTCAGTGTCACGATAACGCCGGCGGCCGCGAACTCCCGAGCCGCTCGCCCCGCTTTCCCGCACGCCTCCCCTTTATCTGACTCCGCCACAATAGAATCGTCACGGAGCGCGTCGAGAAATGTGTGCTGCTGTAGAATATCAACACGCCCGCTCCGCTGGGAGAGGACTTACGGCTGGTATACGCGTTGTACATCACCGACAGTTTAGGAGAGGTATGGAAGATGAATCAAATGTGGGGGGGGAAACCCCCTCTGTGCAAACACTCGAGTCCATTTCCTTTAGCGAGGATTTCAGAGTTCTTTTATAGTCTGAGCACCAGCTGGAGCCCAGTTGTAAGATGTTATTAGAAAAAAAAAAATACAGGAATTCTGGAAGAATCATGTGATAAAAGCATAATTTTTAAAGCAACAAATGGGGTGTATGATGGAGACGGCGGAGGATACGTCTGAGAAATGATTTCCACTTCATTATCACATCTCCAAATGATTTTAAAAAAGTTCTCATGTAAAAATTAACGTTTTTATGTGACTCGCTACCACGCCCAAGCCAGACAAAATAATTGGAATCTTATGTGATGCATTTAATTTTGTAATGCACCATCCAGCCATGTTATGCTGTCCGTCATGTCTACCACCAACGTGCTGAATCGTGCGGGTTTCTGGCTGGAGTTGAGGCTCAGATTCAGGCAGCCTGCCTCACTTTCAGTCAAACCGCCTCTTTGAACTTTTATTTATGAAGTGGGGTGAAGCTTCGCTGCTTCTGCTAAGGTAGTTCGTCAAGGTTGCAAATTATGGATTAACTGCCTCAGTTCAGATTGGCGGCGGGAGCTGATTTTATTAATAAAGCCTGACTGCTGCCAATCTGGCTTGTGAGGACGTGGGGGGTGGGGGGGGGGGGGAGATGAATCTTCTCCCTGGAACCCCATGAAGCCTGTAATACATCTTCATTTTAAGCAGGGCCTTCAAATGTCAGTTAATGGGGCAAGAAACCTCTGCGTTATGAAGAATGTGTCTGGTTTAAGGTAAGGAGCGGCCGGCCAAGTTGTCCCAGCGCCGTCGCTCCTTAACGGGAGCGAGATGGAGCCCGGCAGGGTGATCTATGGTTCCAGGATGATCTCAGGCAGACGTGTTAACTAGCGTGCCACTTAATAGACGCGCTGCTTCCTGCACGCGCCCTGCTCAAACAGCAGCTGCACCAGCCCGGTGCAAAACTGCCCCTCGCCGCCGCTGACATCCATTTGCCCCCGTACAGCTAAGCAGGATGGGGCAGAAAAGCGATTATGACAGAAATAATGCAAGAAAAATAAAAGGGGGGGGGGGCAACCATCATGCATTTCAGTCAGTGCTGGATTGGCAGGTGAAGCTGGCAGAAGCGGTGACATTTTATTTCGCCATGAACACACTTACACACTTTGTAAGCCCCACCCCCCCCCCAGCAAAAACACATAATAGGCTCGCCTTCAAAAGGGACTCCGGCTACAGACCCCAAAGTGATTCCTGAAAAACAATTTCACACTACTGGCCCTTGAGGCTTTTTTAACTGAGAGAAAAATCATAGTGTCTTGCCCGGCGTCTGGAATAGGCCTTTGACGGGGTCAGTAACAGCTAGCTGTCAGTAATCAGAAACACAGAGACAGCTGTAATGCTTCCACAGATGCCCCTCTATCTGCATCCCTTCTCCATCCCCTCCGCCCTGCGATACAGCCCCGCTCGCTCATCACTCTGAGGAGCACTCTGGACGCTTTACAGCTGAAAATAGGTGATAAGATTTAGAATGTTCCAGAATGCTCACGCCTCTCTTCCTTTCCCTGTGTCTCTCTTTCAGACACACACTCGCGCGCACAAGAAACAGTTCTACACACACAAAGGCAGGGCGGGGCAGGGGGGGGGGTGGTGGTGGTAGTATAGTGTGAAATGAGAAGCTGCTAATGTGCGTAGCACCTTTCAGGAGCAGCGTGAGGTTATCACTATCTCTCCCTCCTGTGGCCCAGGGCACTGGCGCCTCCACAGACAAGAGTTGCGTTTCACTGAGAGAGCCGAAGGAGGAGGAGACCAGGAGAGTTGGGCAGGTGTCCCGCTGGAGCACAACGCATTACTCCTGCAGGCTGGAGAGGAGCAGAGCGTTCCAGCCATGAGCTGATGGATCTGATGGGTCTGCAGATCAGATCTGTCTGGTGTGATGCCACACGCATCTAGTTGTGAGCCTGTAGTGTAGTTGTGTAGTCAAAAAATGGTAAATTAGGACAGATGGCTAAATATCTTACGCTGAGGTGATAAATCTAATATTTGTTGCAGTAAATTTGGAAATGAATACATTAATGTCACAGGAACTTCAGCCATCAAAGTATGTAAATAATCTATCAGCACCTCCAACATTTCAGCATTATTGGATGTTTGTTTTGAGCACACACGTCCCTGTCATTGTAACTGAACTGCGTTTGTTTCATCACAGATTGGCGACTGGGTTTTGTTAGTTCTGCAGTCGGTGATCATGCTAGAAGAACGTGTCTTCAGACTGAACATTGCTGCAATCTCTCAAAACCAGCAACAGTCTAGGTTAGAAATGTATGTGTGTTATAATGGTGAGATATATAATGATCAGTGAGATAATTCAGCCACGTTCAAAACAAAACAAAACAAAAAAACTCAAACCCATGTGTCTTGTACTAGATGTTTTAATATTATCTATATGACTTTAAGGTATATGGGCTGAAGTTGAAGTATTAGTTCTGGGAGAGGAAGGGAGGGGTTCCTCACCTTACCTCAAGCTGGAACACCCATAAAAGCTTACAGCCGTTCTCCCTGATCACATAACGGCAGACTTATTAGTGCTCCCTGAGATAAATCTCTTTAGTTGGAATGAAATGAACCGTTTTCAGCTGCTAAATTTACAGAGTCCGCGATTAGTGTTCTGTCATAGCGTTTTATGCTCTTTTCAAACGTGTACGTAGATTTTATTTTTCTCACTCGAGCAAGACGAGTGTTGCCCGGTAGCCGCGTGGCCTTTTATGAACAGATCATCCCAGCGGCGGGTGAGAGGAGAAGATGGCGCCTTTAATGGCTTTATTGGGCCCATCCCAGTTGATTATACCACGTGAGGAAGACCTTGCCTTTGTTTTATGTCCGTCAAAATCGTTCTCCCGTCTTCTCCCCTTTCTTCTTTTCCATACTAGGCAGAATGAAACGGTTTAAATGTGTATTCAAGGTTTTGTCCAGTAAGCAGGTGTAGCCGGCAGCGCGCTGGAGTAATTGCTGCTCGACAGGTTTAAATGATGGCCGGACGTGAGGGTGCTAATGAACGACGACGCCATCCATCCCCACACCGCTGATGCGTCTGCCAGGTCGCTGACTCACGGGTTCGCCCCGTCATTCTCAGACTTTACGCCTGAATCCTAGAGTGGGCTGAGGAAGTTACACTCAGAAATGCGTAAAGTTTAACATGCAGTTAAATGTCCAAAAAAAAATGGCAACCTGTCTTTTTTTTTCAGTAATTGAACCGAATAATCATATGCCGTGTGTTTCAGTTCAGCTTTGTCAACAGAAACAGTTGGGGAAGTTTGTTAGTCTCCCTCCAAACTCCCTTGAAACGTGTGCTGTTTGTTTTAAACGTGACCTCCTTCCTCCATCCTCCAACCTCCATCCTCCTTCCTCCATCCTCCTTCCTCCATCCTCCTTCCTCCATCCTCCAACCTCCATCCTCCAACCTCAACCTCCATCCTCCAACCTTAATCTCCAACCTCCAACCTCCACCATTCCATTCTCCTTCCTCCATCCTCCATCCTCCTTCCTCCATCCTCCTTGCTCCATCCTCCTTCCTCCATCCTCCTTGCTCCGCACACATCCAGTAGCCGTGCAGCCGGCTTGGTCTAATTGTGGCGATAGAGACGTAATTACGCTGGAAAGGTCGCGGCAGTTGTCTTCAATTAATACGGCAAAAGAGAAAGTGACTGAGTATAGAGGGAAAATGGCAAGTCAAATGAGTCATAATGTTAATTTAATTGCGCTCATCATCGCTGGCTAGCATTTCTCATTCCTGGAAAACGGCGTTACTCCGTACTGTCGTATCTCATGTTCGCGGTCTTAGACGCTGGATCCGGGACGCACGAGTGCTTCATTTATTGTGTGGTCTAATTAATGGCAGTGAACGTGTTATCGCAGTGGATGGTTGGTGCATGTGTTCGCGTGCATGACTTTGTATTGGGCATAACCTCAGGAAACCTTAAAACCGTGCAAAGCACCTCATGACTTTATTGTGACTCACTCACATTTAGCGGACTGAGGACCCACCACAAGGGGGAGCTGTTAGAGGGTTACTATGTGGAACGTCAACATCAGTGGAACTGTGCCCTTGTTTAAGGATGTAGCCAGTATTGTTTGAAGTGCAGGCAACCTTGCTTTGTGTGTTCACTATATATATTTTTCTTTTCAGCTTGTGAACAACCCCGAACACCCCCACAAAGAAAGCTTAAACAAACAGACTATTATTTATTTATATTTATGTATTACATTTATATAATGTCTTTCTCGTACTGAAGGTCACTTCAGAGGAGAGGGGATAAACATTTACTACTTCATCATCATTTAGCACCTCGAGCGTTTCCTTCTGAACCTGTGGTGTTGTGTTGGATGTAGATCTGGTCCTAATCTTCTCCAGCGTGTCATAAATAGACTGATCAAGCCCATCAAGACTCATTAGCTTAGATTCATTTAGTAATATAGTTCTGCCTTTATTTCTACGTTTTTCATGTACATTATTGTGCAGGCACTCTTTATCCAGAATAGCTTCAATTCATGTGGTCCCTGGGAATTGAACTTTGACCTTGGTGTTGCAAGCTAACTGCCTGGGCCTCACATGCTTGTCCTGTCTGATCGGCCCTGGCTGGGGAAAAAGCTCCAAATATTGTTTGTTCACAACGGTTACACTTATGTTTGATGCATTTTCCTTCGAGACAGTGATATTGTGAGGAACGCTGTAATTCTGTAATTTTCACCCCAAGAAAGTGAAATGATTTTTATTTTGAGTGTCCCTGCGGACGCAGCCGATTGCTGTGAACTCGCGAACCCGTTCAGCGCGCTTTGGTCATGACAGAATCAAGCGGCCTTGCCGGGATCTCATGACATTTACCGGAGTGCTTTTAATATATCCCTAAGCATGCTGCAATCACGCTAGGCAGCAGCGTAACAGCGGTGCGCTGCTCTGTTTAGAACGTGCGCTCCAGGTCAAGGTGACCCTCATTTCACCGATGCTTGCGAGACGTGCGGGACCAGGCGGGGGCGGTCCTCCCGCGTTTGAGCCGGGCCGCGCGTGTGGCGGGATGGTGACATGTCGCCTCTAGCACTCGGCACCGCCGGTGTAAACACACCCGCCGCTCGCGTGTGCTGCCGTCTGGTAGAGTCGGCGGGTGGGGCTCCGGCACATCCGAGCGCGTGCAGCAGACACGCGTGTGTGTGTGTGTGTGTGTGAGTGTGTGCGCAACCATGAGTAAGACGTTGTGTGTGTGTGTGTGTGTGTGGACATGCTGAAACGCAGCAGGATACATCTCACCGAAGGCCCACAGGGAGCGATCTGATGAATTGAGCACGCGGATGCCCTGGACTAAACCCCTGGCTGTTTTCCTGAGATGTAGTTTAAATCTGTCATAACGTATTTGCCCGCGCGGCTCAGCCAGCGTGCAGCAGCGTAACGTTGGATCATCTGTCCGCCCCCCACGTCCGGCCTCCGCCCCCCACGTCCGGCCTCCGCCCCCCACGTCCGGCCTCCGCCCGCCACGTCCGGCCTCCGCCCCCCACGTCCGGCCTCCGCCCCCCACGTCCGGCCTCCGCCCGCCTTCTCACGCCGGAGACGGAGACGGAGACGATCGTGTTGCAAGCCTAAACAAACTCCTGTTCCAGGTCAGGAGAAGAACGTCCCCGATGTTCTACTGACAATTGATTTCATTACTTTTGGAATGCATTGTTGTTTGTGGAGGGTACAGTGGGGTTGGCGGTTAGTAACAGGAACCGTGCGTGGGAGGTCGGCACGGTTAAAAAGGACCAGCGTCCCCCCCATACACACACCACCCTCACCCACTTCGTAACCCCCCACACACACACACACCCCACCCTCATCCTCTCTGTCGTCGTCGTCGTCCCCCCCCCCACACGCACAGCCCACCCTCATCCTCTGTGTCGTCGTCCACCCCCCCTCCCCACACACACACAGCCCACCCTCATCCTCTGTGTCGTCCCCCCCCCCCCACACACACACACAGCCCACCCTCATCCTCTGTGTCGTCGTCCCCCACCCACACACACACACAGCCCACCCTCATCCTCTGTGTCGTCGTCCCCCCCCCCCCCCCACACACACAGCCCACCCTCATCCTCTGTGTCGTCCCCCCCCCCCCACACACACACAGCCCACCCTCATCCTCTGTGTCGTCGTCCCCCCCCCCTCCCCACACACACACAGCCCCCCCTCATCCTCTGTGTCGTCCCCCCCCACACACACACACAGCCCACCCTCATCCTCTGTGTCGTCGTCCCCCCCCCCACACACACACAGCCCACCCTCATCCCCTCTGCCCCCCCCTCCCTTTCTTTTCCTTTTTTCTTTTTAAATTAGCAGCTGCTGATCGCAGCACAGTCGCCCACAGGCAGAGCAGCCGGGTCATAACCCGCTCCGTAACCCCTCCCGTCACTGACCTTCAGTGTACTCTAGAACCCTTATGTGGTCCCCAGCACGTCCTGACCTCCTGTCCCATGGTGCAGCAGGAGCGTTTCTCTCCACCCCACCGCCGACCACCGCTGGCGGAGCTCGGCCGGCGTCGGGTAGGTGGCGTTGCCGCGGGCCGCCTGGCTCCGCGTTGTGATTGGATGCGGGGACAGGTTGTAGCGCGGTGGAGGAAGGTTTGCGCAAGCCGGCAGCTTCTCGGGCAGATGACGGGCGTGAGGCCTGCACCGAAATCTCCAAAATGGGTTTTAGAAAACGGAAGTTTCACAATGTGTCTTTCCGTCACCTTCTCTCTTCATAACCGACAGCACCTCTGCTCTGCGGTGAAATGTACTGATGTCCCTCCACCATATGCGAGTGTGTGTGTATGTGTGTGTTTTTATGCCGGAGTCTGTTTTGGTCCTCGCCTCGCTGGTAAACACTTCTGGCTGGCATAATGGTACTTCAGTGCGGTTGCCATGGCATTAGCGGCGGGAATCGTTGATGTTGGGGGGGGCGGTGTGTGTGTGTGCGCGCGCATGATGGGGTTGGTGATGGTGGTGCGGTATGATTGTGCTGGAAGGCAGACGAGGTCCCGAGACCGTAGAGACACAGAGGCAGACGAAGAGCGGGAAAGTATTGATGATTAATACCTTTGTTTTGAAAGCCAGTCAAGAGCGCACAGAGGCGGGCACCTCCTCTCCTGTTCCTCCCGTCTCCTCCTCCTGCTCCCTGTGAGGCGACGCCTCCCCACGCCGGCCGTGCGCCTCCTCCTCTCCCTCGCCCTCTCCCGCGCGTCACGGACCCTAATGAAGAATCCCGCGTCTTCAAGGTGTGGGGTGCATTACGGAACGTTTGTGTGCAGCAGCTGCCGATGAGAGACGGAAGGGGACGACTCCTCCTCGCTGGAGATGCTGCTGAACCCTCCTCATTACACACGCAGGCAGGCATGCGCACACACTCCCTCTGGCATCGCCTCTTGCCAGGAGTGCTTCACCATGCTGGTTAGGGTTATTAATTCTAGTGCCACATCACTTTAAGAGGGAAGCAGGTGACAGCAGCCCCACCAGAACCCAACCCATCATCTCCCCCCCCTCTGTCTTCTTCTTTTTCTCTTTCTTTCACTCTTTCCCCTTACTGTCTCCTATCCCCCCATTCAACACCCCTCCCCTACCCCCGTCCCTCCATCCTACTCCACCCTTCCAGTCTGTGCCTCATATCTCCGCTTTAAGCCTGATTTATATTTTCTCATTATGGACGGGCGCGCCACACGCCTGGCGGCTACAGCCGGCTACAGGCTGCTAGTGCAGAGTCTACCTGCAGGTGTCGCCATCTCCCCTCGCCGCTCTCCCTGCCACGGGGCATTTCGCAGGTGTGTGTGTCCGTGGGCCGTGGCGCGTGCGCCGATGCGAGCACAGCTACGGCGCACAGACGTCCGGTCCGCACCTCCCCCCCAATCGCCCCACACACTCCCCCCCCGATCACCCACCTGCTAAAAAAAAAAGATGATGGAAAACTGTAACACGAGACAGGCAGCACACAACCGGCGGCCCAACCCTTCGTCCGCCGCCGAACCAAAGCCCTGCTTAGCATAAGCCGTTTTAATTAGCTGCTTATGTCTTCTCTCTCTGCCCACGGCGGTAAAAAACACCAGCCAGGTTTCAGCCTGCCGCGCCGGCCATCCAACCCCATGTTTTATTTATTGTTTTGACGGCAGCGTTTTTTTTAATTGGGGCGTCTCTCTTCATTCGCGATGCAGAGTTAAACGGCGGATCTTTTTGATTGCCACCTCCACGCGGGGAGCCTCGCCTCTGCCACAACATCGGGAACGGACTCCTCAATTAGTCCACTACCCGTCTTCCGCCGCCCGCGTTTGCCTCGCCTCTTCTGAGGCGGAAACGCCGCTCGGCCGAATCTGCCGAAGCGCCTCTTTCGCGAAACTCTGACCTTTGTGCGGCGATGAAAGGGGGTTGGGGGGGGGATGCCTAATTGTTCTGCTCCGCCTGACCTCCGCCCGCCGGCGGCACTGCTCGCTGTGCCGCGGGCTCGCTGCTGGCTCCTCCCCCCCTCTTCCCGAGCCTCGGTGCGGGCGGCGCCCTCAGGCCTGGCGCGTGGCCTCCCCTCCGAGCCGCCCGCCCCCCCCCCGCACGCACTCGCTTTTGTTTTGCTTCCCTTCTCGTTTCTTTAAATAACGCTGAGCGGTGGAAGCTCTGCCGCGGACCCCCTGCCCCCGTTTTGCTTCGGAGTTGTTTTCTTTTTCTTTTCCTTCCCCCGCGTCAGGAACACAACCCCGTGTCGAGTGGAAGGAGAGCAGGCCCGCTGTGTGATGAAGCAGGCTGATGAATTGCCGCCTCCGAGCCTGACCGAGCTGAAACGCTCTCCGCTCTCAGCTCAGGTGCTCCGCTTGCTGAAAGGTTGACAAGGCGGCATTGTGGGTAACCGCACACCTTGCTGCTTCTGTGTATACCGTGGTGTTTGTAAACGCGCTAGGCTTATCTGGCTGTTTCACGCGGGCCTGTGTGTGTGTGCGTGTTAAACGCAGTTGTGGATTTGTCATAATGTATGACATAATTATGTACAAAGTAGAAGCTAAATCATCGCGCATTCCTAAACTCTTGAAGAGGTTTTTGATAATCAAACAATCCCACTGTCGCAGGCCCTGCGGAGATGAAGGTTTCCTATGAATATTTATATCTCATTATTGTTATCTTATTTTGATTAGCTCATAGCTAATCAAAATCTCGTCTTCCGCCTCTTTTTCACTTGCTGGGTTACCGTCAGTGGTATTTGTTCAGGCCTCTTCAACGTCATCAATCTCAGGTAAAGCGTAACGCGTTTCGAAACATTTCACAGAAAAAACATACGTCGGCTTCCCTCAGCGCCACGTCGGTCCCACAGTTGAGTCTGTGCGTTCTGTTTCTGAAGGGGTTCTGTTCTGCATTTCTGTAATGGACCGAAAGCAGAAGGACAGGTAGCAGTGCCCGGCGTGATAGATTGGCCAGGGTTAGGAGGGACAGATCTGACCCGCAGTTGTATGGACAGACACCAGCACTCTTGGCAACGGGCTGTCGAGGAACAGTTGCGATAATCTGCCTTGAAACTCTTAGACGAGCTCGTAATAGCGACGCGGAGGGCATCGCGAGCGTTTAGTCCCCCCTGCTGACTGGAGCTATTCATGAAATTCTCTTTTTGAGGAGGACTGATGGAGTGCCCCTCTTCTCTCCACACCATCGAACGCCTCATCGCCCGCTGGTCAGAAAACGCTCGGCCCGTCGGCAGGTATAACGATCGCCGCCGCCCTTCAGACGCGGCCGAGGCCTTCGGCGCCCGCCTCTTTAGCGAGTGGCCGTCGCCGCCAAAGGAGTCGAAAACGAGGCAAGAGAGCGGGAGATGCGCATATCGATTATCGCTCCGTCTCGGAGTCCGAACATGGGTGAAGGTGTGTAAACGCTAGCGGAAGGGGATGAATAGACGGATCGGCTCACAGTGCCCGGACCCGAGGGGAGTGTTGTTCTGGGCTCAGAGACTGGGGAAACTCATGTAACTCATGTAGGACAGAACAGATTTTTACCTGCGGGGGTGCAGGAAATTGGGGGGGAGGGAGGCAGTTTAATTATTTTATTGGCTCCCCAGATTTTCGGTTGGTTCCAGAGAACCAAATCTTCTTTCTGTAACCATGTTAGTGCCACTCAGCCAGTCACAACTGCCATCGTTCCAGTCCACCAGAGTGCCAGTGAACCCCAGCAGTTCTCCATAGTCAGCGTTGCTCTTCTCCAGCTCATCTAGACAGACTCTAAAGGAATAGATCAACAAGTGTAATCTCGCCGACGCGAGCCACGGCTATCGTGTAAGCCGAACGCGAGGCGATGCGATGCGATGCGTGGCGTTCCCATGCTGCCCGGGACAAACGAGGAGGGCGGGAACCAGCGTCCAGACAACATCGATTTTGCTTTCTTTTTTCATCGTCTTTCCTTTTTTTTACTGGCCCGCAAATGTCGAAGCAATTAGTCCAATAATCAGGCGGCTCATTTGCATACGTCGTGTGCGTTTCTCCGAGTGAGCTCACGGCCCTCCCGCCAGGCTCCTCACCTGCTTTATTTATAGCCGCCCAGACGAAAGCTCGGCTCTGGCGGCTCGGCCCTGGAAACTCTCCCAAACTTCCCCAGCCAATGAGAGGCCCGGAGACAAACGGCAGCTCGCCGGAGCGGCCAATGAGGCTGCGTCAACCCTCGCGGCCCTTCCGAATAAACAGTGATTCAAGTAACATGGGAGTCTAGTTCCAATCAGGTTTTGGCTGGGAATGTAATAAGAGGGCGTCCGCAGCGGAGAGGGAATCTGTCTCCACCGCTGCTGCAGACTGCAGGCTGGCCACAGCGGCCCAGCTCGGCTCAGTTATAATAGCACCGCATGAGACAAGAGTTTTTTTAGCGACATCCGGACTCCGCGGCCCGCCTAATAACTCACTTTCAGTTTTCTTTTCTCTCTTGAAAATATTTCCAACCTTATCCCGCCCCACCTGTCACTTCCTCCGTTTAGCCGGACTGCTCCAGAATGACGCGGGACGCTCGGGGGGGGGGTTTAGGGGCGGAGGGGCAGTGGGGGGTTTGTAGCAGGGTGCGGTGGGCCGGACAGCACCCGTCTGGACCCGTTTCACCCCCAGGCGGGTCAGCATCGGCGTGCTGGCGTCACCGGTCGGGCAGGGTTGTCGTCACTGGAGGTTTGCTCACGTGGAGCAGGGAAAAAAATAACTGCCCTTGTGAAGGATACGGGGGTTAAAATTCAGCAGCTCAGCCGAGATGTGAGAAATAAGGCTGAGCCGTGCGGGGCCGCGTGCGTCATACGTGTGTGTGCGTGTGCGTGTGTGTATGTGTGTGTATGTGTGTGATCATGTTCTCCTCGTCAGTATCTCTCCCACTCCGGCTTGCTAGGTGTCCCCTCAGGCAGGCATTAGTCACGTCTCTCTTGGCTCATACCGTGACTATGTAGTCCTAGTAAATAAACACGGAAGCCCACGGGAGCCCTGGGCCGGCCGCTCCACCGCCACGACGTTGCTGCTGTCACTCGGCCTCCAGTTAGCGCCCGCCGCGCTAGCCCGGATCTGCGTGCCGCTCCGCGACCTGAGTGGTGTCTGGGGCCGTACACAGGTGTGCGTGGTTTGTGTTTGATTGGCGCACTGGGAGATCAGAGGAAATGTACGCAGCGTTCGCCGTGCGCGAGTGACGTCGGCTGGCGTTTTAATTTCCCCCGCTGCGTTTTCGCCGCGCCGCGCCCGTCCCGGATCGCTCGCTCGTTCGATATTTCATCGGAGGAGACCCCTAACGCGAGCTTTCTCCCACTAGACGGTCTCTTCCATCCCGGGTTCACCTTCTCCCTGCCAACAGTTCGAGGCGGCCCCCGCCGATTGGTGCGTCTGGTGTTAATTGCCTCCAGCATGCTCCAATCACGCGCGCGCTGCTGATCTAACATGCAGAAGGGCCTCGCGCCCGCTGCTTGATCCCCTGACACGCCTCCGTGGCTGCCGTTCGCCATGCTGTTTGAAGTGGAGGCGAGGCTGGCAGATGCTCCGCTCCCCGAAGCCCGACAAAGCTCAGGAGAACCGCCGAGCGCTTTTGCGCACGCGCTCGCGTGACGCGGGGGTTTCCAGAGCCGCCGCGCCCGCTTCCCGGATGCGGATTTGTTCGGGAGACCTGCAGTGAGCGCTGGTGCTTCCACGCAGTGTCGGATCACGTTAGCCCAGGATGGGGCAGAGCCGCGAGCAGCGGCGAGGGGAGGAGGTGGGCGGAGGGCGGAGGGCGACGCTTTGATCCCGCTCCTCCAAACGGGTCAATAACAGAAACCCGGGTTTGCTCACCCCGCCCTCAGCCCCCTACACCACCTCCACCCCCTGCCTCTGTGCTGCCGCTCACTTGTAGCTGTCGAAAGCGCTTTCCATAACGCCACGCAGCAAGGCTTTCAGCGTGCGGCCCTGGAAGCACAAATCTACACCCCTCCAGCTCCTCGGGTTCAGTGTCTGGTCGTGCGACCTGAAGCGTGCGTGTGTGTACAGCGAGAGTCACACCACACGTTTGCTTCTGGACATCCGGAAGAGCGAAACGTGCCCGGCGGGCGGGGGGGGGACGCCACCGAGGAGAGGCTGTTTCCCCAATCCACCGATCTTCCCCGTCCACGGGTCTTGTGCGGAGGAGCCGGGGAGAAGCGAACCCCCGAGACCGAGAGCGGCCGCACGTCACCGGCCCAACGTCACAACCACATCAATATGCTCCAGCACACTCTCACAGCAGACACCAGTGGTCCGACTGAAACACAAATCTGTATAATAACAGGTTGTCGTCAAAAAATAAAGAGAAAGTCCAAAAACATTACATAAGCTAATTTTACTTTTTTTTTTTTTTTTACTTTTAATGGCAAAGCACATGTTTTCCTTATCCCAGTGCCCAGAAAATGGAGGGATTGGCACCATTAGGGAAGGAAAAGAAAAGAAAGAAAGCCTGTGAATGACAGTTTGACCCCCGATGCACCTAACGAACCGCTTTTCTTTACCAAAGCGACAATGTAAATAAACCTTTTCTAATCCGCAGCAGCTCATTAGCAGTGTGAACAGCAGTTTTCATCACTGTTGGTATTATTAGCGTTTGGAAGGAGGGAAACTGGGTTCCATTAGCTGTTGTTTGTTCAGGTTCAGGTATGAATGCCCAAAACTGTGAGCAGGGATGGTGGTGGTGGTGGTGGTGGTGGTGGAGGAGTGGAGTTTGGAGGGTGAAACAGCCTGGTCCTCTCATACATGCCTGTGGTGATCTAATGGCACAAACCCATCAGTGGGTTTTACTAGCTCCACTGCCCTTGTGACTGAGTCTTTATGGGTAACCACACATTCTTTCCAGCTAGACACTAATGCTACAGAGGCCATTTTTTTTGTTTGTTTGTCCTTTTAAATGGGGCTTATATAGTACCTTCTCAACGTGTTTTGAAGAAGGATAACAAATCTCAGAAACTCTGGCCTGGATTCCAATCAGTTCATTACGAGTGGAATGTAAGGAGAAGTAAAACTCTCTCTCTCTCTCTCTCTCTTCTCTCTCTCTCTCTCTCTCTCGCCCACCAGATGTGTCATTTCTCTGAAAATTCATATCGACTGTAAGCCTAGAGCTGTGTTGTGCCTATTCTTGGAAAAATCTTCAAGATTTGTCCTCATATGTGCTAAACACATTTATTTTAATATTTTAATGTTTCATTGTTTTATACATCTACATAAACAATGACCAAATCTAAGAATATGTATGTGTTCCACAAAAAAAGTTAATTATGGTTAACACTGATAATGAGTGTGAAGTCATTAGAATAAATCCTGGGGATATCTTACTGAAGAGATACCTCACTTCCCCGTGACTTAAAGTACATGTTCATTTGTAGAGAGAAGAGACACAGTGAGATTACAGAGAGAGAGAGAGAGAGATGGAGAGAAATGCAGAGAAGAAGAGAAAGCAAGAGAGAGAGGGAGGAGAGAGAAAGAGAACCTCAGGTAGGTAGAGAAGGAGAGAAATTCAGAAAGCTGTAGGCAGTGAGGGTAACTTCCCCTTTTGTTTCTCTTTCCCATGAAATCACTAATATTTTGAGTGCTGTCCCACTTGTGAAGAGCACAGCTCTTGTGAAGGATAACACAGACACTCTAGTGCTGCTCTCTCTTCCAAGCCTCATATATTCCTGGGGGAAACAGGACTTGTCCCATCAGTCAGTGTCTGTGCGAAACCCCATTATTTCTGATATGTATTGTAAAGTGCACTTCCCTCGCATTGTCAATTGACAGAAAAACACCAACAGCTGTCACTTGCTACATGCTGCTCCATTTAGACTCACTCTTCATTATCTTGAGGTGACAATGGGGATTTTTACATGCCGTTCTGCATTTTTCCCCGGCACATCAGAGAGTCCCGGAGCACCGCTGGTTCGCCCTCTTTTTTTTGGAGGCGGTCGGTGGAGAGCGGGTGGGGACCCGCGATGCCCCCGGCTGCCACTTCGTATTCGTCAGGGCCCCCTGCTGGCCAGGCAGAGCGCGGGCGGTCGGCGGTGGGGTTGAACGGCCGTGCTCTTATGACGCTTGCTCGCCATTTCACTGTGCCAATCACCCCACGGAAACGTGTGAGGGACGACCTCACGCGCCCGCCCCCCAACCCCCCCTCTTCCCCCCACAAATCACGCCGCGGCTACCTTTTGCTCTCGAGCTTCTGAACCATATGCGCTCGCAGCAAAACTCCACCGTCCCAAGATATAATCAGCGTCACTAGGCTGGGTGGAGGCGGCAGCAGAGGTTGGAGAGTCCAGCGTTTCTGACTGGGTCTTTCATGATTATCGCTTTGTTCTGTTTTAATAGGAGCACCGGCCTAAAGGTCAGCACTGTAACAATGCCCCCAGACGGTCCGAACGGAGCGCGGCGTCCCAAACACCGCTGCGACCCCCGCGGTCCTCCAGCTCAGGGATTCATCGTGAAACACTGCGTGATCTTGTAATATCTGTTTAACAAAGTCTGGTTTATTAATGATCTCTGAGCTAATGTATTGTTTCAGGACAGCTCTCGTTCTATATAGTATAGATGAAGGGAGACTTTGAAATGTTTGAGTGTGGATTTGCGCTGGGCTCTGAGACGTCTGTAAAGACAGAACACACTCCGCAAAGTCAACAGCCGAGCTGCTGATCTTCAGGATTTTGCTCGGGCTTCGGCGCGGCTTAGGAGTGGAAAACTTGTAGCGGGAAAAAATTGGTAAATTAGAGCAAAGAGTGGCATAAAGGCATTAAGAGAAACCCTGAAGGGAGAGCGTGAATGGACAGGAAATCCAGCTGCTTCCGTCCCCTCTCCCTCTCGGCAGGTGTGAAAATAAGCGAAGGTTGACTCGTCGGCTGGATAATCCTCGTTGTGAGGAAATGAGGGATTTTTTTTTCCACGGCCCTTCATCTCTTTAGGGCATCCGAGCGGGACGTCTAGCCCGGACGTCTAGCCCGGAAGCCCAGCCGCGGTGCGACAGCATCCGGGGGAGTGAATCGCACGATCTCCGAAGCGCCGTCACGCGCGCGTCCAGGGAGATGACGCGTTCCTTTTCCGTACGGAGAGAGATGTCACAGCAGCGGGGCCTGGCTAGGGGGAGCTTGTCAGCGTGATGGAGGAGCTCTGTCACCGGAGACGCGTGGCGGTCCGTTGCGAGAGGCCGCCGTGGTGACTCCGCCCCCCCTCTCCCCTACGTCCCTCCCTCAGAGTGGAGCCAGACGATGGGGGAGAGAGGCAGTGGTGTCTGGGTGACTAGGCCATTCATCAGCAGAGCGCGCTGCCTCCTCCCGCTGGCCGCCTCCCACTCTCTCGTCTCATTGGTGTCGCCGTCACGCTGATGCAGTTGCCACGGCGGCAGACCCGGACAACTGGTCAGTGCAGGATGGGTCTCCCCAGCAGCTGAATCAACCAGGCCCTCACGGACACGCAGGCCACATACACACGCAGGCCACATACACACGCAGGCCACATACACACGCAGGCCACATACACGGTGTCCTCCGCTGCATCCATGTTGTCTTTGGAATGCACCCTGGTTGGCCTTCCTCCCTCCCTCCCTTCCTCCCTTCTACCCTTCCTCTCTTCCTCCCTTCTTTCCTCCCTTCCTTCCCTCGGCTTTCCCTTTCGGCCCTTATTTCATTGTTTCCTTCGTTGATTCATTCTAATGGAGATGATTTGTGAAAGCATTTTGTCCACTACCTAGAGGCAAGCCCAGCCTTTTGTGGTCTCAAATTCTTTGGCCTGTGTGTTTTTAAAATTAAAGCGATGAAACATGTTTAGTGCAGTGCTTGGCAGAGGTCTCTGATACCATCTTACTAAGCTGCTGAATTTGTCACTCGCGTGTGCTAAGCCAAACAGCTTGAGATTGCCGGGTGAAAGGCCTTTGTGGTAAAAGATGCCATCTGTAAGAGTTGATTCTGCTACTTTGATCTCAAAGACCACTTAGTTGTGTTTAAACCTCTTTTTCGTCTTATTTATCTTATACTTTACCATTTCATTGTGTTTGCACTCTGCCACAGGCCAAAACAAAGTTCAACCAGCAACTTCAAATTGGTTCTTTCTCCCGTTCTCATCCAGAACAAATCCAATGACACTGTGTCTCTGTCTTTTTGGCCATCGCAAAACTTTGCTGAAAACAGCCTTATCTCCTGGAGTCCAGACTGTTTGGAATCTGTTTCAAGAGTCACCTTGACCTTGGAGATAGAAGCAGCCTGCTCCCTCTCCACACGCTAATGATGACACACGGCGGAGATGACAAGGAGGAAGAGTTTGTTAATAAACCTATTGCCTTTTTGAAGAAACCATAATTATTGTCCAGAATTAAATAACAAACGTAAAAAAAACCATACTGCTAGTATTCGTGAAGCCTTGTTTAAGCGGAGCCGCTAAGCATATTGCTGACGTCGTTTTCAGATCAGAGAACAGTGCACCATTTACAAAGGCACCTCGCAGTAGGGAGGCGGATTAATTCTGATGCATCCGGAGCGGGGTGGCGAGTTTTGTTCTCCGTCACCCCCCCCTGCTGTTTCGGAGGCTGTATTGCAGATTTGTGGCAGGTAGGAGGTCAATCCGAGGGCTCCTCCTCTCAGGAGGGCGGGAGGCAGCCCGGGGTCAGCTGGACCATAGCTGGCTGGCTGGCTAAGCTGTCGCCGACAACACGCTTGGCAATTAGGCCCTTAAAAAACTGACACAGGGAAAGACGGATGTCCATGGCAACCCTCATCTTCCCGTAGTCCAAACCCCCCACCCACCCACCCCTCGCCTCAAGGTCACCCCAGGTTCTTCAAATGTTTTCTCTCTCTACACGTTCTTCCCCCTTAGACTCGTTACAGAAGACTACAGCCTTTGTAATGTATTACAGCTGGCCCCCGACGAAGCTCCGTTTTTACGCCATTACCCTTGTCTCTTGCCTCCCCGAAAGCCACTCGTAGTCGTCCTCACCTTCACCGCTCGTGTTTCCGCTCGGAGCCGCCCGTCCGGCCCTGCAAGCCGGGTCCCGTCTTCCCTCTTTCATCCCTCTCTCCCTTTTAACCCCTTAGGCCCCTCCCCCAAGCGCCACCCTCAGCGGGGCCTCTCCCCTCAGGTCCCCTGTCGCACATCTGCAGGAAGGGCTTGGCAGCTCTTTGATTCGGCAGAACTCGCGCTCTGGAAAAGCGCTGGCCTTGATTAGCTCCCTGGCGGATAGCAGGAATAATTCAGCAGCGCGCCAGGTCCCGCCGTCTCGCTGTGTTTACACGGGACTCGACGGGGCGCCCGCCCGCCTCCTCCGCCAACGTTAGAGATGGATGTAGGATGTGGCCGGGATCCGTGCGGATTCTCACTATTTACATCGACCTTTCAACCGTTTGGTCAAAGAGCGGTGGGCTTTCACGCTGCAGCTTCTCTGCATATCGTATCCGTTTCCAATCACAGAGCTGGTTTCCTGGACGAGGGTTGGGCCTAGTTCTGGAGTAAATTGTGGCACCAATGCTGAATCACCGTTGGAGATCTTTTTAGTGTAAGCTTCTACCTGGGGAAATGACATTTACTCTACCTCATCTTTAAACATGACTCTCTCCTGAAATGACATGGAAATATTGTTAATTTTGCAGTGTGGTTACAGACAGTTTTTAACTGTTAACTGTGTTCAAATATTTTTGCTCGTTAAACATTAGATTACTTATCACCAGTTCCCCTGTCTAACACTGCACACATTTCCAGCATTCAACGTTTTGTTTTTGTTACCAAGTTCTGCTGAATCCGGTTTTACCTGATGTCTCTTGTACTTCAGGTGGCCAGGGGAGGATTACAGGGAGGTGTTGTGTGATGAATCTCATTCCAAAAAAAATAATATAAAACCAGTGCTCAGTGTTTGTGAGGAGCTGGGGTCCTAGCCTCTAGCGGCGCCATTCCCTGGGGAAGCCCCCCAGGGCGGCGTTCATCTGTGGTGGTGTTCCGCTACTCCATGCCGTCGATCGCTCTCACCTCCTCCTGGTCCTGCCGGGGGCGTTCCCTTGTAAGCCCCGCCCACCCTCTGCACAGCCGGGCCAAGAGCAGACACCACCGAGCCACTTCTGGTAGGGCGATTTAATATCTGGAGAAGTGCAGTCACCCTCTATGTATGATAATGTTATTACCATATTTGCATGCACCAAAAACTGTATTTGAGCTCGTCTCACTTTCATTACGGCAATGAATTATGTATTTACTGTTGCATTTAAATGACAATCATTATGTAGTGACACCCATTTTTTCCTCTTGAGTACACATACACTCATGGAGACCCGGGGTGAAATTCTCTGACATTGGGCTGAAATAAGCAGAATTCACCAGGCTGTGAAACCCCAGGCCAGTAACTCCGGCCACACCGCAGCCTCTCGCCCATTTTAAACACACGGGTATTTGACTTCGGCTCCCCGGCGGAGCAAGGAGCGTTTTTAATTGCACGAGAGGGTGTCGGGCGGCGCTCGCGACAGCCCGGGACCGCGCTTGTGTTTTGCGGCGGGGGAATAGGCGCGAGCAGTCAGGCAAGGTCCTGTTAGATCCGCCGCGGCCGCCTCCAGCCGAGCTGCTTGCCAATGTCGAGCGAGCGGAGGGCCCTCCTCCGTGGCGTCTACCTGCGGGAGGTGAGTTATGTCTGCTGTTTAAATAAGAGGCTCAAGCTGAAGGGCATTATGGATTATGGTAAAGAGGAGGGAGAAAAGGGGGCGAGGGGAGGAGCCGTGTGGGAGAGGGAATGTTAAACTCGCCCTTCCCTGGCCCCTCCCCCGTGGGCCTCCCGCAGACCCCGCCTCCCCCGCGACCTGCCCCAGAGTCTCCGCTGTTTACCGGGGTCCACGCGGGGCGACAGCAACGAGACGCCCGCCTCCCGACGCCGGAAAAGGGGGTGAGCGGCGTCTTCCACGGAGGAGGTGGCCGCGATTGATCCGCCCGTTCGCCCGCGCCGTGTTTCCCCCGCGGAGAGTCCTGCGTGCGGGGTAAACCTTCCACCTGTGTCCTGCTGCAGCACGCGTGGGGAAAGGCCTGCTGGAAGGTGCCGCTCGTCAAAGGTCTTGTGCCTCAGGCATCCACTTCATGACTTTGCCCACCCACTGTCACTTTAACCACAAGTCTTCCCATATAGAAGTTTTGTACGGCAGATTCCCTGTGCAAGACCATAACTCTCTATACCATGTACTGTGCATTACTGTATTAGTGCTGTATGTCCCTTTGTAATATACTGTTTGTTATTTCTCAGTAAAAAGACTCCAACTGAGTCATGGTAATCATAATTTCGTATACACATTTGTGCTAGTAGGGCTTATAAATATTGCAGTTATATAGTGTTTTCCCAACCGTTTTTAATGTTCTTACAAGCGAATAACACCACCTGTTTGGCTCATTCTATAGCTGAAGTGCACCGTGGAATGTGGGTATTGTAGTCCCACCGGCACTCGCCAATCCCAGCGTCGTTGGGCTCGGTGAATAATGGATCAGGAAGGTTCAGGGTTCTTGGCGGGGCTGATGTAAAAGAGTGCTTGTTTTTGACACCGCCATGTGAGATTAATAAAAGTGTCCGTTTGTGCTGCTCCGAGGGGGAAACACTGGTGCCGTTCCCGCCTTGTGTGATGTGGGTTTGTGCAGGCAAAAGCATATGGGGCTTTTGATGGGAGCACAGGGGCAGGTCTCTGGAGGAGGGACTGACCATGTTTGATTTATAGTCACAGGCAAAGGGCGTCCAGACGTTTGCTGCGTCTGCTCCGGCAGTACAGTTCCAAAATTGCAGGTCTGTCCTGATGTCCACAGCAGACATGGAATTAGCGTCGTATTAGTTGTCTTCACGTTATATTTTCTCTTTCCGTTTAACAAACCGTGACACCCCAGGCCTGACCAATTGATTAGCCATCGTGCATGACTGGCACAAGAATTTAGAAAACTGTTCAAGAATGACGAACGTTGTGAAACCATATCTCTCAAGGAGAAGCATATCCCACTGAAAACGTGAACTGCATTCTCTTCCTGTATTCTGTCAGAAATTAGATCACATTTGTAGATTCACACATAGGCAAAAACATTCCTTCCATCCATCCTGCCATAATTATATTTCTGTGTGCATAGAGGTGCAGTAAGGGGGAGTGGGTGGTGCAAACAGAGTTCTCTTCAGATTTGGCACGCCTCTTTGTGTCTGGCGTAGCACTGAAGGGAGGAATTTGCAGCTAGTTATTTATATTTATGAATTCATACTGTTTGCCCTGGTGTGAAATAATGGGTCATTCTAGCACAAGATGATGCGCAGAGGCAGAATTTCAAACGGCCGCCTGCTCCTCTCTGCTGAATGTCCTGAACCCTGAATATGAATGTGTGTGTGTGTCTGTGACTGAGTGAGAGGGAGAGGGTTGGGATGATGGTTCTGTTGGATCTGCTGTTAACCTGATTCTCTCTTAAAGTGATGTGGCACTAGAATTAATAACCCTCGCCGGCATGGTGAAACATCGTCTGCCGATGTGCCAACCGCCACGGCCAGCGTCCGTCTGCGCACACGTGAGCGTCTGTGTGTGCGAGTGTGTGTGAGTGTGTTCCTGCTTCCGCAAGGAGAAACATTTATATGCCTTTTTAGCCACAATCACGCGGGCCCCGTGATGGAGCTGAAGAGGTGCAGTTTGGGAAAACCGCAGCGTCGAGAGACACGTGCAGTGATGGAGATCCCGTATCCTGAAGCGCTCGAGGAGGAGGTCCTTACGCGGACGCCGTCAGGAGCAAGTCACCTTACGTATAGCGGCCTCATGTCAGATCTGGATCTCTTGTTCTCCTGCTTTGGCCAGATCTCCTCCAGTGTCAATTGAAGCCGTCCGTGTAAATATTTGCCCTCTGTGGTCTAATCCCTAGAATACACATGGCCCACACATAAGAGGCCTTATCCTGAACACAGGATCAGGGACATCAGGACATAGTCTCAGGCCACCGGTGATTTCTCCACCATCACGGCTTAAGACTGCCGTATAGTCGACCGCAGCGTTGGGAGACTCCCCCTCCCCTTGTGCCTGGCCTGAGGTTTGTGTCTGGGCACCCCGGTTACCGGGCAGCAAATGTTCTCCACCACGAAATGCTCCTTCTGCGCTTTAAAGAATCTGCTCCTTGTTAGCAGGGCGCACGGCGTTCCTGTCACATGAGTGTGGGCTACGGCGCGGAGGGAGCGGGTGGAGCGTGCGGCGTTCGCCGCTGCTTTCGCCGCTGCGTTCGCCTCACGCGCGTGTCCTTTAACCTGTGTGATTTAGTGCTCGCCATTCCGCTAGGCCGCCCACACGTTTGTGCTTTGCTGAGCAGATGTTTAAGCATAAAGGGCCATAAGGCACAAATCAAACAGAGTGATATCTAACATGGAGTAATATCTAACATGGATTCTTCTTTCTGTACCCGTTTTTGCGGCGGGCAAAGCCAAGAACTGCGTTCTCACTCGTGCCGTCTACCTTCCCATCGCGCCTTTTACGACTTCGGCTGCCGGTCTCGCCACGTCAGATGCGAACCGTCGCAATAAAAACGTCCAGATGAGAACGGCAAGACGTTTTAACGGCGGGGGTCGTTATTGTGCGAGCGTGTCCTCCTCTGGTGCGCCCTCTGCGATCTGTGCCGCGCTGTTGTATGTTGGAGGGCATATTATGCGGGTGATCAGAGAGCATATTGTGCCTCGCTGCCGTCCCCCGCTGACCCCAGCGTGGGCCTAATGTGCTTTGGCTGCAGCTCTCCCCCCCCCACGCCCATCTCCCATCTCACTTCACACGCATCGGGCCAGCCGGGGCGGGGCGTACAGGCGGCCTGGCGGGGTATCCCAGGTCAGTGCATAGTCTCGCCCCCCACCACCACTACCAGAGCTCAACGTAAAGCCCTCTTAAAGTATGAGGACGGAGCGATTGGCCTTCGGAGGGCTGGGATAGACAGAGAAACACTGAGGCTTTTGGTTGGGTGGGTCTGTGTAAAGGGGCGTGGTCTCTGAACCCCAGTTATTAGTACATGCAAGACCAAATCACGGGATGTTTAAACTCTGCCATTCAGTCTATCTTTTGCCAGTTTGGTGTCAAAATCCCTTAACCATTATCTCTTTGCAAATGTTCTCTTTTTTTTGCATTCTGTCCCATCACAGTGCTATTTACTCTTTGGTAGATGTATTTAGTTCCAGTGGCTTGCTGAAAAATTTAAAAAAGCACTTCATAAATAGCCCCCGTTGTACATAATTAACAATGATTGCAATCAACAGAAGCGGCATGGACTGCAGAGTTCTGCCACCCATCACTTAGGTGTGTTATTATCATAATCATCACTCTAATTAGCATTACTGCTATTTACACTCAGACAGTTATGAGATATTCCAAAGCGCTATTGATCATTTTCATCCCGAACAATTGTTAGCAGTAGACCCATTTTGTTTCCCACCTAAGAACAATGTTCGTTTTTTTCTTTAACAGTTGGAATTTGTAAGCATTAAATGCCTTAACAAGCATTTTCCTGTATTTGGTTTTGGGAAAAGTGCCAAGCAGCAACAAGCCTTTGCCTTGATAACAGAAGCTTTAAGGAAGCGTGGGAACATAACAGGGACATCAGCATCAAGAACACAGAGGGGGGGGGGGGGGTAAATGTTTTCCTCTCAAATCCTGTACCCCTCACTGCTACTGTTGTGGTGTAAAACAAATCTAAACAAAGCTTGCTGGAATTGGAAAAGCCTTACTCGGCTTGGAATTACTTTATTAGCATGTTAGAGATGGCAGAAAATAGACTTTTAAAATCAATTTTAAAGGGGAAATGGTTTTCAGAGAAAGGATACAGTGAATGCTTTAAAATGATAAATCAGACGACACTGGCACGAACGCGTTTGCGTCTCGGCTCCAGTGCCTTTTTCATGGGTTTCCCACCCACGCAACGTTTGTGTAGTTACGAGCCTGCAAATTTAAACATCAGCGAAGCTCTCTGCGTTAAGTGACGTTTTATTGAAAAGATTTCAATTTCAATTCAAAGTTTCTCGCTCTTGTGTAGTGCGAGCCGAACGCGGCACGCTTAACCGTTTTGCCGAAGCTTGGAGCTCCCAGGCAAGCGAGCGTGGTTTGATGAATTACGGTAAAAAGGCGATAGTTGCACGCGCGTGGGCGTGAGCAATCGTCTGTCTGAGTCAGAACATGATTAGTTTTCATCAGTCTGACGTGGGTCATGTTTACAGTATGCGACTCGCGCTAGATTACAAAAACGAAATTAATTAGCTCGAACTAATCGCCGCCTGCTGAACACCCGCGCGACGGCGGCGCAAGCTTTGGTCCCGACGCAACGACGGCGGTCGATTCCCGTCGCCTCACTAAAAGGAGGGGCAGAGGTCGTACTTTGACGGACATGACACATGCTCGCCACCCTGGCATTCAAAGCACGCGGAGTCGTTTTAACTTTGTTGTCCTCTTATCACCTATAAAAAGACGGATGAACGTGCAGCTCCCACAGTAATAAAGATCAGTGGAGCTTTTCCTGGCCGTCCACCATAAGGTCCCCAGATGTTGGCAACGTGTGTGTGTGTGTGTGTGTAAAAAATGCTGGCACTCTGGAAAGTTCAGTCTCTCACATTCAGACAGAGTTTTTATATGCTTAGAGTTACTAGGAAGACATTTACAGCGTTTTGGCCGACTCTGTCATCCAGGGCGGCCTACGTTTCTGTGACGGTATGCACGACGGTGTGTACGCGCGCTCCCTGGCAGCCGTGACTGTGGCCTTGTGCCGCGCCGCGTGACCGGCGGCGGCCGCCCGTAGCCAGCGCCGCGGCGGGAGAGCTCAGCGCTGGCAGCTGAGGAGGCTGATTTGCTGTACTGAGCCCAGCAGTTGCACCGAGCCCACTGCACTCCTGGGACTTCAGTGGCGAATCCCTCCAGAACGAGAGAAAAGGCAGACGCCGTTCCCGCTCAGGCCTGGGCTGCTGCTCCTCCTTGTGTTTGTAATCATTTTTTTTATTGTAGTTCTCCAGTGCCGTGTAGCCATCACTAACTCATTATGGCTGACACCTGCTCCTGGCATTTTGCGAAGTGCTGTGTGAGAGATAATAAGGTCACACTTAAGAAGGACTAATCAAAGGGTGAGAAGAATTAAGTGACTACAAAAGGCTGTTTTAATCAGGTGTGCATGGTGGCCAGTCAGGTTTGTTTGAGAGTGGCTAGCTAGTTTACCTCAGGGACAAGGAGGTTTTGACTGTGTCTTTTCCCTACGTAACTGACCCGTGGGACTCCGGAGGCTGCACATGAATCGGTGGATTGTCCATCGCTTCACCTGTCTGGCCGCCCTGCCGTTCCTTCCTCTGTGGAATTTCCTTCAAATTACGTTGAATGCTGAGGGGAAGGAGCAGCGGCGGCTAGGCTAATTTAGCATGTCGTGTTTGAGGCCAGAGAACAGGCCGCAGCGGTTTAGCTCTGCTTGGCAGCTTCGTGAAATGCCATCGCCCCATCGAGTGATCACGCAGTTTGTGTAAATGCCCTGTGTTTTTTTTATTTCATAGCTATTTTCTCTTTTGTATTATTTGAATAAAACCTGAGGCTATGTGAATGAAGGTGTATAAAATAATGATATTCATTAACTTTTTACTATGCAGAACTTTATTGAATACCCTTTATCGACATACTTGCCTTTGTTCTGAATCGAGCTCATTAAAGATTCATCAGAAAAGCTCTTCAAATTGATTTTTTTTTTAAATGAATGCAAATGTTTGCAAATGTGATTAATGTTTGTTAATAATAATAATAAAAATTCAAAGCATCTAATATGGGCTTTGTACAGAAGCCAGATGTTCACAAAGATGCTTTACATGCTTTTTGAAAAGTTCAGGTGACTGTCTCCATGTTTCTAACTGCTATCAGTTTTACTTCTTATGCATAATTTCGGTGTGCCCTATAAAATTCTATTTGTATGCGTTTACTCATCCATTTGAAATGTGAGCATTCAGAATGTGCTTCATTCTTAACAGAGTCCCATTTGAAACTGGAACAAGGAACCAAATAAATCACACTCCGTTTTGCTCTTCCGAGCATTATACCCCGTGGCATCTTGTTTGGGGAGAGCGTGAGCCTGGACAGGGAGTGTGTCTGGTTCTCCGTTCAGAATGCCTTGTTCTGTGCATGTTAAACCGTCCCCAAACACTACCACGTTTTACGAGAGCGGCTTGAGATGACAGACTCCGCATACAGAGCAGCCAGGGCTTCTCCTTGCCTGTTGCCTTTGATGGCTGCCGAACAGTACGGCTTAAGTCATTTCCTTTTTTTTGTTGTTGTTTTCTGTCTTCTATGCATCAGATTTTACACCCTTCTCCCATTGGCACGGCAAGCTCCGAGTTTGGGATGTTGTCATGAGTCCATGGAGGGGGGGGGGGCACACCGCAACGCCCTTGGCACAGGGCACGTTCCCAGCCTCCAGCCATTTGGTGATTTAACCAGTCCCAGCAGGGCCCGCCGTCCTTTTTTGGGTAGAACGTTTTGGCTCGGTGGTGATGGCTCCACACGAATCTAAACGGGGTGCCGTCTTTCACGGTTTTCCGCAGCTCCTCCCGTAACTCGGTCGCCACGATCTCGCTGACCGTTCTGGCCGGACCCTCACGAGCTGTGCGCGAAAATGAGCTGAAGTTGAAGGCCTTTATCCTGTTGCTCCTCAGGCCGACAGTCCCTTCAGACTCGCAGCACGGCGGCGTTGAGGAATGCGGTCTGGCTGCCCGGAGCCTCTTCTCACGCGCTCCCCTCCGCTCCCCCTGTGCCGCTGCGATGTGGTGATGTGGCTCTTCCGGAGCGGCTGTGACCGAACTCGCTTCCCGTGCCTTTGCCGGAAATCCACTCATAGCAGCGGATAACCCCACAAAAAAAGACAAAGGGACGCGCCATTTTCTTTTTAGTGGGACGTGTGCAGTTTGGCTACAAGAAAAAAACAACGACATCGATGCCAATAACTACCATCGACCGTATGGATCGTTTTCCTACAGTGGGATTCCTTACAGTGGCCTTTGTTGGCTTCCGGTTGTGGCGTGTCACAACCGCTGGCCTCGTGCATCTGTACCCTACGGTAGCACTTGGTACGTTCCAGCATGAGGAGGTGTGCGGTAACTAAAGCGGGTCGGCAGAGCGGGGCGCTCTGGGAATGAGCAACCGACTCGCGCCTCTCCTACAACGTTACAGGGCACGCAGCCACAGTGCTAGATAATGGGATCCCGGAGATTATACTCGCTAATCCGTTAAGTCCTTTATGCCAACGCGATGGCGGAGGAGCTGCACCAGAGGAGAACTAGACAGACAGACAGGGAGAGAGAGAGAGAGAGAGAGAAAGAAAGAGAGAGCGGGAGAGAGACAGAGAGGGAGAGAGAGAGAGAGCGACAGGGACCGTAATGAAAAAAGAGGCTGCCATGATTAGTTATGGCCCTGATGCTAGACGAAGCATTTTTGTGACCTAGTTGATTTGGATTTGGTACGATTTGAAATGCTGGCACTCTGTTTAGCTAGATGGAGTTAGTGCAGCCACAGCCGGTGCTACTAATGGCTGTTTTTGGGTGGAGCAACTTGGAGATGGAGATGGCGTTGGCCCAGAAGCCACTCGCTACTGGGCTTCTTACCCTGTTTTGTCTGTTGCAATAATGATATTGCAAATGATGTGAGGATGCAAAATTAAATATTATGTCCCTGAAATTATGAAAGAATAACTATATTCAGCACTTTCCCTCTCTATCAGCTGAGGCCTTTTTGTTCCTTGCTTCACTGATTGAAGAAATTCCAGCTAATTGCACTGGGAGCTGTGGTTTGACTTGGTGCTTAGGGTGGCTTTGCGCGTAGGAGATTACCCTACCATGTACTGGTGTCCCTTTTGAATCTTCAGCAGGCTGTGTGATGTACAAAGCCTCCTGGAGCTTCACTGCTCTCATCTTACACCAGTTGAGCTTAGGTGGGGGAGAGGGGGTTGGGTGTGTGTGTGTGTGTGTGTGAGGCAGGGGGTGGGGGTGGGGGTTCCTATGATTTTAATGCTGGCACAGTTGTTTCATGTGTTTTTGTCCAAAAGCCTTTGATTTGTGGCCTAGACCCACCACTACGTTTTATCTTTACTTTGACGTTTCCTCCATTTGTGCAGGTCTTTTAAGCCTTCACCAAACAACGCCGACAAAAACACAGAGTCGGACGCCGGGCTGGTGGGAACAGGCCTCTAAACCTTCTCCCCCCGATCACTCTAGTTCATTTGCCTTGTCACTTCTTTTAGCGACCGTTCTAAAGGCAGCTGCCAACCTCCCAGTGCCGGGGTCTGTTTGGCCTTCGCTTAATCGGTGTGGAATGGCTCCCCAAAGACACTGCAGTCATGGAGACTGGGAGAGGAGTCTCGCATGAACTTGCCTTGCCTGCCGATCTTTATCTTCAGCCGTGCTGGGAGCAGGGCCCTCCGTTCCTCCACCATGCACACTTGACCCTGCAGAACTTTGCCAAGGACCCATAGCAGGCTTGCTAATTTGCGCGGAAGAGCAAAGAAATTCGCCACAGCGATGCTTTGTGTATTGTGCCAATTCTTATTGGTCTCCTGTGCCTAGGAATGCATTTGTCTGCTGTTAAAAGGATAGGCTTGCCATTTTTCTGCCTTACCTTATTAAAGCGGTTGCTTTCCATCATTTATAATTGAGCGATGCGGGGGCTTGCAGATAGCTTTTAGCGGTGAGCAACGTAGCATCCTGCAGCTTCAGGGAGGCTCTATGGCTTCTCACCGGGATTAATCGCAGTCCAGTGGGGTGATTGTTTAAATCTTCAAAAACATCTACTTTTTGAAGAAGGAACAGTGAAACGACATCTCTCTTCATGCGCTCTATCAAACGTTTGCAAAGCATGCATGCTCTCCGGGTTTAATTGGTTTCATTTGCGCAGACGTTATTGCAGTGGTCCGAACGTTATAGTGGTCCGAACGTTCCGTTTTAGTAATTGTACACATAGATTCTTGCCCGCTGCTACCCAGAGCATGTTCTGAATCAGCGTTAAATACGCAGAGGCGAGTAGCCTGAGAAATGGCGACGCTAACCTTTAGGCCACGGCCAGTTCTTCTCTCGCCCATCGTTCCGGCGGCCTTCGTGCTTCGCCACGTCTTCACAAAGGGCCACCGTGCCGCGCTTAAGCCGCCGCTGCGGTATTCCCGGCTGTCCCTGCAGAGGAGAGGTGGGCCACCCTGTCGATCCGCCGCTCGTCTGAGCCGAGTCGATTTTGACAGATCAATGTGCTCCCCACTGAAGCAATACACTTGAGTGACTGCAGTCTACCTCCCTCTGTTCGCCAGTCAATTCATACTAGTCCCTTTCACTGTCTATTGATGACAGCAATTCTGTCAAAGTCAGTGTCACCTATAGTTAAAAGTGCCCACTGTCAAGGCCCTTCGCTGTCATAATGGCTTATAGAGGCAAGTAACTAACAAAAGGGGATACTGTGCCGAAAGCTGTTTAAAATTTCACTTTCGGTTTATTTTGGGTTCGAAATGTGTTTTTCTCTACCCCCCCCCCCCTTTTTTTTTTTTACCTCTGCCTTAACCTTGTGATTTTTATGGCAATTGAGATGACATCAAGAATTTGGTTATTTTAAAGAGAGTATTTTAAAGTCTGACACTTCTTTTCAAATCAGCGTTCTGGGGCAGTTTAGAAATTTAAGCACAGCACACATCATATTTTGATGGATAATTGAAAGATTTTTTTCCCAAGAAAGAAAGGAAGAAAAGGGACTTAGAGACTCAGAAAGGAGAGATTTAGAGAAGCAGAATGCAGTGTGCATGGGCAGGGTGGGGGTCCAGGGCACGGGGAGAGTGGGGTCCAGGGCACTGGGAGGATGGGGGTCCAGGGCACGGGGAGGGTGGGGGTCCAGGGCACGGGGCCTCCTTCCTCCTCCCTGGGTTTCCTTTCCTGCTCTTGCCCCAGAGATCTGAGCAGTAAGAAGGGAGAATGTTCTTGTGCACTTTGTTGTGATGCATTTTTGTGCTCTTGGGGTCTGTGACAACAAGCTGAACCGCGGGGACGCCCTTTACACACTTGGTAACTGATCCAGAGCAGAGCAAACCAATTCTGAAAGTGCCCTTAGTTAACGCTCATTTCAAGGTTAAGTGTGGAATGTATGGCGGCCGGGGTGCTGGTGGTGAAATCCCCATGTCTGGATGTCAGAGTAGTGCGGTGTCGTGCTGTAGCGGGGCCCTTATGTTCTCTTCTCCTGGTGGAGGCTCATGGAACAGGTGCAGGCTCCTCGAGGAACATTATCTTAACAAGCATTCTCAATTCGACACAGTCTCTCAACGGCATACCGAGCAGCTCCCAGGCATCTGCTGATTGAGAAAGTCCAGCCACTGCTTCCAACGTGCTGCCAGACTTCTAATAGGAACCAGGAACACCCCCCCCCCCCTCTCTCACACACACACACACACACACACTCTCTCTCTCCCTGTCTCTCTCTCTCTCTCCCTCTCATCTCTTTTTCAACTATTAATGAATTGACTAATCCAGGGAAAGGAATTCAAAGAGTGCTGTCAGTGGCGATCAGCTAAAGTAGCTAGTTTCCGAGGTGGCGGCCGCGTCTGGGCTGAAGTAAAAATATCAGACTAACAGATTCAACGTGTGCTGCTGCAGAAAGAAAAAATAATCTAAGCTCAGACACCTAAAACTTGCTGCCACAATGTTTTTGTGGCTTGACACAAGGATCCACCCCGCGTACACGCCCTCCCCCCCCCCCCCATAACTGCTATGGGCTTTGTCTCTTTGTTTTACATTGTTACGTAATGAAATTGCATTTCTTTTACTTTATATTTTGCTCTTTCTTTTTCTCTGTGCTCTCCTCCCGTCCCTCTGTACAAATCTCCAAGGCTTTATCTCAGATTCTCAGAGCAAGCAGGGGCCTTTTTTTGTGGAGATTCTGACCCCGATTGATTGATTACACATTTTCAAAACATTCTGGCTTTGACCTTTTCTCTGTTTGTCTGAATTGGCCTCCAGCTTGATGATCTGAATCCCATCTGTCAGGCTTCCTGGCCCTGGTGTGCTCTGTCCCTCCTGCTCAATCCAGGGCGACACACCACGCACACACAACACACACCGCACACATGCAGGTACAATCTGAGCAGTGCCGTTTCACTGCCAAGCTCTCACCACTGCTCCTGTGAGGCCGGGAGGGTGGCGGTCTCTGAATTTCCTCGGATTTATCGAGTGATTGTATATAGCTTTAAAACAAACTACCATTCATTACACACACTCATACATTCACTGTAACACCATGTTGGTGGTTTGGTTTATATGTGTGTGTGTGTGTGTGTCTGCGTAGATATACACACTCACCTTTTCAACGCTTTAACCTCACAATCCTCCCTGCGACGCTGTAGCCTAAACAGATTAGAGCTTCTCTAAGTGGATTAAAGAGGCTGATGAGAACAAGCCTTTATAAGCTTCATACTTCAGTGTCGTTTTCCCTCACCTGTGTAATAGCATTTGTTTATAACGGCGGTATATTCTTAGACTCTCTGGAGCACACCCATATGCTTCCAGCCCACCACGACCCACCCAATCTGTCCGATCCACGCTCGGATCCTAAAGGACTCTGGGAATTAATGACTTCTGCGAGTCTTTAGACTAATCTCTCTCGCTGCCTTATGTGGGCAGAGATGCATGAGCCCCCCCCCCCGGCCTTTCATGAGATGCGTCGGGAGCTCTCATGTGTGCGTCGGGACCGGTTCTCAGACTCCCGCCATCTAGACCACAGAGTGCGGAGTGCAAGCGGAAGGTTGAGCCCGCGGCCCCGCGGCGTTCGGGCGGACGGCCACTGCCGGACAGGCGGCGGGACGGCGGGGAGCGGATTGCCGCTCGGCCGTTGTCCGACCGGGGCGACTGTGAGCGCGCAGGAGGTGCAGCGTGGCCCGGGCCAGGTCCCAGGGCTTTAGAGGAACGGAGCCATTCTGCTAGGGATGTGTGACTGCTCTCATTGGGTAGCCTATTTCAGTCCAGTCATTTACCATGGTGTCCTTCAGCTGGAGTTCAGGGCAGTGCTTTTCTTTTTATGGAGCTCCAGCATTTCCTTTTAAGAGCCGATGAATACAGTTGTGACCGGCAGGAAATATATTTGCGCCACTTGAATTGCCAGTAGCAACATTTTAATTTGCGGATCTGCGGCGAGAATCAACAAACGCCCGTTTGCTTTCTTCTCCAGGGCGTCGAATTTTTTTTTTTACTGGCTTTCGCCATTGCCGCCGACTCGAGGCTTTCACACCTTCGGAGCGCGTGATTAGTGCCGAGCTCGCCGCCACACAGGACCCTGAAGCGTACAGATGGACGGAGGTGGCTAGAATGGGCTGCGGCCAGCCCTTTCTGCCACTGTGTCGCCCAGACTTAAAGGCTCCCCGAATGTGGTATGACCGAGTTCATTTTCATGGGTGGGCTCCGGCGAATCCGCAGCCAGGAAAGGAGCCAGGCCTTTCAGATGCACCACGCTACCCCGAGACACCCCCCCACCCCCACCCCCGGGAATTCATTAAGCTGGCTTTCATCTCCACCGAATGGCACTCGGCTCTGGCTGCGGCCGGCTGTGTCTGGTGGCGCTGTACCTCCTAAACCACCTCCGCTGTTTGTTTTCTCCCTTTGAATCAAATTGCTCTTAGCTGCACGACCTGCTGGATTCAGGCTATTTGTGTAAAAAAAAAAAAAAAAAAATCGCAAAGTAGATGTGCACATGTTCTCCCAAATTGCATTGTCCTCCGAGCTGCTGTGCTGATGTTATCTGATATGTTTAAGTATTCCATAGCTGATTCTATGAGCGTCTTTCGTACGTTTTCTTGGCTGAGGTTCCTGGAATGAAGAGAGAAGTCTCGGTATTACTACGTCCCCCTCTGGATATACAGTGATAGCTCTGATACTGTTCCATCTTAGAATGTAGTAAAGACCTATCCCTCACTCATTGACAGCTACTCTGCCCATCCAAAGATATTCTGTAGCAAAAAGAGGTGATTGCACATCCTCTGCTAAGGCAGTCCATATCTCCCTAGCCTCAAGCTATGAGCTAATGGAAACCTTTTTCCTGCCAAGTGTCAATAGATGATCTATGGTGTTTGGTTGTTGCAAAGTGTCTTTGGCGGAGTTGGCCTGCTCCGCATGCAGTGAGGCGTTGCCTTCACTCGAGGGATAGGGCTTTCTTCTCAATGTGATCTGCATTCTCACTACTGTCAGATGGGCCCTGAAATAGTCCTGACCTCCTTGCCAGAATACTTTTACTCTCTTTTTTTTTTCCTCCCCTCCCTGGTTCGGCGTGGAGTTTTCACTGACCCCCTAAAACAAGACAGCATGTTCATGTGAGTGGACTCTCGCGGGAAGGGGATAGCTGGAGTAATTACGGCGAGCAGAGGCTTCCAGCTCCAGATTGTCTGAGTCTCTGGAAAGCTTTAGTTGGGGCAGGGCCCCGGTGCCGCCATGGTGCGGCCATGCCGTCTCTCGTGACGAGACGCTCTGCCATTGGCCAGGGTCGTCTTTTGTCTCCTCCGATTGCTCCATCGCTTGTTTCTTCCACGTGGAGTGCTAGTCATAACCGGGGTGTTGTAGGCGGCTGACAAATTGGTCCTCATTAGACAGACACAGAGAAACCGCAGGACCTTCCCCCCCTCACTGCCCTTACACGCCGCCGTGCCAAGCCGCAGGGAGTGCCGGCGCCGTCGGGGGGGTCGCGACCTCGCCGCCTCCTTCCCAGCTCACCCTGCTCTCTCTATGCACGTGGCATCAACTTTTAATTACACCCGAGAACGGGCAGACGGGTCCGGCGGGGGGATTACGGACGGCGGACGATCAGCATGCGTGCGGGGATGACGGCTCGGAGGGCTTTCCACTCGTCGACCTCCAGCGCTTCTGCGCCGTGTGACGCGAGCGACCGGTCAGCTCACGGTTACGCTGGCTGATTTATTGACCGCTGTTCTCAGCGACTTCTAGCTATAAGTAGAAGAAGGGGGAAAAAAAAACGAAATGCACTTTAAATTTTGAACATCGATATATGGAAATACTGAAGATAGTTTGAGGACAAAAAGAACCACCTTCAAGACTGTGAATATGGTTTTGTGTTTTTTTTCTGGATAAATGCTCACAGGTGCCTGCCAAAGCAGACTTCTACAGTTGGGTAAAGTGAAGAACAATTGTTTAAAAGTATCGTAAAATTGAGCCCGTTCTGCAGGTGGTTTCGCTCAGTAAATGGAATACTGAAAAGTACATTAATAAAGGGGGAATTTGCACATGTGAATAACGGCCACAACCACAGAGCTCTCTGCTCCTCAAACGATCTGATTAATGCAGCCGACTGGAGAGGAAAACCAAGCGAAGTGCACCAGATATTCAGGGGAAAAAAAACTTTGATTCTCAGGTTATATTTATTTTCCTTTTCCTGTCAGGTTTTTTTTTTTTCTCCTGCCTGTTTTTTTTTTTCTCCTGCCTGTTTTTTTTTTTTTTTTTTTTTTTTTTTTTTTTTTTTTTTGCTGAAAAGACGCTGGAGCAGATCGTGTTTCAGGGAACCGTAAAACAGCACGTTTAAATGTCAGGCCCGGGCAAAGCGCCTGCGTCGTTATGGGTAGGAATGGGATCAGTCGCTGGGCTACACAGCGTGTTCTTGTCGCCGTGCGTCATACTTTGATATCGCCCAATCCAGTAGTCCTAATCGGGGCCTTTAGTAGGGCTAATTAACCACACTGATGCTGTCATGCCATGATTTAGGGAGTCTGAGTGACAACCCCTGCAACTCGCAAGTGTGCTTTACCGTCTTTTGTGAGTGTGTGTGTGCGCGCGAGGGCTTCTGGGTCTAGCAGAGGGGTTCTGGGTCTGTTCAGTGCATCTTAAGGCCTTTGAGGTCTTATCAATGTCACTTGTCATTTGCCGTGTTGTATTTACTGATTCGCTGTTAATGCGTAGCCCACTGGAAGACAGCTGTTAATGATCCCGAGCACACTCCTTTCTGGGCAGGAAGAGCAGCAGAATCATAAATGCGTGGAGTGCCTCGCTGCCTTACTTTGGACGCGGGGAAAGGAGATGCATATGGACTAATAAGAGGAAATCTGCGTCTGCTGAGCAGTGGGCTGGTGTAACTCTGCCATGAAACCGTTACAGACGGCAGAGTGAGGATTGAGGATGAGGTGGGATTATCTAGAATCTATAGTGTGCGCCTTATGAAAGGCTGTAATCATCTCTATCACCCAGTTTATTAAGTACCAATCGCATCCAAAGTCCCCACTTTTCAAAATTACATACATTATAGTTATTGAGTTCTGGCAGAGTGGTGTGATGAATTTCAAATTCTTACTTGCTAATCTTGAAAAATATACAGTATGACTGCAGAAGTGGCAGCTGCAATCTTTGTTGCACAGGGAGAGTGTCAAACGTGTGCCTGGCTCTTGCATTAGTAAGCGTACGAGATTGCCTTGCTTTTCTTTAATTCAGGCTCCCTTGAACATGTCCGTTGAGCTTTGGTTTTTGATCAAAGCTGATGCTAAATTCTGCGGACAGCATCGGATCACTTAGCAAATGGTTGATCTTACGAGAGCAGCGGTTGGTGCTTGTCTGTCAGCTGCTGTGGGACAGCAGCTACACACGGACTCCGAGTCGAGCCGGATGATGATACGGATTCTTAATGTAATCGCTCGTGCCGTACCATGCTTTGTAGACTTCTTCAGTTAGACTGACATGGTTCATTAGCACCATTTTTCATAAAACATTCCCCCCCCAATACGATGGTATTGGTAAATTCCTTGTGTTATGAATTGTTTCTTCCCATACAGCAGTCTCTAATTGTAGGTCACATTTGTTCACCAGTCACAGTGAGAGGAATTGCGTGTTATGACTTTGCTATTTTGAAGTGCTTTCTGACTTCTAATTCTATCTGTCAGTGATAGGACACAAATGAATATATTTATTATATATGAATATATATTTATTATTGAACCTACTCACTTTACAACCTAGAAAAAATGATTTGGCGATTTTTCTTTTCTCCCAGCAACAATACAATTTCTTTTATTTGTATAATACTTTTGCAAAGTGCTTTTCAGAACAAAATATTGAGATGAAATGAATAAATTAAGATAAAAAATAGGAGATTAAATATAAAACCATGAATAATATAGAAGACAAGAAAATAAAATGCTGAAGTCACATAAAACATTAATTACAGGATGATTAAAAGCTAATCTGAACAGACTGGTCCTAAGCCTCCAGTAGATTATCTCAACCATCAGGGCCGCAGTAACACAAGATGCCTTTCCACTGCTTAGGGAGGCAGTTTACATTACCAACTGGTAATTGTCAGTTGAGCTCTTTTACCTTATAATTCTACTGTTGTACAATGGCATGGGACGATGAAGGAATTTGAAGACCATTAAGAGTAAAATCAGATCTGAAAGACACGGGTATCTGTTGTAGCCTTCTGAGAGCAGGTGAAATACGCTCCCTTATTCTCATCTGTGTCAACATTTTCACAATTGTATTTTGTACTGTCTGCAAGATATAAATGGAGTTTTTTGGTAGACCAGAACCAAAAGTGCTACAGTAGTCAAGACAAGCCGACACAAAAGCATTTATAAGTTATGCATTGTCTGCTATTGAGAAGTTGTGTCCTCTAGACAGTCAAAAAAGGGAGCTGATGCACCTTTGAGGGTCAGTAGCTAAAGACATATACTGGTATGTATTCTCTGCATTCTGATGTAAAGAATTGTAGTTAGGCATATATATATATATATATATATATATATATATATATATATATATATATATATATATTTGTGCCGGTCCCATGAGCGAACCTTGAGGTACCCCAGAAGACAAAGGAAGATTTGTAGGAGAATAAGTTCCAATATCATCATATTTGCAACTCGGGGATTGGAATCAATTTAAAACAGAGCAGATGAGGCCAACTCAGTTTTGCAGTTGATTTAAGTAATACGTTGTGGTCAACTGTATCCGAAGGGCAATGAGATCTAAAGGTACCGGTAAAGATGGGCTACCTGCATCTTGATTCACCCTGTGATCATGAAGAACATCTCGGTAAGAGGGTTGAAAGTAATCTCCACCCTGAAGTGGGATAAACTGTTTATTTTTTCCGCTTCTTCCCTTTAGCTTCTCCCACTCATTTCAGGAAGGATAACATCTCTTCGCTTATTCTTGGCATGGGATCAAACGGAACCCTTTTCCGAAATTCGTTTGGGGTCCTGGCCGCTGGCTTTCGCAGAGCACTCAGGCCAGGAGACATCTGTGTACCCGAACTGCTAATGGCGCCGTGCCACAAGTGTCAGAGGAACGGCTCTTATTTGTCCCCACAAGGTGCCCATGTTTTGGGGGCTCTGTAAAGGGGATGAAATGGATTAACAGCACAACTTTGTGCCAGTACTACTACTTTATGAAACTTCGCATGATCTCTCTTCCTTCCATTAAGTTCTTGCTTAATGTTGTCGAAATATTATTTACATCAGTAATGATTTGGTGTGTGGGTTCCGGTTTCAGGAAAATGTAAGGAAAAGGCAAAAGAAAGTTAATGCAGTAGTTAGTTGTAAATAATGAACTGTGTGGATATGAGGCTGATGAAGACAAAAAAACAACAATCAAATTCAAGAAGTAGCTACTATGTGAAATGCAATAAAAGTTTACAAAACTACAATTAAAATTGTGTAAAGAGTATCAGAGAGAAAATGCATCATGTAATTTTATTGCCTTTGATGCATACAAATTCTTAAATCTGCTTTTAAACAACTCCAATGCGAGAGTTATTTAATAGCAGGAGTAGGTTATGAATTTTTAAAATTTAGGGCTTTTTTGTACACTTTTGTATTTTTCTTAGTTTATACAGACTACGTGGAAGGGCAAAACTGCTTTTTACAGCTTTTCTTCTGGTCTGTTATTTCTGCTGGTAGGCTTGTAAATGACAGAAAATGATGATGTACCACTTCATTATTTGTAAGCTCAGACAGGACACTGCTCAGTTTTTGCCAGATTTGCTTTACCACGTTATACCTCTGCCCACCTGCAGGACATGCGCCTATAAATTTCATCCTCCCCCCGCTTCCAATAAGAAATATTCTAAACGATTTATCAGCAGTTTCTCAGTTAGCTTAGAGATGCAGCGAGTAGTTATTTTTAGATTAAAGGTTCTCTTTAAATCATTTAGTGGTCCTACCATCCATAAGTGTGTGTTTGTAATGTGATGGCAATAAGACAATCAATTTTTTATTCAAAATGAATTTAACTGGACTTTTTTTTTTTTTTTTTTTTTTTAACCCAACATTTTAGTGTGTTTGCGTCTTAAAGCACTACCTTTCAGTGCCCCTCTAATTGCTTTTTTAAGCACTTGCTACATTAAGTCAAATGCTTATTATGTTGGCTGATTTGTTGCCTGCATCAAAAATAACCCCCAGGCTTTTAGTGCTAGTTTATCAACAGCACCATATTTCGCAACAACCCTCGAAACTCTAGAATTCATTTTTTTTAATTCACTCATTTTCTTTCCCAGTTTGTTGCCTCTAACAGAAATTAGACTGAAACTTTTTAGCCCTATTTTATTAGTCCCACCATCGTCTCCTCTCTGTTGAATCAGAGAAGGTAACGAACGCTAATCTGGCTGTGGGAGTCGGTAGCCGGGAAGAAAAATGATATTAATTTTTATTGTGAGCAGACATCTGAGGCATATTTTCTGTAATTAAAACCAGACTGCATAATTGAAGTACCTGCACTTTGTCATGGTATCGGGAAATTACATGCCATGATGTGAGTTGTTTCTTCATCCTGCAAAATTTGTTGTTATAGACATTCTCTCTCCCTTGCACACCTCTTCATATCCATTAGTTTAATGAACGCTCTCCAATTTAGTCACTGCCATGAACATGGCAGTAATGTTGTTCTCCTCGCTCGGCAGAACATGCTGTGCTCTCATTAAAATAAATGGTGGTAATCAAAGTGTGTGGCAATTAACAATGGATCACATAGGCATTTCTTCTCCGGTCATCTCTGCTTTGAACGGCGATAGCTTCTCCGAGAGTTCGGGCGGCGTAACGGCCCCGAGTGAGTCCCCCCTGAAGTGCGACAGGCCCTCGGGGAGGGGCTGTAGTCAGACGTGACTGTAAACAACGTCAAAATTCGTCTTGTGTGAGCTGCGTGGGCGGCGAGTTAAAGTTTAACGCGGAAGTTGGTAAAGTTGATCAGGAGTGCGCTCAATTTTTAATTGGATCAGGGAGACAAACAAGCTGGCCTTATGGCTAATTTAGGATGCTTCTGATGTGTTCAGGCACCTGTGGTGTCTCACGAATTGACTCCGGCTGGGAAATGTAGTTTCCCGAAACTCGATTTCAGAAACTTTCTAAAAGCTGTGCTTATGGGTAATAAATAGTTGTTTGTGCCTGACTGTTTACCCACGCTGCCCCTCCAACTCGTCTTAGGGCTGTAAATCGCATCACTGTCAGCTGTGGGGCAAAGCCCGCTCCCCCGTGTTATGTCGTTCTGCGGCTTGGTTGATTGGGGAGGGGTAGGAACAGGCTTCGCTTCACAGGACAGCGATTTACGACGGGAGTTTTGACCAGGCTGTTCGCCAGGAGGATCGATTTAAACAGCTAGTTGCCAAGCGAACTTTCCAGTAAGGTGAAGGAAGGAATGAAATGCATTTCTTGTCAATTCATGCAGTACTTCATCTTGCAAAACAAACAGAAAAAAATACATAAGAAAGCATTGTGGGTTTTTTTTTTTTTCATTTTTCAGGAGCAATGTGTTTGTGTCTGGCTGTTAACAAGCCATAAGAATTTTGAAATGTGTGATGAAGAGTTTGAAACGCACAGTGGAGTCTGATTTTCATTTTAGTGTTCACTGGGTAGTCTGGGCTCACATCCAGAACCTAATTGCACCAGAAGCCAGAGTTCCATTAGATGAATATAAATAAAGGGAATGAATTAGATTAGATAAATAAAAGTCTGCTTTTATATATTGTGAACATCCTCTTCACTCTCTTTGTGTATAGCTGGATATTGACAATGCAATTAATCATCTTGGACCTTTAACAAAGATGCTCAACTATCACAAATGTATGCCATCTCCTTTGGCTTTAAAGAAACAACTTTCAGTGCAACACATAAGCCAAAATAAAAACAATGAATAAACATACCAGATTCTAACGTTATATATGATCTATATGCATTATTGCTATTGACCACTTGTTCCCGAAAGCCGGATGGAACGAACTAGAATTTTATCCAGTTTATGACCAACCGTGAACTCAGAACGTTTGAGTGTGTCAAGAAGGCGGAGAAAACAAATAGTCCTTTTGTGACACTGGGGAGTCTGGTGTCCCACGCTGTATGCATTGTTTTATGGCAACATATAAACCAAAATTTACTACGCAAATAATTTCCCCAAGCGCTCTGTCTATAGTATAAAAAGGGTTTGCTGTACTCCACTTTGATGACAGGTTCCCGCCCCTCCATTTCATTAAGGCTGGGGGTTCTCAGCTGTATTTATATACTGTGTCTTTTATGCCTTCACCCTTTCGAGACCTTGAGAAGTTTCTGTATTTCTTGCTTCTTTTTGTCCATCAAAGCCAGCATTTCTTACATCTTATTTCTTCAGTCGAGGGGGAAAAAAATAAAAAATAATAATTGCATAGAGCACTCGTGGCCTTGAGGTTTTGTGTGTACAGTCTTTGCACTCCCCCCCCCCCCTCCTTTCTCTCCTGTATTGCAGTCGTGCCAGCTGCTCTTCTGTAACTCTGCATTCAACCTTTAGTGTTATTTCTGTTTCGATTATTTCAAAGACACATGTTCTAGCCCACAGTCGGTATCGGGCGTCATCCAGGTCTTCTGCTCTCAGCCCCGCGCGTAGAACCTTTAAGCAGCATGGCGACGCCTCTCGCGGACGTCGCACCACCACGCCCCTGCCTTCTCACTCACTGCCGCGTTTAGATTGGTCCGCCATCCGGATAATACCCAGTCAGTGCTGGCCCGCTGGTCAGAGCCTGACCACTCACGAAAGGGGGAGAGGAAGGCAGGCCAATTGTGCATAGCAACAGATAGCTAGCAGCCTGTATTTTTCCACAATGCGGAGTCTGGAAAATGTAATAAAGTGTATCTGTGCGCGTGAGTGGGAGGTGAGTGTATTGAAAGCACATTTTAAATGATTTGAGCATCTTACAGGACCCTGAATAAGTCTCTTCAAGGCTGCGTGTTTCATTATGTTCTGTCATCTGCCAGTTTATTGAAGCCCCTCTGTTTTGCTGTTTTTGTGAGATACGTCTGAGTTTTCATGCTATATAACATACTGCATTGTATCAGGTTGTCTTCGAACATTTGCAATAGTTAGGTGTGTTGAGGTTGTTGGAAAAACTCATTGATTATTTTTTAAATCACGCACTGTTTGCACAAAATTCCAATGTTGTCTTTTTCATCTGATGAAATATGAGTTTTTCATGAATCCATTGACACAACCTGTGCATTTTATTAAATTTCCTTATGAGTATTATATATGAGCTTTTACAGAGTTTGAATTGAGGTCTTTTTCTTGAAAAACATTTCCATCCTCAGTGTTGAACACAAATCAACTGGATAAGGCAGGTCCCGCTCAAACAATTGCGTCTCTCACCCTGAACGATGCGGGTTCAGCCCGAAACAATGAACCTGTTCCTTTCCCTTTGGGTCTCATTGTCGAGGTTTACATGAGACCTGCATGTGTGCTGCCTTGATGGCTGTATCTGGTGTCTTTGCAGTTGTGCGAGCACAATATTACGGTTTATACTGCCGATACGAAAGAGACGCCTGCATCAGTCCAAACAAACGCTGATATGTTGCTGTTATCGTACGCGTGTGTGTGCACACGTGTCTCTGCGCTGACGCCGGTCGCAGGGAGCTGCTCTCGCCTGCAGCCGTTCTTCACCGCAGAGCACCACTGAGCTTTTCTCGAGGTGCTGAAAGGCCAGGAGGAGTTTGAGCCCTTCGCGGCCCGCCGGCACGTCCCCAGAGCCACGGCGGGGGGGGACGTTGGGGGTGTTGAGGACGTTGGGGAGGGACAGGGATCCTCCTTTAGTCTCTTGGCCTGACAGATGATGGGTTTATTATTGTTTTTCCTGCAGGCCTGTGTGATGGTGCGCTGACATGGATGCGAAGAGACGCTGACCTCTGAAAAGATGCTCTCTGTCTCTCTATCCTCTTTCTTACACACACACACACAATCAATATATCTTATAAACCTGTTCTTTTTCTTTTCCTTTTTCCTTTTCTTTTTTGCCCATCACACATCCTTTTAATAGGGAACTGTTAAAATGTTGACAAACTAAACTTTTTGAAAGTTTCTTTATTTGAATTTTCTGTTTGACTTTGGTCGTTTTTTGTGAGTCCACAGTTAAATTAAAAGTTACATCTCGGTTACATTAAACCTGACTAAACATAATGTTCATTGCCATGTTTGCCTTTTTGTTGCGTCCTGAAGATATGCTGACTATGTACGACTTAGGAATGTACAGATTGCCTTTAACTAGGCAGTATATTTTTTTTTCTTTTACAGTCTGAAAGGTTGCTGACTCACCCTCATTCCGAAGGTTATTACGGATTTGTCGCCCATCGTTAACAGTTATTGCAGTCACTAGGCCTGTGTGTATTTGTAATGAGTGAATAACTGAACATCAATACACAAAGCAGCGTCAGTATACTCGTGTCATTATCTCATTATGACCCTTAGTTCACATGCATTTGATTTGGACAAAATATGTGCTGTAGGCATGACTGACTTTATCAAACATTATGTGTAAATAGTACATCGGTGTGATTGGCTGCTTTGGTATGTTTTTGCCTCGATTGCTGTCAGCATGCGCACATTAGCCATTAGCTCTTAGCGGTTAGCTCTTAGCGGTTAGCCCTTCCTTTCTTCTGCTCGCCTCTGCACTTGTCCTGTTTCCTCTGCTCCACTCTGACACGTGGCCTAATTGCTTGACGGCAGAGTGTCCTTGTTGTCATGGAAACTACTTTAATGTCCCTTTATTGGATATCAAGGCCTCGAGTCATGGCTGGGCAACGCAAGCATGGGGGTGCAAAAGCCATCCTACAGCCATCGCCAGACACGGCGTATCTAGAACAGCAGTTAGTACGAGTAACATTTTCGTTCATAACGCACAATTATCGCCCTTGTGTAAATCACAGCATCAATAACACCCTCTCAAATCCGCATGCCTCCACTAATAGAGTAATCGCTTAACTCGCAGCACCTCGTTTCAATCATGGCAGCCCTTGAGCGCGTCCTGGCCGCATCCCCCTCCCTTACATCCTCCCGAGCACATCCAGGCGACCCATAAAAGTGCCGGCGCTCCTCGTCGATGTCGGTCCTAATTAGCTTTGGCCCGGCCCACGAGTGCAGGGTGCTCCGTAACGAGCTCTCCGAGGGGCCGTGCGGGCTGCGTACCCTCCCCCGTCTTCTGCACTTCGCCCAGGATTGATGCGCTCGTTTGCCGGCCCTCAATCGTCGCAAGCGGAGGAACACCCCGATCGCTCAACGGGACATTAGGACGCAGGGTCGTTACGGGATGATTTTAGAAGGTTCCTCTCAGGTTCCTCCATCGGGGCGTGGAGAGCTGATCGGCGCCAGAGGATCTGCACGTGGGCCGGGGCAAAGTGCCTCGTCAGAGATGTGGAAACGCAATTAGCCTCCCGAAATGGTTTCCGTACATTAGATCTGTGTGCAGCAAAAGTGCCGCGTTTCTTAGCGTGATGGAGGAACAAGGACTCGATGGACGCTCTGCAGTGGGTGAAAACGAAGGTCAAATATGAGTCAGTTTTGCAGATTTTATTAGGGTTTTTTCTTTTTTTACACCCCTCACTTCAAAATAGGATTTGAGATGAAAATGGAGAAGTGAAGAGAGCTGTGGGACACGGCAGGAGCGCCAAGCAGTCTGTCCTGTCGCAAAGCATGAGGCCCAAACTCGATTGCCCCCCCACTGTAGCGGGGCCATTCAGATCAGTGAACCGGAGCTGGTCGTATTATATCTACTCAAGAGGAACATCGAGAAGCGAAAGATGTTCCTTTTAATGTAATGTAATTCTTTTAATGTGCAATTTAGTACAATAGCACCGAACATTTTGAAACTTTTGAAAGCTTGGCCGACATCTTGTCATTTGGTAAGTGGATCTTAATTGGCCACGTCGTCGTTGTTCACAGAGACACATTTGTTCAGCGCAGTTACATTTAGAGGCTAGATTTGCTTTGCTTATCAGCCTGATCAGATGTGTATGTTAAGACTTGTTAACTAAATGAACTACGGTAGCTCGGCACAGTGCACGTGTATTGCTCGGTTCTAAATGGAAAGCAGTTGGGTCCGTGTCTAGAGCAAAGGATATATGGCACAGATATGGCAGGTCTGGTTTAGTGCTAATATAATTTGAAAAACAGGAGATGTGTAATTCTTATTATTAACAGCCACCTTTTAATAATATTGAAATCAACGAAGAAGGAAAACCTGCCTGGGTGTCGCATTTAATCACCTGGATGTTAGATGCTGTCATCCGCACAGCATTGTGTGCTGTAATTACGCCCAGGTGATAGAATTATGGGCACTTCCTGTAACAGTGTGGGGGTGATGGTCAAGACGTTTCTCCTCACTGCCGCTGTCCGTGTGTGTGTGTGTGTGTGTGTGTGTCTGTCTGTGTCTGAATCGTCTGAAATAAAAGCAAAAAAAAGCAGAGACCTGGGTACTTACTTTGCCTTTTTTTTTCTTTAACAGGTGCGTAGAGATCATTGCCAAGGAGGGAAGAAGTTTAAAAGAGCTGTACTTGGTGTCCTGTAAGATCACGGATTATGGTAAGGGTAGCACTTGCTCGTGCTTTTGTCCTAAACACAGGCGCTGCTGTTGTCTTTGACCGACGTCGAGAGAGATCTCGCAACACGGGCTCAAACCGCACGCAACCCGTCGCCACTTGCATATGCGTCCTCGTATTTTCTTGGAGAAATATTTTGTTGTATGAAAAGTCATTTCCGATGACAAATGCCGCGTCGCTGTTTGGTTATCAGTCAGAGTGAAAGGCGGGTTTGGGTAATTGTCTGAGCACATGGTACTCAAGCTGACTTACTGTGACTTACTGCCATAAGCAGACCATCGCTGTGCCGCACAGACGTTCAGTGACAGATTGTCATTTGGACGTGAGTGAGTGTTCGTCACCCAGTGTACGGTGGCTCTGCCGGGACATCCTTCACGTCGGACGTGCGCTGGAATGTGCCGGGTGAAGGCAGGGGATTGGTGGAGGTGGGGTGGATGGGGGGGAGGGGCTGTGCCTGTTCTCTGCCTGAGGTAATGGAGACCCATTTGGCTTTTATTGGCACATAAACGCGGAGGCTCTCAAGGAGAAGCTCTCTTTCCAGCCTGCTTCGGCAAGGCCACGCATGCGGTGCCCATTAAAGCCGAGGGCGATGAGGACAAACGCGCACCTACTGCACTGCCGGGATTTTTGGCAACAGAGGAGACCCTGACAAATGTGTAGAAGTGTATGGTTGCTGATCACCGATGGTTTACTGTGCATTTTAGATTCACTTTGACTGCAGTAAACTTATTTTACAGGTACATTAGTGTATTTTGGGCCCACGCTTGAGTATGTAACCATCCCCACACCACCCTTGAACACCCCACCCCCCCTCCCACCACACACTGCTGTGTTTCACCTTCCTGATTGTTTTTCATCCGCACGGCGAGTGGAACAAGCGTGGTCAGCTGCTCGCCCACCGAAGTAACATATGTGAACATGTACGAGGTATAGGAGGGGGGAGGGAGCGGGTCTCTTCTGCAGGGCGCATACAGGCTGGCGCTCAGTGCCAGCTGCATAGCGGATCTGGGCTTTAGTGATGTGAGCAGGAACCTTGGCACGGCCCTCTCTCTCTCCAGCGGTAAGCGCAGGCATCCGGCACCTGGGAACCTTCCCTCCTGAGCTCCTGAGGTCTTGGCCGTAACCGGCGCAGTGCTGAGATGACGCCTGAAGGTGACTCTGCGCCTACGTTTTTTTTTATTTTTTTTTTTCTCCGAAGCTCGTCTCTTTCAGCGTGCGCCCGCAGATGTCACTTTTAGCGCGGGCGAAGCTCGCGTGGAGCGGTGTCGGTGTGAGCTTTGGGAAGCGACGGTATGCGCGCTCCGGAAGATTCCGGCTTGGTGTCCTGAAGGACGCTCTACAGGTGACTTCGCTCCACACTTTGTGGCCTGTCTCTTTCAAGGACGCCTGCGCGAGTTTAGCGAATGTCACCGTTAGCGTGGGCAAAGCGAGAGCGGATCGCTGCTCTTAGCAGCGTGAGCTTGGGAACGAGGCTTGGCACCTTCAGGAAGATTCCGTTTCAAACCAGGCTCGGAGTGGCCATAGTAACGGAAGGTCTGTGCAGAAATTGCTGGAATTATTCGCCAGAAACGTAGGCTCAAAGTACTCCCTTGAGGAAGCTCAGATACTCGAACTAATGTATTTTCAGCCCACTTAAGGTAATTATATATAAGCACCATACTAATGCACGGGCTCACTTCAGGACCTCCTGGCCATTTGTTTTATCTCAGAAGAACTAATTCTGACTGTAATCACCTCAGTCGCGCATCGACCCCTACATCTGAGACTCCTCCGAGCCGTAAAGCCCAGGCCTTGATGAATGACCACCAGATCAAAACAGTACACTAATGACACCCTGGAATGCACACTAAATATCTTGTTGATTCCCCTTTTTGACCACTTAAACAAGATTAATTGCGGATACTCGATCTACGCTTTTAGGGAGAACTCGGGGGCTGCCTGTGCTAATGTGTGTCCGGCTCAGACCATGGTCAAACGATACAGCTCCTTTGAGAAGCGAGCATGCCTGTTCCCCTGGCCCGTACTCCTAATTGAATGATTGGTATATTTCCTGGACTGCTTTTCATAAACTGGGTAATAGAAATGAGATTTCGCATCTGCCCGGTGCTTCTGGGCTTTTTTTTTATTTCTTTTGGCCCTCTCTGTCTATTCACCAACATTGATTCATTTTATAAATGGATTTTTCAGGTGGATTCAAGATGGCCTCCGTTTTTTGTCCTGTTTGTTTGTTTTTCTACCCCCTGTTGCTCTTCCTCTGAATGTTTGCTTTTAATTACTTTCCCCAGAAAGCGGGAGCACTTTGGTAATGCACATGAAATTTCTGCCATTATGTGCAACTTAGCACCTAAATAGCCAATTGCAAATAGAAGGCGAAATGGGCAGACTGACAAGCACTTACTTGTCAAAATGTGCTACAGCACCATGCTCGCTCCCAACCAACCCACAGCCAGAACCCAGCTTCCATTAAGGTCTAAGGTAATTGCGTTGACAACAGGCAACAGCCTGGCTGGCTGGGTTTCTAGGTTATGGCAGAAGCCGTGCATGACTCTTCATCCAGGTCTTTGACCATAATGCCCTGTTTGGAGTTTGATTGAGTTTTACGAGCGGGGCCCAAACACAGCTGGGGTCCAGGGCTCTTGCGGGTCCCAGTGCTCGGCTCCCACGGAGCAGACCCAGAACTTACTGGAGCTGCTGGTCTCCTTTTAAGGGTCTGCCGGTAGACGTGAAGCTGTCCCAGCAAGTATTCATGAGTCTCGAGTGACTTCGGGGTTTGAGCTGTTTTCCATCAGCCCTCACGCTGTCACGGTCCGTAACGGGAGCTATTTGGGAAGCACCGGTGTCCAAGCTGAAGTGTGCAGCGATTGTGTCTACCATGCAGGCTGGAGGAATTTAGGAAGAGTTTTGGCGACCCCGAGATCAAACTCGCGGGGCCGATGATGACTCCCCTGTGAGCCACACTGCATTGACGTTACATCATCAGGCCATCAGGTTTATTGGATATTTCGTTTAGCCCACGATGCTGACACGATCAATATGCAGATCACACATGAATGGCTATGTGTCTGAGCTCGACACTGTTATGACAGATTGCTGCAGTAGACTTGCATGGCTGGAGCTCCTCTAACTGCTATGCCAAGGGTAGAGAGAGGGAAAAGAACTTGCGTTGATACCCTGGTATTTTGCTGTGTGAAGCTCATGCACAGCTAGCAAACGAAAGCTGCCCCATGTTACCTTAAGTTAAATCTCTTTTTCTCCATGTTTGCCTTTCCAATATGCTTTAGTGAACCATGTCACATGAGTGTCTTCCGTACTGTGTGGCATGTAGCTGATTCATATTGTGCACCTGATTGCTCCATATTCATTCCAGACTTCCGGACTGGGGTGGGGGAGGGGGTTACTCCACACTCCCATCATGCCTTTTGCACAGGTGCGCAGCGCGGGTTAAGTAACCAATTTCCACAGCGCATTCTTCCGATGTTCCGGCGCATTCTGAGGCAGGTCCATTTGCATAACGACCTCTCGGCTCCGTGCTGCTGCTTCGGCCTTTGTTCTGTGGGAAGGGCGAACCCATCCTCACCTTCCCACAGGTCATGCTTCTGTAGAGCAGAGAGAGAGAGAGTGAGAAAGAGAGAGAGAGAGTGAGAGAGAGAGAGAAAGAGAGAGTGCGTGACTGAGAGTTAGTGACTGAAACTGAGTGAGTGGGACTGAGAGTGAGTGTGTGAGAGTGAGAGAGAGAGAGTGAGACAGCAATGCCGCATTTCTAATAACAGTGCTAAGAGACTCTGCAAGACTTTGATTTACTGTACTCAAACGCAACAGAAAATTGCCGTTGTTCACTTTGTGACCGGGGAGGGGGAGGGGCAGCAAAGAAAAGAACGGCCTAAAAAGAAAACAAAGGAGTCGGGGAAGTCAGCCAACAGAAGATTACAGAGCCGGTCTTGACGGAGTCTGCTCACCTCGCTAATGGACAGCAAAAAGCCATTTGTTCCATCGCTAACAATGAGGTGACATTTTCCGCGTAATGGAGTGGGGCTGCCGCGGCTGAGGCTCGCGATTACGGAGCCTGGCACCGGCTGTTTATTGACACCCACAAATTTCCCGACAAATCGGTTTTCTCATCAACATGCACGCGTCGATGCTCACTGTTGAACCGCCGCTGAGGGAACGGCTAGCTCGAACGGCTGGCATCTTTAAATCCGTCTGCAAATATATTTGTCTAGTCTGATGTGTTTGGACACTTTGTTTTCCAATCCCGCAAGGCGCATAAAGACTCCGCGTCTGCCGCGCAGCGTCCCATCCGCTTTGAGCGGCCAGCCGGAGTCACCTGGAGGCCCCAGCTAATTGATTTGAGTGATGTCACGTTGGCCTTTGCCCGATGGGCCGCCTTTGGGGCTTTTTTTTTTTTTTGGCCCAAGTACTCAGTTGAACTTAGAGGTGCATGAAGAGGGTTATTCAAGAGCGGCGTTGCCAAATCCTCTGAAAACTCCTCTGCTGATGATCCCGCCTCAGTTAGCAGTCTTAATGTGCTCCATTGATTGTCATTTCTGTGTGGTACAATAAGAGCAAATTCCTTCGCTGTGTCCAAGTGCACCATCTCTTTGTGGCATTGTATCACTGATTAATAGGAACTCAGCGCTGCTATTCACAATGACATTTTTCTTCACTCTCTCTCTCTCTCTCTCTCTCTCTGTCTCTCTTGCCAAATCCCTACCTCAACTTAAAGGTTAATCCAGTGACGGGTAAATCATAATGTTGATGCATTCACACAGGCAATGCTTAAGAACATGTAAAAGATTTGTCTGTAAGGCAATCTCACTGTCAGTCATGCTTGCACTAGGCTGTGGACCGTGGGCATTTATACCACACTACATACATAAATGACGTTCGTGGAACATATAAAATATGAATTAGAAAAGTGCTTGAATTGATAGCCGTTGAGAAAGAACTATTAGTAGAATAGCGTAGCTTTGTCTGGCTAAAATTGCACATATCTGTTTAGACAGTCCTAATCACAGTCCTCTCTGGTTCATAGTCTACAAATGTAATTAACACCTGGTTTTAATGTCATTAATTGCGTCAGGCGCCTGAGTTATCGAGCGACCTGCTGATCGTCTCTGTCCTCTTAATGAGATGTAGCACTACAGCTTTAGGTTCAGGTTTACAGCTTCAGTCTTTAGGTCAGGCCTCTGTGCTGGGATCACCGTTTCGGGATGAAAGCAGTGTGCATACACACACACACACACACATACACACACACGGACACACGGACAGACACGGAGAGATGTCAGAATTGTGGGAAAGAGGTGACTGTTAGGAATCGAGAGAGGATCTTTCACACTGACACACAAAAAGGCAAAAGGATGAGTATTAGATATACAAAACCCTAATCCTCTTATACTGGAGTTAACAGGCTTGGTGATAGGAAATAAGAATTTTTAACCTTGGCGTCAGTAATAAAGTGTAGGTGTGTGTGTGTGTACGTGTGTGTGAGTGAGAGAGAATCACCTGTCACCCATCACCTATAAGATGTGCTTCCACTCACCATGCTCTAGATCTCTACTGTGTTTAAGGTTTTCTGCCCTCAGAACAGACATGTGTTATATAGATATATGCAACAGTTCTGCAGCGCTGGGTGTTGGCTCATACACTGGCGTATTGCATACTGTGTTTTGGTCCCATACCGGGACACTGTTGTCCTGCCCCTGTTAACAGACAGCTGAGGACACTCTCATGAAGTGCACATGCTTTGCTAGAAAGGGGACATAGTAGCGCAGTAACACTGACATCATACTTGGCGTTTTGCATCCACCGGTGCTGCCAAACTGATTAGAATTAGAATCTCATTGACACACACAGTCCTCCACAGTTTCCTTTATGGGTGGCTGGATCTTTTTGATTCTGGCCATTTTAAACACCCCCCCTCCCCAGTTCAAGTTCACTTTCCCCTATTCTCAGTTTCTTTTCTCACTGCAATGTGAATGTAAAAGGAGAGAAAGAGGGAGAGAGAGAGAATGAGGATGTGTGTAAATGGAGAATGGAATTGCTGTGTGTGTGCGCGTGTGTGTATGTGTGTGTGTGTGTGTGTGTGTGGGGGTGTGTGTCCCTTCTGCGGGCTGAGTGCTGAGGGAGAAAAGGCCCTGCAGGTTGGATGTGTAATCTGGCCCTCTTAGTGGAGTCTGATAAGAGCAGCTCACTGCTTTAGCTCTCAATGAAAGAAGTAGGGCTTGCACTCTCACTCTGTCTCTCTGTCTTTCTCTCTCTCTGTCTTTCTCTGCCTCTCACTCCATCTGTCTATCTCTGTCTCCCCCACAGCTTATCTGTATGCATAGATGTGGCACATGCGAACCCCTCTATCTCTCTCTCTCCCACTCCCTCTCTCTCTCTCTCCACTCCCTCTCTCTCTCTCTCTCTCTCTCTCTCTCTCTCTCTCTCTCTCTCTCTGTTGTGCCTGCTCATTCCTCCTGGCTGTTCTTTTTGCTCTCTTTTTCTACTCACCCTTCCCTGTTCGTTTTCGATGCCCGTGTGGCTCCGCCCCCAGCCCCTCCCCACTCCTCCCTCACCTAAGGTGACCACGCTAAACGCGCGAGACGATGATCGATTGCGCCTCACTTCCCCTTCTTCTCTGTCTCAGACACACCGGGGCGGTAGCTGCAGGCCTTATCCCCCTCCCTTCAGAGAGCAGCTCCGTCCCTGCCGCCGCGTTGCAAGCTAAAGTAAACCACCACGCAGGGGGATTCACGCCAGCCGAGGCAGCAGCGGCAGACAGCGGACATACTCCCCTGCTCCTGCTCCTTTGGTGAACTCTGACCTGCGCTGTACCGCGACGCCTGGTCGTACTGTACGCAGGTGGTTCCTCTGTGAAAGCCTCCAGTCCTGATTGGCTCAGAATTAGCCCCAACCCGCACGTCTTCAGATGTGGCCGTTTGCCGGAGCCGTCGGGGTGCGGGAATAAGTCGCCGTTTCGGGTCGTTTGTGGGCCATAGGTGCTTGTGCAAGCAAGCCTGGCTTTGAGCGGTGTGTGTTGCACTTATCGATTAATGTCCGCATAGAATGTTTGATGCGGCATTCGTGGAAGTTGAAAAAGTCGCCGGTTTAACGTGTTTTCACGAATAAATCGTTCAGAAGTCACAATCCAAAATCAGATGGCACAGTTTTTAAAAGGAGACAACAAAGGACCTCTTTGTTTGGGGATGCATAAATTGAAGGCATTTGCAACCAAGGGTAACAGCTTCGTGTGGGCTGGGTAGCACGTGGGCGTGTGCACTTCAGTGACTATCAGCGCGTCTCTGAAGTCTGCGTGTGCAGTACTGATGACTTGCAGGCTTTTGCATCAGACTGGCCACTTGGCCATCTAAAAATACACCCATACACTCCTCTCCCAGACTTTGTTTTAGTTGCTTCCTGCATGTCAGTTACAGCAACATCCCTCCGTACATTTCTGAAGGCTTTCATGCGCAGAAATGACCGCGAGTCGCCGAAACTTTAGCGGCAAAGTTTTGTAACTCATTCCGACCGCCTCTCGGCAGCTGAGAACGCCATTAGCTGAGGCTCCAGTTCCAAACACGCTGGGGTTTAATACAGCCGGGGCACTTGGCACACGTCTGACCTTATATCTTAGGGCAAATGTTCCAGCGAGCTCAGTATACTTCCAGGAACCTGTGACGACGAACCAAACCATTCCAGGCAGGGTGGCGCTTTGAAGGTCTGCGCTCGCTGCTAAAGGTGACGGGACCGAACAGGACACTCCTGTGGTCCCGCGTCTCATGAATCACGGGAGTCCACATCAGCAAGCACACGCCACAGCCCAGCAGAGTCAGTTCATTCTAATGCCAGTAGGTGTTGGCACTGTATTAACCTTTAGCGCTAATTAATAGAGCTCACGTTATGTGGTTCGGATCAGGCGAGCTTAGGTCAAGTAGCCTACGGCCCACCTCTGCACGGTATGTTTTGCTCTTTTGAGGGAATGTTTCGGTTTAAATTGCTTTTAAACAAAGTAATATTTAGTGTTTGGAATTTCACTTTTATACGGGTCACAAAACTGCACTGACGCTTGTTAATGAATTGGTGGGACTAAAATGAATTAAAGCACGGGGTTAATGTACATGCGAGGCTTCTGTCTTGGCCTTGGCCTTGTTTGGTTTGCTACACTTGTAAGGCACCTCCTACCTCGCCACGGTAACTGAAGAATGAAGCGCTGAGGCTTCCTTCATTGTTGCCATGGTACATTCTACACCGTCTACCACTGAGTGTTTTTTCAGTTCTCGGTGTACTGTAGGTTTTGTGTCACTTGCGAATAAGTAGTCTGAGTGATGGGAAGTCCATGTGTTTTTGTGTGTGTGTGTGTCTAACCACAAAACTGGAGTTCCTCTCTCTCTCTCTCTCTCTCTCTCTCTCACACACACACACACACACACACACACACACTCGCGCGTTCTGCTGTTTTCCACTCCCAGCTCCCCGCTGTCACACAGCTCCAATTACAGCAGCTGATATGCTTTTGTGCGGACGAATGTCTGGCCATCGTGATTCGCCCACACATCGTTATCGGCAGCCTGCGTTAAAGAGCCGTTACAGAGCGGAGACCAGCACGGCAAGCAGATGTACAGCGCCGGCACTACACCCGTCGTCCTGCGGGACCGTCGTCCTGCGGGACCGCGTGTCACACGGTGCAGCTGCGTGTCACGTGCCGCACTCATTCTGACGAGCATTCTGGGATTGCAGGGTTTTGGAAGAAAGCGTCTTCTAGACCAAAATCATCACATACATAACTCATACCTCCCGTGGAGAGAATGCTTATATCAACGGAAACCAGCGTAACACAACTTTTGTGAAATTGTTGCATTTAGTATGTGGTAGCGCGGTTTATCTTTCGTATGTCCTGAAGATTTAGCCAGATGATTAGTGTTACATCTGAGGCTACCTGGGACGAGGCTGGCAAGCCTGATGAATGCTAAATATCATTTTATGCTGGCATTATGATGCGCAAAAACCGATTGGCCCTGAGGAGCGTGGCGTGCGGACCAGTGTTAGCATTGACAAAGCAATTTGGAGACGCTGTTATGGGGCATCTCTATGTAGAACTGAAATGGACTTGGGGGAATTCATTATTTCTCAGCTCTGACTCCAATCGCCATAAAATGACTGTGCAATATCTCTTTTTACTGCAGTGAAAATTCATAAGTTTCCTCTGTGGTCCTGAAGGCCAAATAAAAAAGGGTCAGAATGCATGTTGTATTTGCTGAGCATGTGTACACTAGGTGGTAGACAATCATAAAAAGTGTTATTTTTTTCCTCAGCAAATCAATGTAACCAAGCCAGTGGGAATTAGATGCAATATCACAAGCCCTCCAGACATCCACAAAACTATGGTGTATAGCACCGAAATATCGTTGTGGTGCTGGAATACAGTGGTCTTTCTACAAGGCTACTGTCCCGAATGTTCGTATCTGCACTAAAATACACTTATAAGCAGATTTATGTGCATTATAGCTCCATGGACTTTAGAAGCATGCCTTATGTCGCGTTATGACCTGCCACATGTAGGTTACGGATGTGCCGTGTATGTGGAAGAGAGTCACATGATGCAGGAGAGTGATGTCATGTCACCTTGGAACGGATCTTTAGCCGAGATGCAAATGCTGAGTGACGGACGAGTGTGGTGTGCGTATAAATAGCCGGAGTCACAGTCATTTGAAAGCTGCATCTTTAGGAACCCCGAGCTAATCTCCACGTTGCTCTCCCGTCTGGAAGATCACAGCATTAAGCGTCTCAAACAGCGCTCTCATCTCAATATAAAAATACGACCAGCCCGGCTTAGCGTTGGCAATAATCCGGCGGCCCGGGCGATTTCGTGCCCCTGTCCGCCCAGGAGCTGTGGATGCTGCGTGCGGCCCGTGGATCTTGAACACTCTTTAGGGTCGTGCCGGCCGCCCCTGCTTGATGCTATAGCCTCTACGCCATCACACGCCGACCTCTAGCAGCAACATCCCCTAACAGCCCACGCAGGAAGCAATAACGCCAGCCCTATGCCATTCCCCCCCCCGTCTCTCTCTCTCTCTCTCTAATAAGGCATTGCTCTTATTACCCCTTCTGTGACTAATGTGGACAATTCGTTTTTATCCCCCTCTTTGTCTCTCTCACGAAGAGCCCAGGAGCCTCGTACACTGAGGAAATTGCACAGATATTTCACTGACTGCGGATTTCTCTATGACACCGGCCGCCTCGTCGCGCATCGGAAATTTTTGATGCTCTTAAACAGGTGTAAGCGCAAGTCGCAGCTAAGCCTCCGAAACGCCTGAGCCGGCTATGACCGCTTTAATCAAATTAGCCGCGTGATTTTGCCCCCCTCCCCCACGCCCCTCTGGCTTGTGTTCCGTTGCCCCCGTCTTCATAGCTGCCCCTCCCCCTTCGTGGGGAATGAGAGCGCTGTAGAGCACTGTACCCCTGAGCTCGTGGTGATGGGCGGTTGTGACAGAGTAGGTGGAGGTGGTTAATGGTGAAGACCCCCCTGCCGCGCGCCGTGGGAAATGGAGAGCCGAGGTGACGAGGCCTGGCGGCGAGGAAACCTTCCCCAAGCTCTTCACACTTCACCCTGCAGATTTAGCAGGACAGGAGCCTCGTGGAGATGTGTTTGACAGTGGAGTCTGTGATTGATTTCTTGTTTAAATTTTTACTTTTTTGAAAAAATTTTTGGCAACCGGGTCTGAAAAAGCGGCTTAAAAAATTTCAGGAATAACTTCTGCATCTGTTCGGAAACGCGATCAGAATTACCTTATTATGCCATTCTTCAATTCTGGTTAATAACCTTACAGGACACAACCTTGGATGGCAGACTACATCCCGGGCGTTGAGCGTGTGCACACCCTCTGCTTTTCCCGTTTTCCTCCATCAGTTCCTCGTCTCTGTCCCAACTGGCCAGAGTGCTGTCCCCACCACTGCTGTTCAGCAGAGGTCCAAAAAGGTTCTTGGTAAACGAGGAAATGTTCCTCTCAGAAATGAGTTCTTCAATGGTAAAATGGGATCAGTAATGCCTCCATATTTGGTCAGATCGTTAGACTTTGTGTTCTTTCTAGATTGTCACGGCGTTGTTTGGAGTGCTCTCCCCTTCTTTTAGCTGATCGGTGGTAAACATTGAGGTGCTAACACTGAGTGTGTGATAATTACAGACGCAGGCTGAGTAAGAATGTACTGTAGGCCCTGCTCAAGCACCTACTCCACTGCCTAATCACTCCCCGCTGAGCAGGCATCTCGCAAGGCCCCAAGCCAAGCGCCACGTCGCAAACGGCTTCTCCGATTTCTCCCCCGCAAATCGCAATTTAGATAGAACGTGGTTCTCAGTTGCTGGCAAGTAGTTTTCATTTTAATTACACGTTGGCGATGACATCGTGAAGATTCGTAATGAAATGAAATCATACTCATGATATTGCACCACTAGAACAATTCGATATTTTGCTGCTAAATCACTCCATGTTCATTTGCGAGCCTGGCGGAGTATTATCAGGGAAGGTACTCGCCACCTCGGCTCGTCTGCGGCTCGTCCGCGGTCGTCATCAGGTACTAATCAACTGGAAAGCGTTTGCAACAAGTAATCAAATTCACAATTACAGATCGTTATTTTTTAGATAGTCAATTTGTGCTGTTGCTTAATTGTACTGTGAAATTTAATTTCTTCATGAAAACTGTTTTCTGATACGGAAGATGATAATCGTTTACTAGTGCGGGGTGTTATTTCAGTACTGTTTGCATAAAGACTGTTCAGTAATTGATATATGTGTAATGAGCTGAGAGGCACGGTGGGGATTGTTGCCTTTGTCACCGTCCAATAATTTAAACATAATGATTTGCTGTGAAATCCTGACGTTCTTCTGTTGACCCACAAGTCCCCTTTGAGTAGTTCACTGCTGAGATCCACATATTTGAAGTGAAAAGTTAATGGAGTATTGATTCTTAGAAACGTATAAGTCACATTTAAACATGTTATATAAATTTAAAGTAAGTCTTATGTATAACCATTGCATTATGTAATTCTAATGAATAATTTTAACCATTTTATGGTTTTTTTTTTTTTACCTATCAGTGCCTGGTATTATTTCGACAATTTTTGCATAAACACTGTTAAATGATTTGCTTTACAACTAACTGTGAACTACAGTAACTAAAGTGGTGCTTTCCAGAGCTAGATCAGAAAGCCACTCACTAGGTCAGAAAGCCACTCACTAGGTCAGAAAGCCACTCCACTAGATGAGAAAGCCACTCACTAGGTCAGAAAGCCACTCACTAGATGAGAAAGCCACTCACTAGGTCAGATAGCCACTCACTAGGTCAGAAAGCCACTCACTAGATGAGAAAGCCACTCACTAGATCAGAAAGACACTCACTATATCAGAAAACCACTCGTTGCTGAAGCCGACATGCGTGTAGCCTTCCCAGTGTTCTGTTCTCTGACATTAGCCGACATGCTATGGCGTTTTAGCAGAGTTAATCGATACTGAGGGCAGACCTGTGTGATTACAGGTTTCCTCTTAATGTCAGCTTTTCCTTACTTCAAAACACATCTAACCAAGGTCAGGCAGCTCTCCTGGATTCATATGCGTATGGTTTTCGACCCCATTGATTATAGCTACATTGATAAATAATATGGGTCTACTCAGCAATGCCTTTAAACTGTACCGTTCTCTACCTCATGTATTAATGACCTGTTTCTACGGAGTGCTTTTTTTTTTTGTGCGTGACTTTCGGGGACACTATTCCCATTCAAAACACGAGATGACTGATGGCACTAAAATGTGAGGTGAATTCCAGCTCAGTTCCCTGGGATCAGTCCCTGAAACGAACTCCCTGCCTCCACACACCTGTGTGAACCCCCCCCCCCAACCCCACCCACCCAGCAGCACACGGCGCGGTCGTTGCAGACGGCTCAATCAGACGTGTGACCTCGGGAGGCCAACGTAGCAGGCTGCGGCCTGTGGCGGGGGAGGGGGGGGGGCAAAGCTGTCGATTACGTAGCCGCCCCCGCTCGATGGCTGCCTCACGGGTGTGGTGGCGTTGGGGTGGGGGGGCGGGGCCACACGCCGCTCTCTGGTGATGAGAGCTCGGCGGAGGGCAGCGTGCCGCTGGGCTGTTGTTGGCTCGTTAGCGGTAGCGGGGAACCCACCTCTCCCAGCAACGGCCGGTGGGTGGTGGCCCGCGGCCCACCGGGCCTCCTCCGCCCACGTGCCTCTGCTCCAATCAGGGCACGCCGCGTTGTCAGCCCCATTTCGGCTGAGGAGAGTAATCAGAGTCTTCTGCCTACTCAGTGTGCATGATGCATAGCGCGGGTGGGGGGGGTAGACGTTCCCCATATGTTCATAACTTTCTGCTTTCAGCTAGAACTACACCTCAGCAGAATCTTGAATGTCAATTTTTAAAAAAGGAAATGAATACTAATATTATCCGATTCAAGTTTTATTTGTATTTGGTATCCTAGCAGATACTTCCATCTGGTGCCCACTCGGACAGTGCTTGTCAAAAGCTTCAGTGCTTTCTTCCTCACCTTGGCTTGTGTGTGTGTGTGTCAGAACAAAGGTCAGTAGCAGTGAGGCTGACCAAAAACTTCTGTGTGTGTTCTTTGTGTTGCTCTAAAACGGAGTGTGAAGTCTCACCGAGAGCTGTATCACACATGCTGTCAGTCTGTGCCCATCTCACTGCAGCTGAGTATTCTGTGACTGTTCACTGAATTTGCACTAAGTATTTGCACTAAGTATGTGCACTTATTATGCGCACTAAGCATGCGTTGGATATCCATTTAAGAAGAAACACTTCACACACTCCTGAGCAAAGCCCAGTGACTCAGCCACTTAAAGCCACGTCCATCTTGAAACTTCAAGTCCCCCAGACTTTATTTAGGCAGTACAGCCCACAAAGATCGTGATCATTTAATAACTTTTTATAGACTGTATTTTTGTGTTCTAGCTCATGTGACAGTAGCATAAAAAATGTAAAAAAAAAATAAAATAAAAATATGCAGAGCAGAGGATGAAGGTTTCATTTGTAACGACTGACGGCTCCCATATGCCAGACTCCTGACTTGCCCTAGACAGATATGAAGCGTCTGAGTTGCGTAAGAGCTGACGACCAAAGCGTGTCGTTTTACCGGCGTACCGTCTTCCCATGAGCTCCCCGACGTCGTCTGCACGTTTTGGCCACACTGGCCTCGTTTCCTTAACGTGCTGACGTGCAAGCTGGCGTGACGCTCCATCGTCTTACGCCGCGACCCCGCCCCCCCCGTCGGCATGCTCAAATACGCGGAGTGTATTTTCCGGACTGGGAATTAGGGCTTCGAGAGGAGCAGAATCACCCCGAGCTGAATTTGTCAGACATGCTCCCACATGCATATGAACAGATTTCAGGTAATGCTGAATACGCTAAGTAAGCTACATTCCACACATTAGCTTGGCTCAACCAGATTCTTAACAATCTTTTAGCAAACAGAGTATCTCCTCACCGACCCATGAATATATATTTGGTTTTCCTGGCTGGGTTGCATTTGCTCATCCTCTTTTGCTCCTCGTGCCTTTTCTGAGCTGCCGCTACCTTATTAACCTCTACAAACAGTGAAGGGTTGCAGAAACCTCAAGCTTAACCCGTTCTGAGATTGTGGAAAAGCTCTCTAAGCTGAAGCTGGAGACCAGCCTTGAACGATGCTGTTATGTTGTTCTGAATAAACCTGTTCTGCTGGTACGGGGTTTCCTCACCTTGACCTTAATCTGACCTTGTTGATTGGTGGTGAGGAGAGTGAATGCATTTGGCGTCCTGGGTCTCACTTCCCTCTGGAATAAAAGCACGTCCACAAAAAACAATCAGCACTCTGATTCGAACCTGTGTGACGTAATATGAAGAATGTGAATTTTGCAGTGTTTTGTTTTTTTGCGTTTATTTATTAACAGCCTTGTTCTGACATAAAAATAAAGGTACCACCTGTTTTGTACCACCTGTTAGAGATCAGGTTGCTAGGGAGAAACCTGATCTCTTCATGTTATATTGACTGTAAAGATACTCACTGTATTACACTCTATCTCGCACCGTAATAAAAAATAAACAACAAACATATAGCTCAAATTTGATCAGATGTGCTTAATTTATCTTGATAAGAACAACATATCTATATCCAAATCAAAGTAAAATTTGGAATGATAAAAAGGCATTATTTATTATGTATTTGTGTTCTGTAGACAGTGCTACAGAGCTGTCACTCTCTTATTCTGATGTTTGAAAGCCACCTTCACTGGCTTGTGAACCAGAGCTTTTGGTTTCTACAAATATTTAGAGGCACTACTCTACACTCACTCCCTACTCACTCTATACTCTCACTCCCTACTCACTCTATACTCTCACTCCCTACTCACTCTATACACTCACTCCCTACTCACTCTATACTCTCACTCCCTACTCACTCCATACTCTCACTCTATACACACGCCATACTCACTCCCTACTCACACCTCCTGCACAGACCCTCCATGCGCCTCCACTTTACCCTTGTCCAGGTCCAAGCTGCCCCAGTGCTCCCTGCTCTTTGTCGAGTGGCGGATGCTCGTTATGGAGTAGCGGAGAGCCTGCACCTCCCGGGCCTCCGGCACAACGCTGGCACAGAGCCAAACGCCGCACTCCTCACAGACCTCACCACTGAGCATGCTGGGAATGATGATGTCAGAGCACCGTTGGTGGGCAAAAGGCGGACGCGGGGGAGGTGGGGGACGTTCCTCACCAATTAAACCCCAGCTTGGGCCCACCTGCTCAGCCTGTCAGCGGTGCCACAGCCTCCGGCTCGTCACCGGGCCTGCCGCTCTCCACCGTGACAGGCCTTAAATTACACCAGCTCTTTTGGGGAACATGGGCGGAATTTGGAGACGGCTCTTCTGAGCAACACTTCTCCTGTCTGTGTGTTTTACTAACTCTCCTCTACCCTCTCTTACCCCCCCTCCCCCCCTCCATCTCCCTCTCTGACTCTCACGCACATGCAACATACACACTACATTACACATTACAACATACACACTACACATTACAACATACACACTACACATTACAACATACACACTACACATTACAACATACACACTACATTACACATTACAACATACACACTACACATTACAACATACACACTACACATTACAACATACACACTACACATTACAACATACACACTACACATTACACATTACAACATACACACTACACATTACAACATACACATTACACATTACAACATACACACTACACATTACTTCCAGCAAACCTCTCCTTACCTCTGGTTTTAACACTTTCTTACCTTTCCTTACCCACTGTGGTAAAACTGTGGATGAATGAATACATGAATGAATAACTGAGCGAATCAATGAATTCCATCCATTCAATGATGCTGAATTTCTTTTATTGTTAAATATGAGGGGGAAAAATAGTCATAAGTGTCTGGGTGTCAGAACAGTGAAACGATTCACATGTGAAGACACTCACTAATATACTCATTAATCACATGGCAAAACAGCCTCCAGTGCTTGTTTTTATGAATGGGTGTGTTTTTATGCAAGGCTTGTCAGTTACAAGCTGTAGGCAAATAGGCATACAATAAATTGCTTCTGAGTCCTAACATAGCCACACTTTAATTAAGCATCATAGCAGGACTTAGAAACATGTTCAAATTATAAGACCTGTTTTATAAGATAATTAAGTGACAAAATAACTAAAGGGGCGTTTATCATTTAAGAGATCTTGTTTTACCACTGCGCTAAATCTGATCAACACACTTGACTGTGCAACTGTTCCAGCCTACCTTAAGAAGGTGTGGTAAAAAGGCCTCTTCTTGTTGTGGTGGGTGTGGTCATGTGTTACCATGTTACCTTCGTTCCAAAGCTGCTGTTATCTCACTACCAAATATTTCCATTTGTCTTTTGTCACAAAATATGATTTTTGTCACAAGTTTGTTTAGTGACATTATAGTGTATATTTATATGTTTAGTTTTCAAGTAATAGCTTTTTTGTTTTCTTTATGGCTAATAATACCTCGGTCATCACCAGAAAATATCTGTGGGTACGTTCTCATACGTTCTCATGTTTCTGTTTATCGTTACTTTGCTCTTCGGCATCTGAAGCGCCACATAGGAGTTTGAACAGCAATGGAATTTTTAAGAGCTGCACAGCAAATTAAGTGGCCTGGTAACCACGAAGTCACAAAGTGTACTTTTGCTATAATTGGTTAATTCCCCAATGGATTTAATGGAATTTTGCCCCCTCGTCTGGCTCCCTGTATCCACCCCTTCACACTGGACTCCTCTGCGTCTTCTCATTATTCCGCTCCGGTTGTTGCCGGGCGGCCTTGCCCTGGCCGTTTCACAGAACTTGGGGGAGAAAAAAAAGGAAAAAAAAATCCATTAACTTTGATGACAGGAAGACAGATTGCAGCTTATTCTGGAACATGACATTCTAATCAGCGTGCATGTTAATTAAGAGCAGTTTATTGAAATGTTTCTTGCGGGATCAGTCAGGTGGAACAGTTAATGGATGTCAGCAGCGGTGTTTAGGAGGAGGTGGTGTGGAGGTGCAGGCCACCGGACCCCATCGGCCCCGGAGTTCCTGCTCCTCGCCTCCCTCCCACAAATTCGCAGAAGCAGAGCAAACCGCGATCGAGAGGAGTCGAACGTGTCGTGATGTTAGCGCTAGCTCGCAGGAGGCCGGGGGTGGGGCAGCATAAAAGAGGTGGGCAGGAAACAACATCTAGGATTGGGATTATGAAGAGATTTACTTCGAGTACATACGTTGTTGTGGACCTACACAGTAGCGTGTGTCCACGGCTCCGTCCTGTCCCGGACTGTTTTGACTTTGGTGTGGACCTGACTGCATTTATTAGTGTCCAGAAAGATCCGCTGAGGTCCGATTAATATGCGCCATATGGTCCGTGTCAACACATGGCCCCTCGCCGTTAAAGAAGCCGGGCGTAAACTCGGAGCGTGGCAGACGGCAGATGTAATCGCCGCTCTGTCCCAGAGTGCCGGGCGAAACAGAGTAACTCCTTGTGCGCCGTGCGGTCCTCGCTCACCTGTCGAGAGGAAGGGCTGGCTCCACAGCTGTGGCGGCATGTTTCCACTGGCCTTGACTTTCATTAGCTTAAACGTCTCCTGCCGGCGGGGTGGTGTAGGAGGTGCGGGCGGGGGGAGGGGTTGATGGGTCGGGTGGAGGAGGATGGGCACCGGGCGGAAAAAATTAGACCAGGGTCAGCTGCCAGGCCTTAAGTGCCTGTAAGCAGACCAAAATGTTATGCAAATATTCATTTCCACCGAGTCACCTGTTTTTCTCGCTGTCGGTTGATGTCATCGTTGGCGGTGTTTGCCCTGCATGTGCTTTATAAAGCCACCACGCACAGACGGGACATGGCACTGCAAACCGCGTATATATGCTTGTAGAACTGAAGATATATCTGTATGGACTATCATAAGGGACGATCAGAAAACACGACTCAGCAGGACGTCTCCTGTGTTTTCCTGCGTGTTGATTCAGCAGGGAAGTCTGATAGTGGGCGTCTGATCATGACTCCGACACGATGCCACACTGAACACCGTACATGTATTATTTAAGACACGGAACAGGGCTCTGTGATTTAACGTGGATCTTAACAATACATCTCCTTGATGTCAAGGCGTTCCCAGCAAGGTCACCAAGAAACATCTTAGCAGAGTTGCATCATTAATCAGACTTTTCAGAAAGGGTTGTGTCAAGGTTCCAGGCAGCTTGTAACAGTATCAAAGCCAAAGATATTTCTGTTTTGGAAAGGTAGTATTTAGAAAAAAAAAAAGGACAAAGTTTGTCTGGGCAGGCTTGTTTTTATTGTTCTTTTGTCTGTAAACCTCCTTACAAACATGTCACACAGCAATATGAAACATTTTTTTGTGCTTTCTTGTAAGCAGTAAGGCAATTTTTGGAGCCAAATTGCCAGTGATTATCGTTCCAAGAAGTCTCGTTCCTGTTTGGTGCAGAATATGATTTATTGCCATGGAAAATAATTTTCCCCAGCAGTAGGCAAAAAGCAAGGCCGCTTATTATTATATGCACTTGATGTATTATTTTTCACCTGTATATGATTTGTATTGTCATGGTATGCTTGTTATTGTACATATTTATATTATTATTAAAACTTAGCATAAAGCGTTTTCCTTGTGTTTGGTGATGTAGCAGTTCATTAATTATTAAAATGATCTTAAATATTCTTGGGTTTCTTTAATGGCGTGAAACTCCGAGTTGTACCTATGCAGAGCTGATTTATGGGATAAGGGGATTTCAAGTACAAACACTGAGGGAGGAGGTGCTAGGCTTTTGCTTGTTTGGCTGCCAAGAACATTAACCTCGCCAAATTTTTGCACCGATCCGTAACCCCTCTCACTCGGCTGTGATCGCTCTTACCTGAAATGAGCAGTGCATCATGGGAAGGAGTCCAAAGTAAACACAAGAGGAAGGCTACGCAGCTCTCTGCACCCACAATCCTTTGTTCGATTCTTTAACTGGTATCGGAACTATGTGGCACAAGCTTTAATGGAGATCTTCATAAAAATAAATGAATGAATCTAGGGCAACAGTATTTTGCAGATATTGTTCAGGTACATAATAAGGAAAATTGTGATTAAAAATGTCTGCAAAAGGTCATAACCTAAACCTTTTTCTTCTTTTCCATTTCTGAAATTAAAATGTTCATCTTAATTTTTATCTCTGAAGTTACACATTGGGCCAGATTCATAAAATTGGATGATAACAGCATGCAAAATGACCGACCTGGTGTATAATTCCTGTAGAGTTATCGTGGCGATAAAGAGCACACTGGTGTCAACATATCATTGTGCTAAATTCACTTGTGCCGTAGGTGAAAGCCAATCAAACCTGACATGTAAATGATTCCATGCATATTAAATACCCAAGCCAAGAGAGAGAGGAGTGACTAACTCCAGTCATGAAACCAGTGGACATGATCAAATTTGTACTTATGGCAAAGCTTTGTGGCTTTCTGTGATTCTTCTCAAGCAACTTACACTTTCTCCTCCCACTTCCTCCTCCCACTTTCTCCTCCCACTTTCTCCTCCCACTTCCTCCTCCCACTTACTCCTCCCACTTACTCCTCCCACTTTCTCCTCCCACTTACTCCTCCCACTTTCTCCTCCCACTTACTCCTCCCACTTCCTCCTCCCACTTTCTCCTCCCACTTTCTCCTCCCACTTACTCCTCCCACATTCTCCTCCCACTTTCTCCTCCCACTTCATGTAATTGCAGTTGCAAAGTTTGCAGTCATGATCCCTCCAAACAGACCAAAATGAGCCTTTTATATAAATGTGTCAATTAACAAAGTGTGTGTGTGTGTGTGTGCGTGTGTGTGCATGTGTGACCAAACATGAGTAAAGATAATGTAATCCATGGCTTCTTACGGGGGCCTTTGGCTTCTTATGGGGGCAGGTTCAAGTAGATTTTTTGCAGAGCGGTATTCTATTATGAATCACTGTTATGTCATGCAAATGAGGATCAAATGGGGTAGAAATTTCTAGTGGTAGTTTGTATGAATTTGGCTAACTATATTTTATGAATTTCTGTAATTTCTACCAAAGTGTATTTACAGTTAAAGAGACGAACTGTAAAAATATCAAACCTTTCAATCAGCAGGAACAAAAAAAGCAAGCTCATTTGTATCCGGAGATTGTTGTAAATCATCTTGTCAAATATTTAAAAAAAACAAAATTATATATATATATATATATATATATATATATATATATATATATATATATATATATTTATAGTCTGTGTTATCTCCTCAATTGGAATTTTGGCTTTGAGGTATGTTTTTCCTAAAAAAAAATAAATAAAAAAATAAGTATGAATATTGCTGAATATGTACATGCTACATGCCAACACACCTAAACTGAGCTCTTCCTGGATGCTAATATTCAAATATTTGCATCTCATTGGCAGACCCAGGCCACACCTCCTCAGGCCCTTGGCTCCAGTTCTAAACCTACGCCATTTCATTTCTCCAATAATGACTTTTAGATGATACAGTGTTAAAACCAACACTGCTGCTGCTTCTTTATCTGCCTGTACTCAGATATATACATTCTCTTGTAATTGCTCTAAAGCCTTTTATCAACACCTCCCCACCACACACACACACACACACACACACATCCTCCCTCAACCTGCTAGGCCCCAGCCTGACTTGCTCCTCCTCTTCCTACAGGCTGCTTTTAAAGCTCTTCATTAAGCTCCCATCGCCCCCATCACGCCCCTTGTGTATAATGGCTGGCCACGTTTCCCTCGCCGCAGTAAGACGCGCCCGCCGAAAAGCGAACCGAAGGCGCCGAACATGCCGTCGTCTCCGATGAACACTTCCCCCTTTTAATCAGACGGCCTTGGAGTTTCCATCACAGACGTATGCACATGGAGCATGACATGGGGCGTCATCTTTTCCGTGCGGTTAGTGGCACAGCTCGTCCTGAGTGCAGCTTGCGCAGAAACCGCAGTAGGGATTAGCGCCAGTTAGCGTCTCAGCAGCAATTGCTTTTAATTACGTGTGGACCTTCTTATTATCCGTTTGTTTCCATTGTCCGTTTCACACAAATTGTATTTACAGTGGTCACTGCGCAAATGAAGGCGGAGGCATTTATAAACGCTATCTGCTTCGAATAGGGTGCTTTTCTTTGTAAGTGTCCAGCAAGCAGCCTGGCCATATAGTGGCAGTCACCTGAGGTGCCTCAGCATATGTGCGTTCAGAGTGGCTGACCCGGCAGGGCCGTACCATGCAGATACAAGCGTGGGTCTCCACCGTGCCATGTTCCGCAGCTGGGCCGCTCTGTGAATGCAATTAGCAGTGGCGGAAGAGGACAGGGTGGCCCCTCTGGCCCTTATCTGGGAACGATATTCCAGCCGCTCAGCTGTCCGTTCGTGGCTCTGAGACACGGGGCTAACGGCTTCAGGACGCTGGTTCAGGGTTCGGGAGGAGGTAATGGTGGGTTTAAGGTGCGTCTCAGTGAGGTGGGGGTTTGGGGGATGGGTCAATTGCATTTCCAAAATGTTGAGCTGAATTGCATTTGTGAAAACACATCTGCTGGTGCCATATTGTTTGTTTTGTTGTTGTCTTTTTTTCCCCCTCTGCTTTTCCCCCCTCCGGATGTAGGAGACTTCTCGCAATTTATTTGCCGAAAAACTTGACTTTGTGACAAGTGTGATGCCGGAAGTCACATTTGAGACAGCGGGACACATTTGAGACAGCAGGACAGTGAGCTTCGGCACACGAGGAGGAAAAACCCAGCGTGTGAGCGTAGCCGGCAGCGCAGCGGAAGCGCGGCGTTATTATTAGGTGCGGTAGCGCAGACAGGCCTTCGTATCGAGTCGCCTTTCACGCGTAGCCAGCACGCTTTTCCTTGGTGCGCGAGATCGAAGCTGACGATTCTTCGAGTGGCCAGGGCTTTGCTTGTGTGAAATTTGCACGCCTCAAATTAGCTGTGACCTTATCCACGCCTGCTCTCATCCATCTACCGCCGGGAGCCGGTCTGCTTCCACCGACTAACCTCACGTTAGTTCAGTAGTGAGGATCCATCACCCTCGTCCCCCTTCCAGGCTTTTGTTTACTGGGTATTTACTTTAGTATTTCATTAACCCATTCCTCTCCAGTCCTCCCTGTGCAAGGCCCCCCCCCCCCTCATTTAGCAGCTTAACAGCTTTTTTGTCAAACCAGTTTTGCATATGCACAAAACAGCCCCGCGACATTGGAATTGTGATGGTCAAATAAACAGAGCTGAAATCTCTGGCAGGATGGGAAAGGTTATTTAAATTAGCCTGGTTTATGGCTTCTTATAAAGGAGAGCACTTCCTCACCTTAAGGAAGTGGGCCTGTCACTTATCTGCTGAGCAGCTTGAAATGATGGAGACACACTTCCAGGCCTGTACGCTTTCATTGTCGAAAGAAAATCCTTTTGAGGGCATTAATGTATTTTAACATATGTCCTTCTGAGAACTTTCACCCAAGGAGTAAGACACATTTATCTTAGTAAGACACGTCATTTTCACTATGGTGTAAGACACATTTATCTTCAGCTATTGCCAAATATGAAACGATCTATTAACAAGAGCAAAGTTAAGGATTTATATATATATATATATATATATATATATATATATATATATATATATATATATATATATATATATATATATATATAGCATCACACAAGCATCCTCCCTCGGGCAAAGGTTACCAAAGCTTTACAAGTATTGAAAGCTGAAAGCTAATATGACACTCTGACTTCCAGCCTTTAGGAAATAGAATGTTTTAGGAGTTTCGGAGTGCTTTTATGCAGCTCCAGCTCACCTTGGGTGCGCGTAGCCACACTATTCAAGAGCTGGAACACTATGCTACAGCTCAGAGCGACGTTGTTGCGAGCTCGTCTCCGCACTGACTGAACGTTCTGCAGAAGCGATGGCATTGAAAACATAATGTTGGCCTTTATGAACAGAAATGCACTACGAGCACATCAGGGTTAAGATCCTCCAGTGGGCAGCTGAGTCAAGGCAGTAAACTGCTAATATTTCCAGATTTCATTGTTGAGGTAGCCAAAAAAAAAAAAAAACACACGCACAAGAAGCTTTTACACGACCCCTTTAGGATTAAATCCAGCCGTATTTTGTCTCCCAGCTGAGTCACCCTTCAGACAGGGGCAGCCCAAAAGTTTGCTGTGGTGTTGTAAGGTTATTGAACTCGGTCTAACATTTTGCAAATGGGAGTGTTTTGAGGACATTTGAGCAGAAGTCTGTTTATGGAGAGTGGTTGTGTCACACAAGATTGAAGCCTCAGTGGTGGAATTGTATTGGTCTGCTGTGGTTAATCTGTGGTTAATCTGCATGGTCCTTCAATGACAATAACTGAAATACTCATATAGATACGGGTCAGATTGTTGAATTGCAACTCCTAGTTTGTATTGCAGTGTATAATTTCATACTGTAACTACATAGCAGATGGGTCAGACACCTGTATCATTCTCATTTTGACAGTAAAGCAAGGGGAACAGCGATTCTAATACATAAATCAGTTCCATTCATATTATCCAATGTCTTGGCCGATCCTAGCAGCAGATACTGCAACTGGTAAAATCTATAATACACCAGCAATTCTTGCCAACCTGTACGCCCAAAACTGGGATAATGGAAAAGTTTTTTGCAAAGCTTTCTTTCCTCCTTTCAAGATAGGAATGCTCACTGCCTTATCCTTGGGGGCATTATATGCCTTATCCTTGGGGGCATTAGATCGATCCTCTATGAATGTCAAACCTCAAACAAAATCTGTAGAAATGATCAGATCTTTCCTAAAAGAGGTTGCGGTGCCAGATAGCTGGAGGTTTCTGAACCCAACCATTAGACCGTGATCTATTTCTCCCTCACATTTATACCACACCTTTACTCGCATTGTTTATTTTCTTTTAGATCATAGACTCATCGTAAGTTCTTGCGCTTATAATCTTATTGTTATATCTGACCGTAGACCTGTTACACTTGATCTGATTTAAGACGTCCCTCTTGGCATATTAGTAGTCGTTTCCTCTCCATTTTCATAACGTTTTCTCTGGACAGATAGATATGTTTATTGACATTAATAAAACAGAGGTCATATCTCCCTAGGTTCAGTGCTGTGGGACTCATTTAAAGCACATATCAGGGGCAAATTACATAATATACAAGCTATGAAAAAATGATGAAGGGTACAAAAAAATGTATTAAATTAGTGATCCACATTTCGCAACTGCACTATATTTATGCTTCCTCACCCTCCCTTTGTATCAGAGAATATTACATTCTGTCAACCACTCGAGCAGAGGGTCTTTTATTTAAATGTAAATATGCTCAATAAGAAGACGAAATGGCTAGTGCATTATTAACCAATCAGATGCAGCAGAGGCCCATCCTCAGGTGTTACAGCAGACCCATAGTTAATAACTGATATTGTAGTATTGTAGTGCTTTCTACAACTCAAGACAACTCAAGACTCCTTAATTTCAAATGAGCAAACCAGCTTTGTTAAACATCGAAACATGTTTCAGATGCTTATTTCATATTTCTCACCAAAAATGTGACAGCTTGGGTATACAGTACTAGTAGCCTACTCTCCATAAGCATGTTTTAGGACTGATGATATTTAAAATATTTTCCTCATGAATGTGGTACATGGCAGGGTCTTTGTCTCCTTTCCATAGCTTGATGTTCCCTCCCTCAGATCTAGAGTATGGTAGGATATACAGTATACAGTATATATAGGGTATACAGAAGGTACCACTCTATGCAGGTTATCTCAGGGCTTAAGGCTTTATCATCACATCTCTACACTAGAGACTTTAGGATATCTTTCTGCATATAAAGTCAATTTAGATAAAAGTGAGTAGTTTCCCTTAAATTTACCTCTAACTTTCCACATGCCTCAGTTGTTCACAAGAAATTTACATATTTGAATATTCAGATTACAGATACTTTTGAGAATCTTTTCTAGGCTAATTTTGAACCTCTTCTGAACAAAACCAAACTGGGCCAGAAGCACTGGCCACTTCTTGCCATATCTTTACTGCGTTAACTAAATCAAAATGAATTTTCTTCAGAAATATTTTTAAATCTATTTCAAGCTTTACCACTGTTTTTAAAGAAATCATTTTTCGATAGATTGGATGGGTTTATATCAGAATTCCATTTGAGTGCAAAGTCCCCGAGGCTCTGGGAAACATACTTAGAGAGACAAAAGATTGTAAGAGCTTTTGCATTATCCAACTTTCCATTTTATTATTAAGCCACCAACTTTTGTATCACATCATTGCACTTCCTCCGTATACATCACTTCTTAAAGTTTGATAAATGAAATACAGATATTTCTTGAGTAAGAATCGAATCTATTGCTTGTGGACCATCTTCTTCATCATCACTTTACCGACAGTCCCAGATCTTCATTCACTAAACATGTAACAGTTAAAACACTTAAAAATGGCAATTTAAATGCCATTTTGGACTCTGGTCATTCTCCATGCGTGCTCTTCTAAATTACGATCATGCCTCCATCCATAACAAACAGGGCTTGTTCATTATGCTCAGATCTGGCTGTTGTCTTTCTGTCAGTACAGTGAAGGGGAACTTTGCGTGATTACAAATCCCAAACGCAGCTTCCTGCAGAGTCCTGCAGAGTCCTGCAGCTCTGCAGCGTTGCCCATGGCAGGATCCCTGATCAACCTGCAAGCCCCATGTTGGTCTTCTTCTCAAACCACCTATTTCCTCATTCATTAGAGAGGTGAACTATCAAGTATGCATGTTAGAATATTCTCAGTATATAATCATCCTCTGTGTAAGATCTTTGTGAGGCGCCGGCTGATGATATATATAAAGTAACCTTACATCATGTTCATTCCTATTCCCACTACATCACACACACACACACATACTGCAATTTAAAATCCTTTATCACGCTCATTGGGGAAAAGTCTGGCTTTCCGAAACATGTGAGCCAGTCCTCTCCTTTTAACTCGCATGTTTTATCTTTCACCACCCTTTTTTTCGTTTTTGGTGTAATATTTGTAAATATAAGTGTGCCGGTTGATCCTGTTTCTGTAACTCTGGAGTGCTGCCATCCAGCCCACTGATTCCAAACTACAGTGCTGATTCCTTCACTTTCGCCAGTGTTGGGCAGACGTGTTTTGCTGAAATGTAAATCACCTACACCACTTCTTTTTTGTTTTTGCCAAACTTGAGAAAATCAATTTTAAAAAAAATTGCCACTGTGTAATTTATTATTATTATTATTATTATTATGCTTTTTTCATGAATTATCTGACTGCCCTTTGATCATATTTAAGAAGGCCTAAACTTTCAGAAGCCCCCCCCCCCCCGCTTTTTTTTCCTACAGGGATTGTTCACATTTTGTTTGTTTTCTTCTAATTTCATTTATGACTGACTGAGCACGGGATGTTTATTCAGCTGATCATGTTTCGTGTTGAAGTTTAAGCCTTTACTCTTTGAGCTCCTGCATTCATTGGCTCTACCTCTGACTTACAGACAGGAAGCCTGTATCTGAGACGCACCACTATACTGTCATTGTTTGTACCCTATAGGCAGTATATGTATAAAAAAGTATAACATCAATAAAAAGAACCCGACAGGTTTGGGGGGAGACTTAAACAGTGATAAATTCTGATGTCAGCTCAGTTTAAGTCATGGCACTGTTTTCTGTTGAGATGTCATATCTCCTCACTTACGACTTATGTTTCTGGACACTTTGACTTTTTAAATGGGCCTTGATGAAAGGCTGGGCTGACAAGCTTAACTTTTCTCTTTGAGCTGAAGTCTAATTAATTACTTGAAAAATGATGTTTTGAGAAGAAATAGACAGCCTCAGGACGCAGCTGTGTGCCAGTTCTGCCTGTCTTGGTGCCGATTACTTATTTCTTATTTGTTTTAGAATGACTCAAAATCCATCAAAGGAAACACGTTCAGCACTCATTATGTAATGCTAGGTAATACAAGATTGACTACATCTTTGAAGATTAACTCTGGCGCAAAACTTCCTGCTTGTATGCCTGCTATTATACGTTAAGAAAAGTAAATGTTCCATAAAGTGCAACAGTTTCCTTTTTGCTGTTAATAGTACATTACCATTCATCTATTAGAACAAGTCATTTGGCTATGATCAATACAGACTATGTAATTATCATATACTATTATGTGTAATATGATATATCTTACAGCAATTCATATCACAGTCACAAACATCGTGAACTATTTTTGAAAAAAAAAAAAGAAGAATGGATTGTGCTTATACCATTTACATTTAAAGTTCTGTGACACGTTTTTCCTCTCAGTCTAGTGAGTTCATAGTGGGTTGATGTGGTATGAAGATGCTCCTTAATTAGAAATGAAAAAGAAAGGGGTTGGACCCTCCTCTCCTCAGAGCCAGCCTGGATGGCAGGTTTGTTTTAAATCTACATCTAATGTCCCCTGCCTGGACAGTGTCCAACAACCTGCTGGAGGAGCTAGAAGGATTAAAGACTCCTTCAGATCACATGGTACCTTGAAATGTGAACGCAAAGTTGTGTAGATGTATTACACCTGATCAAATATTCCACCGTAATATCGAACAAAGCGTCTGTATACGAATAGGGTCTTCGGCGCAATTTGTAATCGTGAAGGGTTTGATAAATCAATTTACTGATCTTAAAAAAATAAATAAATAAAACAAATCTGGTGGTGTGGTTTAAGGGTGACTTTTTTTCCCAGGCAAGGTCATTTTTTGTTTTTTAATAAACCGATGGTTAATAATACATGAGAGAAGTCTTTCTTAGACTTGCAATGAATGATACAGCCACGCAAAAATAATGTTGGACTTCGTACGTGCGTGCAAGACCCGCTCAGTTTCGTCAGGATCGTTTTGAATGATCAGTCTCCGTCGGACAGACCTGAATGATCCTGCTAAAGCCGACCCGCGCGGCTCACTAGTTCAACTTTTTCGAATTTTTGTCAGATAATTTCTTAATTCATTTAACATAATGCATTTTTTGTTCATCGGATGTCAGAGGCTGTCCATTTCAGATGAGTTGAATGCATAATGTAGTGTGAGGGGTCTTACATAATTGATGATTGTGTCTATTGGCTGATGTCTTTGGCTTTGCTTTGCTTGATGACATGACATCGCCCTCTCCTCTTCTCCATTGCTCGCTTTTAATATCTGCGCTACGCTTGACTTGATTTGTATATAGATCTTTTCCGGTATTTTTCCCTTTGCCAGATGGGCGCATTAAATCACCGCAACCCTGATCGTGGGACGTTCCTCACCTTCCATCATTTCAACATGGGTGCTATCTGACCCCCCCCCCCAGCAATGGCGGCCCAGCACCCCAGACGTGACTGTTGCCTCAGTTTCTTTCTTTCTTTCTCTTTCTTTTTTCTTTTTAATCTCCCCTGACAACTGGCTTTTTCTATCCCTCCCTTTAAGTCCCTGTAGTTCAGTTCATAAACACAGTCCCTGTTTGACCGCATCACGTCCGGCGGGGTGAACGGGGCCTCTCGCGTGCTGCTTCTACGCCCGATCTCATTGGCTCTGCAGAGAAGGGCCTCCGGGGCCAGCCCTGCTAACGAAGACAGCCTCGCTAGGTGAACAGGGGCCAGGGGCAGTAGGAGAGGGGGCGGGGCCTGCTCTGAACAGGGGCCAGGCTCAGTAGGAGGGGGGGCGGGGCCTGCTCTTGGCCCCCGATGCCTTCGCGCTCCTCCGTTAGACGCAGTTCATCCCTCTCCTCCATGATCCAGCCACAGTTGACTTCCTTGCCACTCTACAGTGTTCCAGTTGCTGAGCTGGCAGTCACCACATTGCTGGAATTGAGGAAAGAGACTCTGGGATAGTTCTGCTGCCTGGTTGCCATCAAATGAGTAATTGTGTGTGTGTGTGTGTGTGTGTGTGTGTGTGTGTGTGTGTGTGTGTCTTTTTGTCCTGGTAAATGCCTTTCTTGTAGTGATGCACACACCAAGAGAGGCACTGCTCTTCAGTCACAGAGCACCCCGACCACACATAGGGTGACGTTGGACGCATCTTACATTTTAGACAACAGCGAAACTAACGGTGTCCTACTGCAGACGATTCAAAGTAGAATCAGTCTATAGCACTGACTTAAACAGCTCCGTGTGCAACCGGGTCCGTGCTTCCGCACCATGCATTGATACCTAAAACAGCAGCACTCGCTAGTCATACGGAAACAGGAAGCGACAGGCCTGAAATTGCACACCGACTTTCCTCCGACGTGTTTTTAAATCACCAGGGTGGCAGTTTTTTTTTTGGGGGGGGTTGCCGTTAGGAACGAAGATGGAAATCACATCATTGGGAAAAACTCGCCTGTTTGTCAGTGTCGCGCAAAAGTTGCTCACGCATCTGGAAATCCACAGAATATGGGAGCCTATCATCCACCACAGCAAACATGTTGCACTGGGAGAGAAACCCCAACACCACACAGCCCAGCCCTGCTCGAGGGGGTTGGTGTCAGACTCTCCTGCTTCTGACCACACTCGGGCGCTCGCTGATTCCATGCCGTTATGTATGCTCCCATTTCAGATTTTGTGTGTGTGTGTGTGTTTTGTAAGAAAGGACCCTTTGAAATATTTTTCTTGTTTTTGTTTTGAATTTTTATTTCATGAACTTTGAAAACGCGTCTTGTTTTTTGCTTTGCACTCCTTGCAGTAAATGTGGATTTTATTTTAATAAGTCTGAAGTTCAGAGTCTTTTTCCAAAGCTGCATTGTGATACCAACCGGTTGCCTGAACCGAGCCTGGGATGTGTGAACTGGTCCACCACTACTTGCTTGACTGCTGTCTGGTGTTTTGTATTATTTTGTATTGTGGCACTGTGAGCTTGACAGGTTTTACCACCCTCAGCAGAGTTGCTCAGATGAAAATGCATAATGTAAAAGATGTGCTTCTCCCTCCCTACCCTATATGAAGTGTGTGTGTGTGTGTGTGTTAGCGAGGGGGGGTGGGGGGTGCTCTCGGCAGGGAGAGTGTCCCTCACAAGGGGGCAGACTTGCTCTCTGCCTCTCGTTCTCTCTCTTCCCCCCGTCCCACACCAGGGGCGTGGCTCCTTCTGTCTGCTGAGAAATGAGGGCACATTTTCTGCTGTGTTCTCTTCCCCACCTCCCAAATGGATTGTTTCTTACCAACAGCCTGATTAAAAAAAGGTGCATTCTTATTCAAGCTCTTTTATAGAAATTGCGGAGGGGGTGGGTTGTGTGTGTGTGTGTGTGTGTGTGTGTGTGTGTATGTATGTATGCCACGCTATATCTTGGACCTGGAAACACTGACTAAACTGAATAATGACACTATATAATGATTGCCAGTTGGGCAGTGGGGCACGGTGTGAGAACCACCAGGACAGCCCCCACACACACACACACACACACACACACACACACACACACACACACACACACACACACACACACACACACAGAGGCTCTGTCGTGCGTAATCAGTGGCTCAGGTATTCGCTCCTCGTACGACCCCCCCACTTCAGAAAACCGGCCATAAGCGATTTCTTTTTTTCAACCTCGTTAACGTCACATATTACAAGGTTCGTGAAGGGGACTCTGACGTCGGGCCCGACCGAGACCGAGCGTTGCCGCCGCCCCTCCCCCACCCCGCGCGGACGCTGTCAGGTGCTCCTCAACGTGGCTGCATCCATCCTCTGGTGCTGCCGGTCACCAAAATGGACTCCATTAATGTAATGAGTTTTAAATTTATGGAGGAGGTGCAGAGGCATTGTACTGCAGGGCAATAACCAAACGCACTTCAGAACGGCCTTTGTAAATCAATGAGCGCTTCCTCCGGAGCTTTTAGGGCTGTCGGAGTGCCACTGTGCTTCATTCGCAGAGACGTCCGCCGGATCTGATTCATGCGCAAACCTTTTGCTTTATTTGGCTCGTTTTGTGTATTAATGAAATGACAAAGATGTCGAGATGCTGTTCCAGTACGGCTGGGAGAAACCATAAAGTTGGCAGCCTTTCCCCCCCTTCTCCCCTGCAGTGAGTACGTGTGCCTTCTGCTCATGAGTTTAACGGACACGCGTCATATACATTACACACATTTGTGGCTGTACACTTGCTTTGTCTTTATTAGTATCAGTATTTCTGTGTGTGTGTGCGCGTGCGTGTGTGTATGGGCGGGAGTGCGGTGTGGAGCGCTATGCGTATGTGTGGTGTCCACATGTGGGCCCCGTTTTCACGTGCGCTTCCTGAGTCTCGGAGCACCGTGAAGCCAAATTCCAAAGTGTCCACATACGAGAGGGCAGTAGCTAAGGAGGTCACATGACTTTGGGAAGCTTAGTGCCTCGGGCTAGTTTTGGGCCGGCTGCACGGGGCATTTATCATTCCTTACTCAGAGATGTCAGGCTCACAGTCAGCATCCCTCTCTGCCATAAGCCACATGAAACGTGCTACTTTTACTTTCAGAAATGTTGCATTTTTTTTTTCCTCCCAACATGAAAGAGAAGTCAAGTCAGTATTTAAATGCCATTACCGAAGCGAATAGTGAGAGAGCTGTTTATCTCCCAGCCAAAGCAGAGTAATTAATTTTGTGTTCCCACTCCAACCTCGGTGCAGAAGTAACGCATGCCGTTCCTGCCACACTAGATTTCATGGAGTCATTAGCTCCTTGGCTTACCAAATACTCGCACATAAATCCCAACCGGCTGTTCGCTTCTCCTGCTTCATTCTTTTGTCTCTCGCATGTATGTCACGAAGACGGTAAGTTTGGTCGGGTCATTGCATGCAGTGACCTGAAATCATTTTACAGATCTTTGAATTTGTCATTCATTGTGTCACTGGCCATTTTATTTATAGAACACACACACACACACACACTGTATTTGCTGGTTAGTTTTCTTTCCATGGGAGGAAACTAGCAGAGTATCCTATTTTAATGGGGTATTTCCATGAATAATGCACCCAAATCTTCAAACTGGGCTTGTTCTCCTCGCTAAAATGTAGCCGGAGATGGTTCATTACGTGCAGTACGCATATGTTTGTATCAGGGTTGTTCTTTGTTAGTCAATACATGCCACAGAAAGATGGTTTGAAAATGATTTAGTAACCCAATACACCCAAACACACAGAAGAAGAAAGGATACAACGAAATAAGAAAAAGATGTGCACTTACAAGAAATCATGAATACTAATGCAGGTGTTTGTCCTGTGTCGTCAAGGGAGATTATATCTGCGATGAGGGTCGGTAAGCAGGGCCCTGCTGATATTTGTGGCGACCAGGATATTTTTTATTTTTTTATGTCGGTCTTGCACTGGCCAAAGAGGCTCTCTCTGGCTTCCTGTCCACTCACGCGAGGCCCCAACCCTCCCCCCCCACAACAGCTTTTAGAAGATGCACCAAATTACTGCGAGAATCTGCTTCTGATTATCCATGTTCAATCCCCGACGGATGCAGACATGTTCTGAGGTAGTCATGTAGATGTTATGATAACGACCACGACTCGGATGTTCGTCAAGATCGCCGTGCACTCTTGTGGCTAATGTAAAGCACATTAGAATCCTTTCAGTTTTTTTTTTTTTAGTTATGGGGGGGGGGGGCATGGCATTCGTTTATTAATTTTATGTTGTTCTCTGACTTTTTTTTGTGCTATTGAAACAGGTCTTGTTTTTGTCCAGACCTGGATTTTAGTCGGAGCAGATGTCGGCCAAAAAAATAAAAAATAAAAAGTTCAAAGTGCCACACTCTAGTCCTTGTTCTGCCTTTTGTGCAAGGCTCCAAAGTGTTGCTGACTTTCAAACTCAGCCGTGTAATCGGGGTTAAAGACTCATTATCATTTCCCCTTCGTTCCATTGAAGGTCTGATGCTGCTTTCTGGGCTTCCATTCATCCTGTCTTTAATCCATGTGCTGGTTTATCCCCTCTACCTGATTCTCCCACAGAGCCAGTCAAAGAGGAACCCTCACTGTCCCTTTCCCTTTACTTCCCAAAATCCTGTTGTCACAGTAAGCTGGCCTTCATGGCAATTTGAATTTTTTTTTTAGGGTCGATGGGGGATCTTTTCCCATCGACCCTAGTCTTGTGATGTTCTGTGAACTTCCCTGGTAGTTCAGACGGACACCCGGAGTCTACCAAAATAGGCTGGACCAAGGGGAAAAATAACTGGCCCTAAATGTGGTCCTTGTTTCACACCGCGCGAGTCGGCCCTGAGCTTTTATCTGGCAGGCGGGCCCACCGCTGTGCTCTCCCCCACCACTTCCATCATTACACTCCCCCTTTTTTGCTGCTATCCCATTACTGTGAGCTCCCTCTCCCTGCTGGCCTCTCTCCCCTCTAATGTCCGTCAGCTCGGGACCGAGCGGCCGAGAGCCGAATCGCGGCTCTGTCGTGTGGTTTCTCTCGCCGCGGAGCAGCGTCTGAAGTTTGATAACGGCACTTCCAGCCACTCCATTTGCGGGAACGTCGGGTGATAAAGCGCAACGAGCAACGCGGAGCAGCTCTTTAAATGACCCCGCTCTGCTCCACACCCCACGTCCTGCCCTCCTCGCTAAATCAAACAGCAGAGTCATAATGGCAGTTTGGCTGAGCGCTGCAAATGACTTCTCATCCGGCGCTTCGGATAAGGGCAAGCCGTAAGCTAATTTGGGTTTTTTTTTTTCCTGCAAACTTAAACCCAACAGCTTCTGTAGAAAGGTAAATCCCTCGCCATGTTTTTACCTCTATTTTTGCTCCGTGACCTCCTTTATTCCACTCCTGCTACTGTTTCATGGCTAATGAGCTAAGATTGAATCACCCATCGCTTTCACTCAACAAAAAAAAAAAGGGAAAAACCGCCCTGTGTAACTTCTTTAAAAGCACATCTTGGATGATATTATGCTCGCCAGATACACATGAATAACAATGAAACTGGAGTCTCTCTGTCTGCCCTGGTATTGTATTTTCTCTTTAAAGCAAGTTATACCTCAGAGCCTTAGCTTTGCCTTTATTTCCGTGTCATTTTATGGAGGTGTAGCCAAGCAGAGCCGCCACCCCTGATGTGAGGTGGATCAGAGTGGCGTGAGGGGCTGAACTGGGCTATTGGGGGTCAGCCGCTAAGCCTCGGGGTCCCTCGGGTTGCACAATGACCCACGCTCAGGACACATCCGCCTCGGGAGGAGATGGGGGAGGGGGTGCCCAGCCTCACAAAGGATGGCCGTACTCAGAAAAGATGGCCAGAGGAGGAAGGAGGGCATACAAAAAGGTTTCCCTGAGACTGTGCAGTAAAACGCTGCTGTATAATGAATATGAGTAGACGTTTGAGGTCCGAAGGCGAAAGGCGGGGCTGGTGTAGCCGTATCTGTGCGCAGTTCGCCAGGCCGTGTCCTTGAATAGGGCAGCGGTATGACCCGGTGACCTTACGATCCCGCCTGACACCATGGGCCACGGTGATTGTTCCTAGGCGACGCGGTCTACCGATCACAGTGCGGGAGTGTTCCCATGCGCCCCCTGCTTTTTAATATACCCGCTGCTTCACCTATTGTGTCCGACTTGTGTGAAGCCGTCTGTACCCTAGGTTCTCCCCTGTCAGAGCAAACATCAGAAAATTCTCCCAAGCTGCACCATGGCGCTTGAATGGTCCTGTGAGCCCCAGACAGGCCAATGCTGGCTTGCCTGCCCTTCAGGGACAGGACACTCACTGCGACCGTTACAAATTTTCTGTTTGTTGTCTCGAGCGAGCTTCAGGTGTCGGGTGCGCACAGGCAGCGTGACCATATCCTCCAGGTCCGAGCCACACACGGCCCTTCCGCACAGCAGCAGCAAAATGGAGGCAGTGTGTGGAGCGGTGTGGGACGAGGCTTTGAGCCCTCTGCTGGAGGTGTAGCTCTCTGCTGGAGGTGTAGCTCTCTGCTGGAGGTGTAGCTCTCTGCTGGAGGTGTAGCTCTCTGCTGGAGGCGTAGCTCGCGGCTGGAGTTGTAGCTCGCGGCTTGAGGTGTAGCTCGCTGCTTGAGGTGTAGCTCTCTGCTGGAGGTGTAGCTCTCTGCTGGAGGTGTAGCTCACGGCTTGAGGTGTAGCTCTCTGCTGGAGGTGTAGCTCTCTGCTGTAGCTCGCACCGTCGTGTGGGCTGGGAAAGTCCAGTGCTGAGCTTCGTCCCCAAGTCCCCGTGGAAGTGCCTGCCGTGTTTGCACATACTGTAGAGCTTCATTTCTGACACGTGGCTTTTAAACTGTCGCTTAGTGTTTTAAATGCACATATCAATTTCACCGAGGCAGTCAGCGTGTCACGCCCGGGTATAATAATACATCTGTTTAAGTGAGCCTTCCCAAAAAAGAAAAACTTCATAGACAGTCATTTACAGAAATGGATGTTGATTGGTCCTCCGCTATCGATCGCCTGGGAAACCATCGCCCTTAACTCATTTGAGAAGTGAAAGGAAACTAGCGAGCCGATTTTGCCGCCTCGTGATTAATGCAGAGCCGAGGTGTCGAGGGTTCGGCATTAACTCTCTGCTCCAGTCTATTTCCAGCCAATTTGTTATGCTTACCATTATATCCGGTCACCCGTCCAGTCTTAGTTTTCACCCGCTGGTGTAGCTATTGACCGTCAGTGCACAGGATGCTTTGAGACAACGAAAAACCTCTATACCCCTTCCCACTACAGCGCAGGCCGAAGGCCACTTATACACCAGGTCACAGGTCCAGGCTTTTAAATGAAAGATGTCTGGTAATTAGGGGTTTAATTACGCCCCATTGTAGATTTCATTACGGGCACAGATTGATCTTTTGTAACAGCACTTTCCATGGACTGTGTTGCTATGCTCATCCGCTTTTGCTGTGTATTCTTTCTTAACTAGTTTCAGTCGACCTTCCAGCGCTGAGGCTGACGCTTATGACGCATATATTATTGATTTTAATATCTCTTTAATTTCACAATTCATCTTTAGTCCATATTTTAGCTGTTTTAGGCAGTAGAAAATGAGTTTTTAAACTTTTTCTAAAAGTTTAAAAGTCTCATTAGTACGCCTGTATGAGTTGTAGCTCGTTGGACTGTCGTGGTTTTTAACAAAGTGCTTTGTTAGTCTCCGTGGTGACCGGGCCGTCCTGGCCAATGACATGATAACCGTGAGTGTGCGCGCAAGCCCTATATGACTGGTGTCCGCGGGTGGAGCCGATGGTGGTGTTCACCAGAAAGCCAGGGCAGCACCACCACACCTCGTGGTGTTTTCACCATCATCATCGCTTTTCTGCCTCTTTTCACACACTGGCTTTCAGGCATCCCAGGCTAAAGGGGAGCAGGTGAAATTCCCACCAAGAGCAAGACGCCATGATCCAGCCAAGGTCGCCAGCCCCCCCCCCGGGCCTTATCTGCCGTGGCACCTGTGTTATGGCTCCCCGTGGCTTAAACAGAGCCAACCCCGAGGTCAGGAGCTTGGAGGAGAACGCCGTGCCGAGTGGTTTCGGCCGCATCCCTCTTTGGAACGGCCCTCTGGGAACATCGTGCCCAGCCTCTAACCAAAACCTGCAGTGCGTTTGGCGGGAAGACTTTCCCACAGACCTCCTGAAGCCGGACCTCAGGGCGCCTGAGAGAGACTGCAGATCCCGGATGCACCTCCCTCCCCCCCCCCCCCCCCCCCCCCCCCCCCAACATGAGGCTTTCCTCCCGCCCCCCCCCCCTTTAATCCCCACCCCCCCTGTCCGATTCACGTCTGTTGTCGTCGGTGTAATCGTCGTAATGACAGGCGGGGAGAAGCCCGGAGAAGGAACGTCCGCACTTCTTTCTCCGGCTGCTCCTTGGCCCAGCATGCGGCACAAACGCCCCGTCACTCCGTCTCACGTTAAGTAGCGTCGAGCGTCAAGGTTGAGCAAACCGGCCTGGGTCAAGCGGAACGGCCCCCCTCCTGCGGGACTGGTTCGTACGACCAGGGCCCGCGTGAACCCAAACCCCACCCACTGGCATCTCTGGACAGCGCTTTAGAGAAAAAGCCCCTAACAGCTGGGCGGCGTGACCCCCGCTTCCCCCGGACCAAGCCGTCCTGCGCGAGGCCGGTGATGAATGGAGAGCGATTATAGCCTGGGCCCCGGGGTGCGAGGCTTTGCGCAGGACATCACCCCCCTGCTGGGCTGCCCTCACTCACCCTTTCAGAGTAAAGCAGCATGTTGATGGTCTTTGGGAGCAGAAGGGGGTTTGAGGGAGGAGGTGCCATTCTGAGCTGGGCCGTCCTGTGAGGGGAGCTCTTCACTCCCGTCCCGGAGCGCCGTGGCCGGTTGTCTAGGAGAGCGAACATGCATGCATCAGCTCAGTGAACACAGCGGTAATCTGTTTAGTTTCCCCTACTGAGAGGAACTCCACCGTATGCTCATGCCAAATGACCTCAGTGTTTGTGGGTGCATTTAGCAGTGCTTCTTTTCATCCGGAGCGGAGTTGTTTTATTTTGATTTTATTTATTTATTTTATTATTTTTATTTATCTCAACTCCGCTTACTTAATTCATCAGTCAAATCCAGGGCTCAGGATTGTGGTATTTCCAGCTAATAATGCCAAAGCCGATTGCATGACTTCACACGCCTCAGTTTTTATCACCTGGCATTTCCATCCCAGCCCAGCAGCCATTTGGGTGGGAATAGTTAAGTGCTGGATTTTGGAGTTCTACCACTTCTCTACCTATGACCTTCCTGTGCTACTCTACACAGTCTCTCCCTCT